>JABFEA020000043.1:24163270-24181177 GCA_019775915.2 Cyphomyrus plagiostoma
TGCCTCCCTGGTGAGGTGTTCCGGGCATGTCCCACTGGGAGGAGGCCCCGGGGAAGACCCAGAACACGCTGGAGGGAATATGTCTCTCGCCTGGCCTGGGAACACCTCGTGATTCCCCCAGAGGAGCTATAGGAAGTGGCCGGGGAGAGGGAAGTCTGGGTTTCCCTGCTGAGACTGCTGCCCCGGGGACCTGACCTCGGATAAGCAGAAGCTAATGGATGGATGGATGGATTATTGAGTTTGGAGGAGTCAGGAAATGTTTTCCTCCATCAGCATCACATAGTGACCTGGCCACTGTTCTGTAAGAGGAATGGCTGAAAATTCCTATGACCACTGTGCAGGACTTGTATCTGTCATTCCCAAGACAAGCTGATGCTGTATTGACCACAGACAGAGGCCCTGCACTATACTAATAAAATATTGGGGTGTAAAACCAGGTGTATCAGTTCCAATGTCTAACCCTTGTGTGTGTATAAGATAAGGTCAGATGAATGAGATGAGATGAAATGAGATCAGATCAGATGAGATACGATAAAATAAGATGAGATGATAACCTATAGATAAAAAAGTAATAGAAAAAACAGACCAAATACTATAATAAATAGAAACCACGGTTCTCGAACTCACTAGAACTTGAATTTCTTGAAGGTCGAACAAACCAGTTTGACCTAGAACTTGATCTGAATATCAGAAGTGGAACCGTGAATGCTGACCTAATATAAATTGTACGTGCCAGGAAATGTGTCATACTACAATGCAATTTTTATTTGAATGCCTTCTTCACAATCACAGACTGGACCATGAACCAAATAAAGCAGTGCAAAATTACAGTAACTAACAATAAATAAACCACTAACGTGTACTATTAGAGCATTTATGTCATTTAATTAAACTTTATTTTACCAGGTAAATTAACTGAAAACCAGTTCTCGATGCTTTACGTGATATTCAGGAGAAATAGCAGATTACGCATCGGAACTGCCTGGGATACAAACGTCATATTTGTAACTAAACTCTTCAGCCAATAAGGGCAAAAGTGTGTTGTCACGGAGGTGGTTCCAGTTTGTGCAGCTGGGTAAGAGGTCGCAATGCATCTAACCGTAATACATTGCGTCAGGATCAAAATGCTTTGCTTTAAGCCAGTGCTGTAAGCAAGTCGAATGTACCTAATGACCGGACTGGGGAAACAAACTGAAATGTGGACTTAATGCAGAGGACTACTGACAACCAGAAACAGCTGATCACATGGGGATCCCACACGAGGTTAACCAGGGGGCGTGGCACACGGAATGAGCAGACAATCGAGGCAGGACAGGGGTAATATTGGGATAAGATCTTTATTGTTTTGGAAGCCATTAAGAGAAAAATGCTCTTCTAGTTTTATCCTGATCATTTTGTGTTTAAATACCAAAAAAAAAAAAATATTTAGGTTCATTTTGGTGGGGCGGGAACCGTCTTTCTTGCTTCTGGGATTCTAATGTTGGATTAAGTCGTCTTGTGCTGAAGGAACTTCGTAACACCCTCACTGTCTCATGCAGGGGGTGAGAGGGATTGTCTATAATGGATATAAATTTCGCCAACATCCTCGTCTCACCCACCACCTCAGTGGAGTCCAAAGAGCAGCCCAGGACAGAGCCAGCTTGTAAAGTCTCTTCCTGTCCCTCTATGATCTCTTGTTCCAGCAGACCACCAAACATGCATTTGTAGGTGTGTGTGTGTGTGGATTTGTGTGTGCGCGCACATGTGCAAATTTATCCAACATCTTATTGGATAATATGTTGAAGCTTATTATATTCAACCAGGTAATGTAGAGAAAGTGGATGCTCAGAATATGTGAATTCCACACTAAGGAAATATGTGGTAAGGAAGTTGTTGTCCCCCACATTCTACTTGTGTCAGTGACATGTCATGTCATTATAACATAACAAAAATATTTATTTCTTTTTAGGAACAATACAAAGTAAAACAAAAAATATCTGTATAGTCCATTAAGTTTTAAATGGTGCTGGTACTCAAAGCCAAGGTGCCCAGATGACTGATTAGCCAGTTCTGCAACAAAGGTTGAGTTTCAGAAAAAAAATGCACTTTCAAGAGATTATACAATAACAAGCTCTCGAAAGCCCCGGGTCCAGAGAAGCGAATTATAAGCCATATTACTTCATTGCATGTAACCTATTGGAGCTAGTTGAAATGCTAATTGCTTTTCAAAAAAAGTAGACACAGACAAGGGGATCTTGTGAGTCGCAGACCAATAAGCAGTTTGGTAGGTTTCTATTCTCTTTTCTTTCCTTCAACATTGCATTTCTCTCTCTTTTCTTTTTCGTCCTCCACGCTTCTTTTTCATGCAGAACTCACCCTCCCACCCAACTGAATCAAAAACCCATTCAGACAGATAGCTCTTTTCTCTCCTTCAACATTTTACAAAAAGAAATGTGGGAAATTCCTTTCTGAAGCCCTCCAATCAGTTTCTTTGCCAGACTAAGAACAGATGGCTAGATCAGGGATTGTGAAAACCCCTTATGAAGTATAGCAGATTCAGCATTATGACAAAAATAAAGTGCACTTCCAATACCAACCTGATAATTTCATACATTTTCCTATTGTGATAGATGTATCCTACTACGACCGTTTCAATGAGCAGGTGGTCTGCACCATGGTGGTCAGCAAATGTACACGGAGAAACACAACTGAGATTAAAAATGACTAGTTTCCGCTACTCTAAATATACCACAAAAGTAATCAGGGGTGCAGGCACCAGTGGTGCAGAATCTCTACTGTTTAACTACAGTTTGTCTTACAAATCACATTACGTTTTATTAAGTACTGCAGAGGAGTGAGGAGAGGAGTTACATGTCATATATTTACATTTATTTTATATTTATATAAAATAAATTAATTCTGGGGTATATTTAAACATTAAAACTACCAGATCTATATGAATAGCTTACTAAACTAATTTATTCTGTCACTGTGTCAAACTTACTTTTATTTTAGTTTATGTTTATAAGCCCTAGCATTCCGTGATAAAATATTGCACCATTTTTCAATCCATGGAAATGTCACAATTACATTTTTTTGCAGTGACGTACTAAAGATCTGAAAATGATGAATGAATGAATGAATGAATGAATGAGTGAATATTTAGTTAACACTGTTAAAGACAGCATGTGGCAATTAATAAGAGATCTGTTGTTCAAGTAGACTCATAAACATCTGCTCAAGATAGATTTAGAATCTGATTATCATTCCCTTACCATCGTAAATAAAAAATGCAGAAGCCGTGAAATTTATGCAATAAACCATGTAGTTTGAAGAAAGTTACATACCCAAGCAATTCAGATTTAGAGCTTTATAGAATGCTAATTTTCAGTTTCAGATTCCAGTTTAACAATCTAATTGGAAGCACTGGCATTATTATGACAAACAGGTTATTTCCTATTTTTTTTGGAGGGGGGACTATTAACATAATTGCATTACAACGGTTTTTTTTTTCTTTTTCATGCTCCAAAACTAGCTTAATTGCTTCCTTAGTTGCTATCCACATATAGTTATTAAGAATTTTTTAGGGTGGATGTCATTTTAAAAGATTTACAATAGCATATATTCTGTAAACTCTTTCACTTGAAAATCTAGTTCCAGAGATGCTTGTTCCAAAATGCACAATGATACAGAAAGTGTTTCAAACCCACTCATACAGCAGAACAAGATAGAGTCCTCTATACAAACAAAAACAAAGGTGAATGGTGTAAAAAAGCAAACCAAAACGGGGACCCGATAGCAATTAAAAGTGGAGTGGAGCTCTGTGCCACACATGGCTGCGCTTCCAGGATGCCTGGTGAGTCGTGCTTCTGCACTGCCAGTCTCCACTGACTCTGACAAAGACACTGATCAGGGGTGTCGAATAGGAGTATGGGACACTGCAATCTGGGAAGCGGGCTGTGACCCAACACGTGGCGTTGCGGCAGGACTCTTCAGGCGACAGCCGTAAATTAGACAGCGGATGGTGAACACAACAGGTTGCATCTGCACGGATTTACAGCCAACTTAGCAATGAGGTCTACACTTTACTGGAGAGGCTTACCAACTGCCCAACCTTAATGAGGGCTGATGAACCACCTCCTAATCGCTGAATGTCAGCTGTTACTTTTTTCGCAGCTTTGTGTTTTGAGATGAGTGCCAGGAATATATCACCTTTTCCAGAGAATTGTACTAAGAAATAAAAATTCAAAATTTGGTTTAATAATTACATGCATAAGAACATAAGAAATTTACAAACGAGAGGGGGGCATTCGGCCCATCAAGCTCATTTGGGGAGAACTTAACTAACAGCTCAGAGTTGTTAAAATCTTATCTAGCTCTGATTTAGAGGAACCCAGGGTTTTATCTTGCACTACACTAGCAGGAAGACTATTCCATACTCTAACTACAGGCTGTGTAAAGAAATGCTTCCTCAAATAAATTTTAAAATAATAATATTAAAGTACCCATTTGGCTGAACCGCATCCAGTGGCGGTTTTAGGCATGGGCGAATGGGGCAGCCACCTGGGGCGGCATTTTTTCCATGACACGTGGGGGGCGGCACACGAACTTGGAGGAAAAAATAATAATCTGTGCCGCTAAGAGGTTTTTCTATTATCTATGATTCCTGTGCTGCCCCTGCTGCTGAAGGAGTCAGTCACACCTGACCTTCTTACAAATAACTCACATTTCATTCAAAACATTATAAACACAGACCAATAATTTGCACTTTTTTCATTTATTTAATTGTGTGAAATGGGTAATAAAAATAGGTAATAAAAAACTATTATGATGTGGAGGTGAGTTGGTTTAGTCTTGACTTTTGGTCGACAGTGTTGGGGATGGGAAATCTGTTGATTGTCGAATCGTCGATTACAAAGTAAACACAGAGATGGAGAGAAAAAGGCCAAAGGCTAAGCTGTCAGGTGCCCAATTTAGGAAAAAAAGAAAAGAAGATGAGGAGAAACGGGCAAAAGATAAAGGTATGCAACAATGTTCTCTCTGTATGATTAAGGTATTCATGTCATTATGTTAATCAGTGGTATAACGTTAACTCTTAGGTTTGTTAGCCTTCTTGCTTATGATGCTTGTTATGCTTACCTTGCTAAAAAACACAATAAAAGCCTAATATACAAACCATCACAGATATTCTAATGGTTTCTATTAAATACCATTATGAACCATTAACTTTTTTCAATGAACCCATTACAAAATTGCATATTGTAGTGTGTTTTGGGCACTTTTCCAATAGGATTTACCATCCCACCCACCAATAGAATCCATCATATACCAGCAGACATTGTTATACTTACCATTAAAACCAATACAATTCCAATTATAACCATTAAATCCATTACATTTTCTATTATTTTTGGGCAGGGTTCTATTGTTTTTTTCAGCAGTGTATACAACATGAGTGTATTTTTTTTTTTCAAAAATTGATCTGTTACGGAACGACATGTAGTATTACTACAATAAAACGTGTGGTGTGTACAAAATGTGACGTTTTGTCATGTTTTTTTTTTTTTTTTTTTTTTGGGGGGGGGGGGGGTGGGGGGGGTGGGGGGGTGTGGCGCCCCGGGAGGAAGTGTAGAACCCCACTGACCACATCCCAGGCCTGTTAGAATCTTATAGACCTGGATCATGTCCCTCCTTAGTCTCCTTTGCTCAAGGCTAAACAGATTCAGCTCAGCGAAACTCTCCTTATAAGACATTCATCTAAGACCAGGAATCATTCTTGTCGCCCTATGTTGCACCCTTTCCATAGCAGCAATGTCCTTCTTAAGGTATGGTAACCAAACCTGCACACAATATTCTAGGTGGGGTCTTACCACCATGGAACATTCCTGAAGAATATGAAAGTAAGATACACGGCACTGAAATTCTGATCTATAAAGTGTCTAAGGATAAACAAAAGAGCACGGGTCAAGTGCAATGAGCACCGGAAAAAGCTGAAGATCAAAACTTTGAGTGAAGGTGTATGTGTTTGTACATGTGGGTGTTTCCAGAAAGTTCTTATGAGATATTTTGTGACATTACAAGCTTTGCATCTCCCCAGCAAAAATATTGTAAACAACTGCAGCAAATCATCAGGCAAAAAAACACCACTGGGATTGTTGGACATCTCAAAACAAAGGGAATGTCCTATCACTCTCCATTTTCTCCATGGAAAAGTATTGCTAAAAATATTCTTCAACATCCAAAAAAATATAAATAACCAAGACATTCAGATATAAGGAACAACCAAGATATAACTGCAATGTTTCAGACCCAAGGAACAAAGTGCATGTTGATGCTAACTGGGAATGATCTACTGACACCTTCCTATCTTCATTTCTCCTTATCTTGCTTCACAATTGCATTTGCAAATTGAGAAATTAGATACCCAGCAGCTATGTGACCAAAGTATGACTAAGCATCCAATAAGTGCAACTTACTACTAAACACATTTTAAAGACGCATAAGACAACAATCCCTGATATTAAAAATAATTAGGGGTGCCATTTAAAGAAATGTTTCAGCCTTATAGGCCTAGATTTCAACTTGAACACATTTGCCTGCAATTTCCACGGCCCAGTTCTGCTTCATGGCTGGTATGTTTCCAAACTCTCTGTAGCTGGCACCTATCAAACATGACAAAAGCTCATTCAGCCCTGAGTTACAATCTTTCACTTACTGCTTTTCTCATACTCATCAAAAGTTCCAAATAAAATTACTGAAAATTGCCCTATTCAATTTTACACAGATGAACAACATCCCTAAAGCAGTGTCAGTTTTAAGAGCAGTCATATCCCTACTAGATGTTACTCCTCAATGTGATGACTTGCATAACCATGTCGTTTTGTGCTTCTGTTACATATGGGTATTGTTAGATATTCGTATTGTTTTAGTGGAGGCCCCTCAGTGGTGGGAAAGTAATTAAAGTCTGTAACCCTGCTATTTACACTCTGAAGGTGTGGAAACATAATCTACACTGGAACTGAATAAGATTCACTGGAATTTGAATAAGGATTTAGCACTATGTGTTACTTTCCCACACATTCACACACTGAAGTTCCCCTATATACTGAAACACAGCAAAGTTTTCGGGACTTCAGTCTGTGTTTTAAGAAGACTTCATACAGAATTAGTATTTACTGTGCTTTATTGCAGTTAGAAGTAATTCTGTTTGAGACATTTAATTTCTCAGTAAGTACATGTGAACTATGTAAAATACAAATACAGAAAATGTATGTACTTAGAAAAACTATAAAGAAATAAAAAGACCAGAAAAATCCAAGTGTACGCAACTTACTTTAAAAGTATATGCATTGTGTGAACTAAACACTCCACATTTCCACCAAATGGTTAAACATATCAATATAGTTCACAGCTATCCATGGACCATTCTTAACTCTCAGACAGATTCCTTAGATAAAACACTTCTTTGGTGTCCATGGCATCCTCCTTTCTGAGATCTATGAATACTATAGCAATGCTTGGCAGCATTCCAGAAGCAGGTCATTAATGCAATCAGGCACCATGTATAAACATCCCTAATGCAATCCTCACACAACCTCAGTAATAAGCATGGCCTGGTGTCTAATTCCACTGGGGCCATGTGCAAAAGATAAGGTGCTTAGTAGTCACAGAGTGTGTGGCCCATCTGACACGCTCTGAAAAAGAGATGAAGACAAATAAAGCCACAGTTTTAACAATCCTTTTTAGATATAATTAAATCAATGCTTTTAACATATGCGTGTGGCAGCTGCTACTGCATCATCCTTGGATGCACACTTAGCAAACGCTATTTATTAAGGCACAAAAGATGGGAGCAGTCTTTGGATCGGCTGCACCCAATGCAGAGCGGTTGCGGGACAGACAAATAGTAGATTAGCTGGAGACTCCTTAGCCTGCAGTAGAGCATTTAGCTGATTACCTGCTGTATTTCAGAAGTACGACCTAAATCTGTCCATTTCTCACACAACCTGGCAGTATCAGCGACATGACATTTGTTTGGAGGCCTAAAAAAACACCCCCCTATCAATGCCATATTTCCCTTTGCCTGTGCTTACACCTGCTAGTCTTTTGTCACGGCTTCACTGTGCGCCATGGTCATCACAGAAACCTCTATCGGGTTTTCCCATTGGGGGAAAAAAAAACTTGAACAGTCTTCTGACGGAAGAAAACTATTTCTTGCTCAAAATGTAAATTGTACAATATGTCTTGTTTAGTTTATTGTTCAGATAAAATGCAAGCATAATCTAAATTTGTATTTGTTTCTATTTAATACAACACAACTAACTTAATTTAAAAGAAATATCTAGGTCTGTGCCAGACCCAAAACAGATAATTAGGTTGTTTATTTTTCATATAATTACTGGTTTATTCCAATACAAAGGAAAATGTGAACCCCTGAGAAGGTACAGAACTTCAATGAGTCAGAAATCATTCAGTATATTTCCCATGAACCTAACCTATATAGCTAGCTAACTAGCAAGACAGACAGATAGATAGATAGATAGATAGATAGATAGATAGATAGATAGATAGATAGATAGATAGATAGTGACTCAGGTGCCCTCGGTACATCATACAAACTTCTTGTTAAAATAAATACATTTTCCCATAGAGCATTAACAGTTCCTGGGTAAGACGGGTCAGCATAGTGTTTTTAGAGAGAGCCCGAACTCAGGCACGCCATGTGTGGCGGTTCCCCACGGATTGCTGTGTTATTTCAATGGAGGAAGGAGGAAACACACAAAGCACAGTGTCCACGGCGAATATCCAGAAAGTAACCATGGAAGCATTTGTTCTGCTCGTCAATGGGTTACCCAGTCATTCATTTAATCATTGCACTGAATCAATATTTGGGCTTTTTAAAATTTACTAGCAACTCCAAGGGAATGCTGGCATAACGTAAAAGAAATTAGTAGTTACTGAAAGCTTTTAATTGTTTTTTACTACATACGTCAAACCCTCTGTGTGAGCTACCCAGCACCCCGAGATGGAAGCAATAAATTACTCACCCTTCTGTAAATTAAGCATTTATATAACCACGCGTTAAGATTATTTACGCGATAAAATACAACATTGTTATTGAATATTGTTTTGTTTTTATATCGGGGCATAATTAAACATAAATACTTGCTAATAAAACAGATGTTCAAACAGTTCACTGTACTACTAGACATACTTCTAGGACATTAACGCTATAATAAAACGTTCATAATATCTGCACTTTAGTTTGCTACAAAGACAGAAACTTCTATATAATTTTACGCAATCTCAACTTTGTTCTCGGACACTCGTTTACTCTGACATACTACATTAAACTGACATTAACTTACCTGACGCCTTGCTCTGGTTACAAACCCAGGATGAATTAACTGCGTATTACAGCTTCCGAAGGTATCATCGATGTTGCTTCCTCAAAATATTTTGCAGGGTTCTTTTTTTCCTGTCAATATATTGTTCTTTTATTGAGAATCACATTCTTGTGTCGCCTTCGGATGCCTTGTGGAATCCACTATATTTATGCACAAAAAACGTTTCACACTGGGGTGAAGTAACTGGTAACGGTATTCCCACTAGTTATGGGAACACGACCTAGACTCCCTACTCTTTTTATCCTTATTAAATTAATGACTTAACGCTTTCTTATAGACTGAAGCTGCCCCGTCCTGCACCTTCTGCTAACTCTGCGAACGGAACTACTGTAGGCAGCCCGGGATCCTCATTTCAAAGAGCAGACGTGGTAATCGCATTTGTTTCGGAAAGCTTGACAGGCAAAGCCTGCATGGGACCGAGCGAACAGCTCCACCCAGCGAACCATGTCCCCCTCGGCCACCTATTTATAAAGCGCAAAGCGACATCAGGCTGCTAAAAATGTCTTGAGGTGTCCCGCAATAAGAAAGAATGAGCATTCGAAGCAACTAACGCCGTCATTATTTTTCATGCTGGAAGTAATTAAGGCTTTATCCTAAGTAAAATAATAATAAAGTTACTTGTTGCGTTTCAGTACATTTCATTGGTTCCTTTTCACAAAACCTAAAACGCCATTTTCATGTGAGATAAAATGTATTACGATTTTAATATTGTCTTTCATTTAACACTGCCAATATGTAAAGAGCAATGTTTGAGAAACAGAAAATCACGAGATAATGGAGCTGTATAATTTTCTACTGAGTTCTCACATGCTTTGGAAATTGTGCAACAGGTGCATGCCATTTTACTAATATGTATTCGGTTTATATTTACTCTGTTTTCTTCAAAGATATCCTGAAAAAGAGTAACCTCCTTTTTCATCATTATTTCTGAGAGTGGATGAATTGAGAGTGGTTATGGTGAAAGTGCCTATGATAGAGGTACACTTAGTATGAATGAAAATAAAATCCAATTTGCTTCTAAGATAACATGCCTCTGTTTTGTGACAAGGTAACAAAATCTAGTTGCTTTTTTTAAAGACATTCACATATTAACATATAAAACATTACATGACAATAGTTTATGATTCTCGTTCAATTTCAAATTTTATTTTTCGAAAGCACAACTAAAATTAGCAATAATAATAATAATGATAATTAATTAACACTGGCTAACAACACCCTGTGGCTGATTTGAATTATGCAAGAAGATGCTTCAAGAGAAAATTGTTAAATGCTGCACAGTTTCCATCAAATATTTACTAGTGAATTTTATAAATTGCCCGAAAATACAGAAAACATAAAGAATTTTCACACTAGTGAATGGGTATACAGCACCAGTAAAAAGTGTGGACATATTAAGCCACCTACAAAGGAGAGTGATCGTGTCACATGACCTGGCCACCTGACCTACGCACAGTAGAAATGGTTTTGAAGGAGTTTGACCTAAAAGTAAAGGAAAGGCAGTCAATGAGCTCTCAGCCTATATGTGGGACCTCCTTCAGAATGGCTGGTAAAGCATCCCAGGAGGCCACCTCATGGAACTGGCGTTGAGGAGAAAGCAGGGTCAGCCAGTCCTAGAGCAGTTGGGGTTAAGGGTCATGCTCAAGGGCCCAATGGTGGGATCTCTCTGATGACTATGGGATTTGAACCAGCAACCTTCTGAGTCTCAACCGACAAAGTTGCTCCTCCCACCCAAACAAATGGTTTTTGAAAAATAATTTTTTCGGTCAGAGCATAACCCATATATGTTACTGTAGGTTTGATGTTTTTTTTTTTATTCTAAAATGCTGAAAATAGTACAAATAAACCTTTCAAGGGGATGTTTGCCCAAACTTTTGACTGGTACCATATGTATTTGTTGATCAGTGTGTTTCTCACAGTGCACTTTACCAGCTACAATCAAATTTGTCAAAGTGCTAAATAATCATTCAAAATCCCCAAAAGAAAATTAACTCACCAATGTCAAATCAATCCATAAGTAGAGACATAAATTCTCTTATAATACAGCTCTAAAAATTTCTGCAAGAAATTGTTTAATCATTATGCAAAGAATGAGCCAATATCTTCGTCTTTCTTCTACTCATAAGTACCCAAACAGTACTGCCTGTCTTTAAATGACTCATTATACAAATGAAATGGACACAAAGAAAAACCTAAATACAATGATTGTTAGAAATTTCATATGATATAAAAGTATAAATAAAAGAATTAGCATTACACAAACACCATGTATAGTATTGAGCTAATATGGAGTACAGAATACATGATTTTTCCATTTCTTGCAATATCAGTGTCTTAAATACAGTTGGAAAAAACTTGTGTTTAAATTCTACATCCAATGAGTAATTGCTGGAATCTTAATATCATTTTCATCTTTAATGTGGGACTTATTTTTCCAGGAAAGCATTGGTAACACAGGGGAAAAAATTAATAAATATAAATCAAGGCTTTTCCGAAGTACTATTCACAATATACCGTATTCTATCAGAACAGCTGGCACAAATAAATATCGATCCAAACCTGGACATTTTTTTTCATACAGAATAAACGGATAAAAAGGCCATAGAAGGGATATTTAGGATATACCAAAGCAAAAAGGCAATACGAAGAAAGCTTTTGGGCATGCTAGTAAGTAGCTTCATCCATGTTGTCATCACTCCCGCCTCCAAAGTCATCACCATCATCGAAGTAGCTGGCAATGTAGTCATTTTCCTATGTAAACAAAAAGATTAAAGTCTACATACAGGAACTAGTTAGTACTGGGTAGGATCTTGAAGGAAAAATGAGTTGTGTGTTCCAAGAGGCCAATCTGCACGTCATTTTTGTAATATGCTGTTGTTTTTTCACTTGTGGCTTTCCTGTTAACAGTCTAGTCAATCTCCTCTGACTTCACCCATAAAAATATGTCTGCTGATGACTGGATTTTTTTATTCTTGCAACCTATCTTGACAATATAGCGTGTGAAACATAACAGTAATGTTGCTGTTCCTGCGATGCTGGAACCACCACATCTGAAAATCACTATACTATAATCTTACCCATCCTTACTTCTAACAAAAGGGTGACTTATCCTCTTGTCTGTATCTGTGTGTGCTTATCTATTCAGTGGCAGCCACGTTATTTGGGTTAAGAAGCAGGTTTCCCTAATATACTGTTGAATATACTGAGTCTATATATTTAACATAATTTAAATTTCCAATGATAACACAAACTTTTTTCTTAATTTGAAATTGTCATGTAGATTAACAGTAAAATACTTGCAGGAGCTGGTTACTATTACAGTTCTGCTACTGAAATCTATTTTACACTGTTACAGTGTAGATGTATCGCATTAATCTGTCATGTGTACCCACATAAAATCACAGTTTCACACATCCAATAATTTATTGCCTGTTTATAGTTCCAAGACTAAAATATGGTAACAGTGAAACACTTGGATAAAATAGCTATATATAATATAAAATGTTCACCTTCCTTAATTCCATACTTTTGGAGTTCAGGACAAAACCAACACAAACACAGAGGAAAGATGAGAACTCCAACCCACCATCATGGAGTCCAAATCAGTGTGCCACACTGCCCTTTGGCATTTTAGTTTACACTTTTCCACTGTATATTACAGTGGAAAGTCATTGCTTTGATACCAAATCAATTACCTCTTCGGCCTCCTCCTCTTCAAATTCTTCCCCTTCCACACCCTCGCCGCCTTCTTCGTCTTCATCTCCTTCGTCTGCTGCTTTTTCTCCAGTCTCCTCATCAGATTTCTGATCTTTCTTTTCTAGCTCCTGAAGTGCAAGAGCAAGGTGAGCTGAACAGCACCCCCACATAAAAAAAATCTTCATAACAAAACCCAGACAAAATTATGCAAATACAGCTGCTGAGTTATCCTTACACTTAAAATGAACATAGTGAGTCTCTAAGTATTTCTGTGAGGATACACTAGAAATACAAAAAAATACCCCAAGTTAAAAAAAAACACATATTTCTATATAAAGACTTACATCTAATTTAGACAGCAAGTCTTCTTTCTCTTTCTTTGAAGCTGCCTTGACTTGCTTCCCCACCTCTGTTAACATACATTTCGGCACTACATTTCTGCTCATGGGGGGGGATGGAAAAATGATTCTTCCTGTTACTATATTTAACATTCTTCCACAAATGACACATGTTGTTTATAATTTAGAATATTTTTGAAGTAATTTAGGTAGAAATAAATAAGTAACTGCATATATATGTACAAATGCATTGTATCGGCATTTACTAGGTTTAGATTTCTTTTTCTTTTGGGGCATCAACTCCTTTGGAAGGCGCTGCCAATCTGTATAGAGAAGGCACACTACTCAGAACAGGACATAAGGAAGGCACACTACTCAGAACAGGACATAAGGAAGGCACACTACTCAGAACAGGACATAAGGAAGGCACACTACTCATCACAGATCAGAACATAAGAGATTTTTGTTCAGACAAAGGAAAGCTGGGTAGAATATAATATTTATGTCCAACCATACCTGGTGTCCATGTATTGTGCTTGTTTTTATATTCCTCCTGCGTATACTTTTCTTTGTATCGCTCAACATCTTGAAAATCAAGAAATATCATGAGAGATAATTTGTCAAGTTCTTCATAATGAAATATTCACTTAAAGATTAAGAAAACTGGCCCATGTAATAAAAACACAGTTTACAATTACTCATTAATCTATCAATTTCTTGTAATTCTCATCCATTCAATTTTGAATCATTGACAGGTTATATGGGACTAGGACTCTTCCTCACAGACACGTTATAGAAATTCATCAAAAGTAATGGGTAACTAATCGCTTCTCATGTTACACCATTTTGTCCTCTATTAAAATTAATTTAAGCAAAAAAAAAATGCAAATTTTCAGTAATATGGTAATTTATAAACATTCACTACGTTTGCTAAAATTAAGTTACTTTAGAAAGTAGTATATAACTACAGTTGGAAATTACCGGGCTTCCCCTCAGGCACTGGGATATTGTAAGGCAGATTTTTCATTGTTGCCCTAATTTCTTGTTTCAGGGCAAGCATATATTCTTCATCTTCTCCAGTTTTTAGAGGCACTGGCTTGTACTCCACTGGCTACATATAGGCAAGAAGTTCAATATGAATCTTATATATTGAATCATGTAACTGAAAAGCAGGGAGAGAAACACCCAAATATAAAATAATAAACATAATAGTACTACAAACTTTGCACCTACAAAAAACAAAATCAGAAAAGGGAAAACAAGCAGCCCATACTGGGAAGAGGGGTCTAGGACCAAGTGTTGCCTCAGGAAGTGTCCCCCTACTCAGCCCCAAAGCTTCAATGTTGAAGGTGAAGGCTGCTATGCCCCGACCTCGCCCTCTTCCTGCCATCCTATCCGCATGAACAAATGGGATAAAATGCACTTTAACCATAGTAAAGACTGCAATTAACAAAGGCAGTGACACTGCACAATCTACTTGGAGAATGACTGTATGGGAATTAGGATATACAGGAGAAAAGCTGACCTTTTATCCGCAGGCAAGAATAAAGCACATATTTATGATAAATCAGAATTCAAATAATCAAAACCACATAAAAGCAAATATAATTTAATGTAATTTAATTGAAAGAAATTGGTCTTATGGAGAGATACTTATAAAGGAGCAGAAATTAAGCTAACAAGCGCTATCAAACAGTTTAATGAGCGATATCATGCACAGCCTAAAAAAAGCATACCCTAATCACTTTCCAATCACTTACAAGAAAACAATACTGCAATTGTGTTCTAAATACAGTGCCAACCACAACAAAGTCGGAGATTATGATCACTTCTGGCGGACTCGGAGTTAATATAAATATCTGACAATTAACTTCAGAAAAAGAATATACAAAAAAAAAAGTGAAATCCACATTACCTTCTCCAATGATCTGTCAGCAGAGTACAAAATACTAGAAGGACCATGCGGTGCCTTTTAACTCTGCGTCTTTACGTTATGACGTATGGGCGGAGCCAATTTGCCATAGCCAATAGGGTTGGCTTGACACCAACGTCATACTGTTTTCCATTTTTCGCTTCGCTTTCCGTCCCCCTTGCTTACCTAGGAACCTTATCTTAGAGCATGCCCGCATAACTGGGGATCATTATATATTTATATTCCTTTTTGGCAGTACACTTACATATTTTTTTTCGCAGACACTGGGACTTATTCTTAATTGTTTTCAAGTGCTTGAAGTGGGATGTCCGCCACAGAATGGTATGCGCATAAATCCCTCGGACATGGAGTATTCTGGATCCAGGAGAGGTTTTATGAATCGGGTAACAGAGCTAACATTTGGGTGCTTCGTGGATCTCATCAGGACGTAGTGATAGACACTGGACTGGGCTTGAGGAGCTTGCCTGACTATTTGATTGCGACAGGTCTGCTCGGAGAAGAGTCCGAGCGGAAAAACCCTTTGCTGGCCATCGGCACGCACGTCCATTTTGACCATTCAGGTGGGCTGCATCAGTTTCAACAGGTGGGCGTGCATGTCGCGGAGGTCGATGCGTTGGCCAGCGGAGACAACTTTGAGACCGTGACCTGGCTTTCTGACAGTGAGATAGTGCGGGATCCGACGCCTGGCTGGAGGGCCAGACAATACAAAGTCAAACCGGTTCAGCCGACTCACATATTACAGGAAGGTACGGTTATTTAATGTTATTGTCATTATGATCGCTGCATGTCAAATCCCACGACACTGGAAAGATTAATGCTGGGAAGGAAGAAAACGATCAATACTGAATTTAATTAAATGGTTTTTATCTGGGGTGTTAGTGTCTTGGTTCCTGGAAAACAAGCCTACTTAAAAGTATCTCAGATGCTTTTCCCTTATGACGGAAGAGCCGTCACTAGATTTATATTGCAAAATGCATCTGTGAGGAAAAGAGACGTTCATAAATCATACCATAACCGTAAATTAGGAAAGTTCACTTTGCGTACTTTCTTTTATTTGTATTTCGCTGAATGGTATTTAAAACTTTATGTTAAATGCGAATTGCTGATAAGATGACTGTTTTCCTGTAATTCGGGATATAGTCGATGAGATTTTGCTGTGTCAGTGGTGCAATGCAGTTGAAATACTGGCTTGTTCCTTTTTATTTTTAAGGTGACGTCATCAACCTGGGAGACAGGCAGCTAACAGTATTGCATATGCCTGGCCACTCCAGGGGCAGCATCTGTCTCCATGACAGGGAAAACAAGCTCCTGTTCAGTGGCGATGTCGTCTATAACGGGGCCATGATTGACTGGCTGCCGTACAGCAGAGTCACTGACTATGTGAGCAGCTGTGAGCGGCTGCTGAAGCTTGTGGACAATGAAGAGGTAGAGCAGGTCCTTCCAGGACACTTTAACACATTTGGAGCCAAGCGACTGCACCAGATTGCCTCCAATTACATTTCCAATTCTGGCTCCTGTCACAGGTTCTCCACATGTATGGTCAAGTCAATTGCTCGCCTCGCTCTGCGGGCCAAAAATTCAAGAAGTGCATGTTAACCTCATGAAGGTGATTTAGGATGACACAGTGTTATGTGTGTCTGTTTCTGTAATATATCATATATAATATACCTTATAAATATTGTAATGTGACCTTAAATATATAGTATAATATAGTATTGTTGCATAGTATATCCTAAAAATATATAGATATATCTTTACATATTGTTAAGGACAAAGTGCAAATAAACTGCTTGAATGAAAAATGTCAATATTAAGAAGTGTGGGAATATTAAACACATTAGCAATTGATACAAAATTTTCACATTGAATACATGCTTACTTGTCTGCTGACTGAAACTACATTAGGATGTGCAAAAATATAGATTTCTTGAAACACATGATGTATGCACAGCTTGATGGTTCAGTGGACACTGCTGTCCTTCTGCATCTCTAAGGTTGGGGGTTCAGTTCCTGCCTTCGGATGCAGGTATATGTGATTATTTTCTCAATATTTATGTAGGTCTCTCCTGTGTGCTCCAGATTCCTTTCTCCTTCCAAAAATATGTATTTAGTTGAACTGGTGTCTCTAAATATCCATGGTGTGAGATGTGCATTTTTGTTTCCTTATTACAGATTGATAATGACTTGTTAGAAGACTACAAAGTCTTCTGGGTATGCAATAATATATTTTTTTTTTGTTAAAGAATTTGTGGAAATTGTCTTGTTTCAGAAAGATAATTGTCAGTACAGGTTGTAATTGACAAAGCATTTTTAATATGCAAGTCCACAGTTGGTGATATTGTACTTTTTTAAAATCGTATAGGTTTCAGAAATAATTGGGGCAAGATATTGACAAGTCGGGTTTTATCCAGTGCTTGAAGTGGGCCGGAACACAGTTCCGGAACTTCTGTATTTTAGTCTTTTGGGTTCCGCCACTGTTTTCTGCGTTCCGGTACTTACTGAAACTGATCCGACGCAGCGACAGTGGCCCGAGAATAGACAATATCACAAGACC
>JABFEA020000043.1:24186252-24205547 GCA_019775915.2 Cyphomyrus plagiostoma
CCCTTTTGGGCATCTCCCCCCTCTCTCGGTACCTTCCATCTACGTGGCAACCACATGTTCGACGTTTGCCCTAGTTATTCAGTTAGTACTTGTCCTTGTAGAAGGCTAAAGATAAGTAATCTTTAGCCTTCCCTCTATCGGTCTTGATTGGATCACCCACCCCTGCTGGTGCCAGTATGTTCTTGTTTCAATTTAGTAAGAGCCTTATAGAATTATTCCCATAAGCAGTAGACAGGAAAAGTCATAAGTTCGGTGAGCCCATTTAACTGTGAATTCCAGTCGTGGGAAGAATACAGTGAAATGCTGGATTTTTTCTTTGAGGCTAATGGCATAACAGACGCTGATAAGAAGAAGGCTGTCTTGTTGAGTGGCGTGGGTGCGACTACGTATGGCTTGTTACGAAGTTTGCTTAGCCCAGTCGTGCCTAAAGGTATGTCCTATGAGCAGTTGACACAGATTTTGAAGGCTTATTTCGCCCGAAACCAAGCGAAATTGTGCAGCGGTTTAAATTGAACTCTCGCATAAGGCAGAAGAGGAGTGAGTCCATTTCGAGTTATGTGGCTGAATTGAGGAAACTGGCGCAACATCGTGAATATGGAGACCCATTATCGCAGATGCTGAGGGACAGATTAGTGTGTGGAGTGAATGATGACAGAATCCAGCGACGTCTTTTGTCGGAAATAGACCTGACATTTGACAAGGCGCTAATATTGTGCCAGGCCATGGAATCTGCGTCGAATGATGTGAAGGATTTATAGGGCATGCTGGTAGTTCATCCGGGCTCACTCGCTGCGGGGTGCAAAAGCACCAGGAGCTGTTCTCAAGTTGTCAGCAGAACCGGGGCAGCGCAAAGCTCCTAGTTGATATAGATGCGCTGGCAATCATGCTGCAAGCAAGTGTAAGTTTGCTAAAGAGCTGTGTCAAATAGTGGAGGAAATAATTATTTGACCCCTCGCTGATTTTGTAAGTTTGTCCATTGACAAAGAAATGAAGTCTCAGAACAGTATCATTTTAATGGTAGGTTTACATAGGTGTCACATAACAGTGACAGATAGTCTTTAATGAGGGTGACTAATTGAGTAGGAGTGTCTAACCACTCTGTGGGAGCCAGATGTCTTAATGGTTGGTAGGGGTTCAAATACTTACTTGTATTGTGTGAGAGACGAGTGCCAGGAAAGGGTAGACCTACGCATCTGCTTAGAGAAGAGGGTGAGAGCGACAAAGACCCTAATGACATTAACACAATTTATGTGGTGGCACAGGAGCTACCTAAGGTTGCTCTCATCACTTGCACGGTATAAATAAATGGAATGCAGGTCACGTTTGAAATTGACACTGGTTGTGGAGTGACAATATTAAGCAGACAACAATATGCACAGCTGTGGAAGAAAACAGACATTCCAGAATTGAAACCATGCTCACTTACCTTAAAGACTTATACAAGAGAGAAGTTGGGGATGCTTAGAATGGCTCAAGTGGAGGTGCAGAATCCTGAGCACTAGGAAAGTATTGCCTGTGGTAGTTGTAGAAGGGGCAAGACCAAACCTGTTGGAGCGTAGCTGGTTACAGGAGCTCGCTATGGTGAATTAGTGGGTTAACAAAGTGGGTGCTGGACCCATACTGCAGCTGGAAGAAGTGCTGAAACAACATGCTGAGGTATTTAAAGAGAGCTTGGGGAAACTGAAAGGCACAACAGGTAGAATTTATGTGGGCAAGGACGCACAACCGCGATTCTACAACCTCAGGCCAGTGCTATATGCAATAAAGCCACTGGTAGAGAGAGAGAGCTACAGAGACTGCTGGGTGACTAGATCATGGAACCAGTACAGTTTACAGAGTGGGTAGCACCAATTGTGCCTGTAAGGAAACCAGATGAGTCAATTATAATATGTGGGGATTATAAGCTCACCATCAACAGAGCATCAAAAGTGGAACAGTATCCAATTTCCAAGGTCGAGGACCTACTTGCACAATTATGTGGGGGACAGCATTTCACAAAGCTGGATTTGAGCCATGCCTAACAGGAGGTGGTGTTAGAAGAGGGATCTAGAAAATATGTGAAGATCAATACACATAAAGGCCTCTATACATACACCAGACTACCATTCGGGGTGGCATCCAGTCCTGCGATATTCCAAAGGACAATGGAAAGCATCCTTAGGGATATTCCAAATGTTGTAGTATACCTGGATGATATTTTGGTGACAGGACCAGGTAAACAGGAGCTCCTGCAGAACTTGGAGGAGGTACTCACCAGGCTGGAACAGAGCAGGCTGAGGTTGAAAAGGAGCAAGTGTGACTTCATGGGGAAAGAAGTGGTGTTTTTGGGACATAAAATAAATGCCACAGGGCTACACCCTGTACGCGAGAAGGTGGAAGCCATAGCAGGTGCCTGGGTCCTACACAACGTTAGTGAATTGAAGGCTTACCTGGGGTTGTTAAATTATTGCCACAGGTTCCTGCCAAATCTCTCCACACAGTTTGCGCCTCTCCATCTGCTGTTAAGGAAAGATGAAAAGTGGTCATGGGGTCCTGAGCAACAGAAAGCTTTAGAGGATTCAAAACCCCTAATGCAATCAAGTGCGGTGTTGGTGCACTACGATTAAAAAAAACCGTTATCTTGGCTTGTGATGCATCGCTGTATGATAACACCATTGTGTACAGGAGAGGTAAAGACTTTGAATGCAGACGCCCTGAGTAGGCTGCCTCGTATGGTGAAAAGAGAGAACTCAGCGGAGGAGGAAGAGAGGGTGTTGTTGTTGGATGACAGTGACACACCACTGGTGAATGCACAGCAGGTGAAAAGGTGGACGCATAAGGATCCAGTGTTAGCAAGAGTGCGTGAATTCATCCTGAGAGGGTGGCCGCAGAAACTGGAAGATCCCACATTCACACCTTACACCAAGTGCAAGGATGAGCTGAGCACACGGGAGGGTTGCATACTGTGGGGTGGAAGAGTAGTTATCCCTCCCCAGGGCCGAGCAGCGCTATTGAAACAACTTCACCAGACTCACCCGGGAATCACTCGGATGAAGGGTTTGGCCCGCAGCTACATGTGGTGGCCAAATTTGGATTCCAAGGTGGAGTCACTGGTAAATGCATGTGCAGTGTGCCCGGAACACAGAAACAGTCTGGCGTTAGCACCCATACACCCATGGGAAGTTCCGGATAAACCCTGGAGAAGAGTGCACGTGGATTACGTGGGTCCATGAATGGGTAAGATGTTTCTCATTCTGGTAGATGCCTATTCTAAGTGGATAGATGCACATGTAGTTAACAGATTCACATCAGCTGTAACGATTGAGTGCCTTAGGCAGAGCTTCAGTCAGCAGGGCATACCTGAAATAGTAGTGTCCGACAATGGTACTTGTTTCACTAGTGCATAATTTCAGGAGTTCATGCAGAAAAATGGCATCAGACACATCGCGACAGCCCCCTACCACCCTGCTTCGAATGGGTTAGCAGAGAGGGCTGTTCAGACTGTCAAGTCACTAATAAAAAAAATCACGGGGGATTCCCTTGAAACTAAATTGGCAAGAGCACTATTCAGTTATCGGATAACCCCCCACTCCACAACAGGTAAATCACCTGCGGAGCTATCATGTGGAAGAAAACTGAGATCCACATTAGACTTAATACACCCAGACTACAGGGACAGAGTAAACACAAAACAGGAGAAACAGAAGCACTACCATGACACACACACTAGAGCACAGACTTTGGAAGAAGAAGATTTAGTCTTCACAAGAAACTTCAGTTCCGGGCCGACCTGGATACCCGAGGCAGTGGTGGAGAAGACAGGGCCTGTGTCATGCCAAGTTGCGCTGGGTAATGGTCGAGTGGTGAGATGTCACATTGATCAGGTGCGTAGGAGAAGTTCCAGTTTTCCAGTAACATCAGTGGAGACATCTGATACTTCACAGACTGAGGAGTACACACCCCTGGTGCAGAAGGAACCACCTACCTCTCCAAACCCCTCTCCCGGTTGAGCTGCAACAGCAGATTCAGAAGAGGTGATTGAGGGTTCCCCTGCTGGTGAACGTCTGACAGTGAGGAGGTCTCAAAGTAGTAGGAAAGTTCCTGCTTACTTAAAGGACTATGATTAGCTTAGCAGTGAGCTCCCCAGCCACAAGGCAAGAATGCGCCTTGGAGTCTCACAGGGAGGAGGTTGTCTACACGAATCCCTAACATAGTTATTGTTCTTGTGTTGTTAAAGAAACAAAATGTAAATAATAATAATTATTATTATACTATGTTAATAACAAGGAAATAAGTGGAACCAAAGAACTGAAAATTGGTTAAGGTTGTTGAAATTTATTGTTTTTGTGGTAACTACTGTTTATGCTAGTGTTATCAGAGGGGAGGGGATGTAGTAATGTGAACACGGAAGGTGTGTTGGAGACCACTAGGGGGAGTTAGAGGTTCAGTAATGAGGAATGTGACAGAATAGAGTTTTTGAAAAAGCATGGACAGAGAAGACAAGCGGTTGCGAGTGTAAGGTGGGATGTAATTAAAGTTTACAAAACGTATTCCCCCAGACTTGAGACTGCATCATTACACCAAGTCATAGTATATCACAACTACCGACTGCGGTACCGTTTCATTTCTGTCAGCTGAAAAAGTGCAATTGATCATGTTCCTTAACCACGATCTTTGTTCAAAACTATGATAAATAGCTAATAGCAGCTTGAGACCACATTTGAGTTGACTGACTGCATGATAAGTCGATATATGGATTTTTCTTTCTTATCTTTATTCTGGTGGGTATATTTTTTATATAAGCTGTCAATGTCATTTTTTAATCAATATCAGTTTTACTTAATAGTGTGTGCCTACATGCAATATGAATGATTTAAACCTTATTTCCACTCTCATTCAACAGTGAATTCCCACCGACCGATATCCACCAATCATTTCTCTTCTTGGGCACTCATCAACGCGCCCCAGAAGTGCAGCGAAATAGCCAATCCTGTATGGTTTCAGCATCAAGGAATTAAATGGTTTTGGGGCACTAAAAATTTCGCCCCTGCTACAGAAAAAGAGGGAAAGTTTTGGATTGCTCTGAGGTCAGTCAGTCAGAGAGAGGTGATGGCGACGACGACAGTTGAGGGGTAGCTACCACCAAATTCGGTGATCTCGTTATTAAATTACCCTTTTGCGAGAAGGACGATGGTGGAAAAAAATCCATGCTAAGGAGCTGGGACCCGATAAGCCCGAAATAACTGTAAATTGTTAATTTACTTTATCCGTGAAACTTCTGATTTTGAGAAGGAAATTAAATTATGATTGTGAAATTGTCATTTTCTGACTGTTCATTTGAATGCTTATACTGGACTATTAAGGGAAATCTATTGTTACATCAGCCCCACCAAGAATTTTTTTCACCAGCCGCCACTGACTGTAGGCTTACGGACTACGGTATAGTATAGGTAGCAGCATTAGTTATTGTATGCATAGCCACTGTCGTGTAATCGTTACTACCGAGTACTCGGCAACCCAGAATTCTTTACTTAATACTCATTATCCAAATACTCGTTACCACTTGGGTAACGACAGGCTGTCTCTCGACAATTGGAGACCAATAACTTTAATTAATAATGACGTCAACTACTGGCACAGGTTTTTGTGCAAAGATTGAAATAATTACACAGTCGGGCTTTATGAAAGGGAGGCACATGAGTAATAATATTCGATTAATACTGGATCTTATTGATTATAGTGATTATATAACAGATAGTGGTTATATTCTATTTGCTGATATCTATAAGGCATTTTATACTGTAAGTCACACATTTTTATTTGATTGCTTGGATTTTTTAAGATTTGGTCAATACTTTAAACGGGCAATTCAAACACTATACAATGATTGTAATAATTCTGTTAAATTATCTAATGGGACTACTAGTAGATTTAACATTTTCAGAGGAATCAAACAGGGTGATCCTGCAGCTATTTCTTCTTGTTATGCAAACAATGGTCTTACATATAGACAAAAATTCTTTTGAAAGTATTAAACTTTAGACAAAGAACTAAAATGTTGTCAATTAGCTGATGATACTGCCTTCTTTATAAAAAACCACAACGAGGTTAACAAAGTTATAAATTGTCTTGGAATATTTTCTGTGACTTCAGGTCTAACTTTAAATCTTAAAAAATGCAGCCTCTTTCCATTAAAAGAAAACAGGCATCATTTAACAGAGATTGATGGTATTTCTGTTAAAGAAGAGGCCATAGGAACTACCGTTTTCAGGAACCAAGTAGAGAGAATTAGTATGAATCTTACTCCAGTATTACCAAAAATCAAAAGCAAATGAGATATGTGGCTGTCTCTCAGTGGCCGAATTCTCCTATCAAAAATTGGTCTATCAAGATTAGTATGCCCTGCTAAAGTTTTATTCATAAAGTTAAAATCATTTATCAAAGTTAAAATCATTTATCAAACAAACTAACTCCTATTTATTAAACTTTATTTGGGAAAATAAACCCCATTATTTGAATAAAAAGATTTTATGTAAATCATTTACTCAAGGAGGCTTGGGTATACTTGACTTTGACTCATCCAATATAATATTCAAGGTGAACTGGATTAAACAATATGTTGAAAATAAAAATAAGTTATGGTACTTAATTCCAAATCTACTTTTTGAAAAAGTTGGTCGCATTGAATTCCTCCTAACTTGTAATTTTACTTACTGAGAGAGTTGACAGTCGTGCTAGTCACATATACACACCACCCCATGCTAATGTTATCTTAGCTCTCTTTTTGTTGTCAGACATCATTAAAGCTAATTCACACCTTGCAGCATGAAATTTACTAAAAGAACCATCAACTATTTGGACATGATGGTCCAGTGATTATTATTGTCACCTCAAACCACTAGGACCAGTGTTTGAGTCTCTGCCATGACCTCATGTATGTGGAGTTAGCATGCTGTCATCATGGAGTTTCCCTGCCCTCCCATAAACCAAAAACACACTGAGGCTAATTGGAGTTACCGAATTGCCTGTAGGTTACTGGTGTGTGTTAGTATGCCCTGCAATGTTTCTTTTTATATATAAAAACAAGACACAAGGCAACTGAGTCCAAATCGTAATCCAAAAAGGGTAGTTTTTGGCTAAATAGCTAAACAGTAGGTCAAAAGGACGGGTAAACATCACAAGTGCAAAACAACCAAAACCGAATCGAAATCCAAAAGAGAAAGTACCGAAAGCTGAAATAAGATCGTACACACGGGAAGTCAGATACAATAACCGCAAATGAATACAGAGGAAGGGAGGACTGAGGAGGTAACTGAATGGAAGAGAGAACCAGACCCACTGCCAGGATGGAAACATGGCTCACACATGATGTCATCATGAGAAAAAAATCACGGACCTCTTTCAATAATTGCACTACATGGAAGACGATGCAGGCTGTGTATAAAAACGAAACTGACCTCACCAGCTGCATGTACCTGGAATGTTCCTGCGTTACCCTGGAAATTATGCGGAACAAAGAGAAAAAACACTGGCGATAGAGTTGCCATTCAGCTTCAAATTGTTGATGTACTGTAATGATGATGTCACTAAGTTCATCATGACTTCACGTTCCGGGTTGCTACACCTAAATGGGAAAAATGTTTTGGCCTGAACAACCAGTGACCTAGTCCTCAACATCCCATAATCACTGTATTGCAGTTATGTTTTGTAAATGTGCTAATTGCCCTTTTCCTGCACTCTGTCTTCTCCAGTATTACACTGTTATTTGCCCTACCAGCACCCTCTGGAGTGCTGCCTTTTCTTGTGCTGTGCAGCTGGCAAACCACACTGGGATGCAGTATGGCAGCACACTTTCCACAGAGCATCTGGAGCATCAGCAGCTCCTTGGTTAGGATGTTGTTTTTCAGGACCCCGCAGTGTTGTTGGTCTTTCAGGTTAGGTCCTCATCCTGGTGCAGGCCCAAAAACTTGAAGACTAAGACCCTCTATACACAGTCCCCATTGATGTATGTGGGCTGAGGGTCAGATCTGTTTCTTCTGAAGTCCACAATTATCTCTGTTTTTGTGGTGTTAAGGACCAGGCTGCTATTTATGCATCACGATGACAGTTTTTCCATCTTGTCCCTGTATTCAGACTCATCTCCCTCTGTGATGAGCCCGACCACTGTCGTGTCATCTGCAAACTTCATGATAGCATTGCTTGGGTGGGTGGGATTGCAGTCTTTTGTGTAGAGAGTGTACAAAAGGGGGCTCAGTACACATCCCTGTTGGGAGCCAGTGTTGAGGCTGATTGTGTCAATGAAAAGAAGCCTGGCATAACTGTCCGTCTGTTCCAGGTGGGTCAGGGTTATGTGCAGGGCTGAGGCTCTTGCATCCTATTGCTTCTTTTAAACTGCAGTTTCACTTTGCTCTGGAACGTTTAAGAACGTTGACTGGCCTAGGCAGAGGACAGAGTGTAGCTGGAAGGAGGGATAGAGGAATGTGAAGGGGGAATGTGAAGAGTGTGGCTGGAGGCAGACCTTTCATTTTCTTCTGATGAAGCCATTCTTTCGTTAATTTGGATGTATGCTTGGGGTCATTGTCCTGAAAGGTGAAATTCATCTTCTGGGCTAAAATTGATTGGTATTTGTAATTGTTCATAACTCCCTCCACATTGACTAAAGCCCCAGTTCCAGCAGAAGAAAAACACCCCAAAGCATGATGATGACACCACCAATCTTCACTGTGGGTGTGGTGTTCTTTTGGTGATCCACAGTGTTGTTTTTGCACCAAACATACCTTTTGGAATTGTAGACAAAAAGTTAAACATTGGTTTCATCAGACCATAACACATTTTCCCAGATGCTTTTGGGGGACTTGATATATTTGTTTGCAAATTTAGCCAGGCCTGAATGTTTTTCTTTGTAAGAAAAGACTTCTGTCTTGTGCCCCTAACCCACTGAGAATATAGGAGATTGTTGTCACATGTAGTACACCAACTGGTACTTGCCAGAAATTCCCACAACTCGTTCAGTGTTGCTATAGGCCTTTTGTCAGGTTCCCTGACTAGTTTTCATCTTGTATTTCCATCAATTTTCAAGGGACATCCAGTTTTCAGTAATGACACTGTTGTCCCATATTTTCTCAACTTCTTCATGACTGTCTTCACTGTATTCTATAGGATATCTAATACTGTGAAATGTTTTTATTTGTTTTTCAATTGAATTGTACATCTTATAGGTCACATTAAAGGTGGGAAAAGTTTTGAAATGATTTATCATGGTCTCATTTTTTACATCACAAAAACCTGGCATTTTAACAGGTGTGTTGACACTTTTTATATTCACTATGTTGCACAAATGAAACATAATACACAAGAATTGTGAATGATCTCTAATTAGCACTCATTTTATGTTACACTTTTCCAGCAAATTATATTCTCTCCTTGTCTCTCTCTCTATCTCATTCTGTCTGCCTGTATCTCTTTCTCTCTGGGACAGATGTCTTTATCTATCTGTCTCTCTGTGACATGTATGTCTATCTAGCTCTCTGTCTGTGACATTCTGCCTGTCTTTCTGTGACGGGTGTTTGCCTGTCTAGCTCTCTGTCTGTCTCTCCTGCTTTCTCTCACTGCAAGCCTCAGATATTCCTATATTGCATTTCCCATTTACATGAGTTACTCCCAATAATTAGTGATGCATGAATATAAGCAGTCCACAGAGCCTACAAGCAACTTATCAGATTAATAAATGCCATGCTTACTGCTGTGATAGTGCAGTGAGCTTTTAAATGTAACATGTTACCATGTCAACAGCAGAACAACACATAAGTTAGATGAAGCACCTTAATGAAGAGGGTGTGAATCACTTGAAGTTATAGTAGATAATGCTGTTACCTCTCAAATTGACAGACGGGCTTCAGATTTTTCCCTCATTGTTAAAAATATTCATTTGATGCGACCTCAGCCTGGAGCCACTGCCCCTGTAGTTTGAGATTGCAGTGCTCAGGTTCCAAAATGGCAACCTAACCCAAAAAAGCAGTAAAACAATGATATTTTCACTTATTCAAAATAACTTCACTGAGAATTTAATTGATTGAATGATCCAGGCCCACCTGTGACCCTGATCGGGACAGGATGGTTAGATGGTAAATGGACTGCATTTGTATAGCGCTTTTCTACTCTTCCGAGTACTCAAAGCGCTTTACAATACATGCCTCACATACACACCCATCTATACACACACCGGTGGCAAAGGCTGCGATGCAAGGCGCCAACCTGCACACCGGGAGCAATTTGGGGTTCAGCGTTCTGCTCAAGGACACTTTAATGGGGCCAGGAGAAAGCGGGGCTCGAACTGGCAACCCTCTGGTTTCCGAACAATAGCACTGCCTTCTGCACCACCATCGTCCCCTGATTCTCCTAGATGCATTAAAATACACAGGTTTGGGGGGGCATGGTTGCGCAGCCACCCTGCAACAGGTTGGTGCCCTATCCTGGCTTGTTCATAACATCTGGGATGCACTCTGGACACCCCCCACATCTGAACAGGTTAAGCAGTTTAAAATGGATGGATGGAAGTTTAATTGTTGAGGTTAATAGTTTGGAAACAGTACAGAAACACCTAAATGTGGCCCCCAATTATTGCACAAAGCAAAGACAATGATCAATAGTAATGTCTACTTTATTGCAAATGTATAAATGCAACATAGGAAATAGGAGTACATGGTCAGTTCACAGAAATCCAACTGTCAGAAAATTATACAACACTGCCCCCGTGTTCAGACACTGGCACTGTACTGTGGTACACTGGCACCAGTTAGAGCCTTCGACATGGATGAGTTTTCTTTTTAAAAATTAAATAAAAAAACCACCTGCCTTTTATTGTCTAAAAATCAACATTTAAAAATATAATTGATAAAAACAAAAATATACACACACTGTACAATATAAGAAAGCTAATAAACGTATATTAAAAATCCATCATACTGAAGAAGGGGGTGGAGAAGGAAAACCATCATCAGATATTCTCCACATGGAGAGAACAGGGAGGGTCCAGAAGAGGATCCAAATCCAGATTCTGATATTTAAAACTAAAGGCTGTAGAACGAGTGACACGTATCCTCAGGCAACTTACCCAAGACTGAATATTAACCTCAGTGACAACAGAATCAGAGAGATTACATTTGGCACATAAGCACTGCGAACCAAAACATATCCCCGAAGTTATACACGATGTGATACTAACTAGGCTATGCAAATCACTTAGCCAGTGATATGCAGGAAAGACGGTCATTTTTTTTAATCTATACAATGAAAGGCCTCATTTTGGTTTTACACATTTGTATTATTGCTTTTTTTCTTTGCCCTGAAAGCCATACAAAAGGGGTTTGGTGCCATGTACGAAACACCTTAGAAAAAGATCAAAAATCTGTTGTTCAATCTGATTGTAATAAATTACATTTTAAACGTATGATTTTAAAATACAATTCATCTAGATTACACTCACTTATTAAAAATTCTGCCTGTAGAAAACATAATTCACATAAAAAGTTTGTTATTCATTAACCACATGTCACCATGCTACCCCCAAAAGTCTTACAAAAGAATTCCCACCCCCCAGTGTCTCCTGTTTAAGGGACAGTAATGGGTGATCCACCAGTATCCATGAGGACCACTCTGCGATGCTATTTGCAAATGCAAAAACCCAAACTGTTGGAATCAGGAGACTATTCAGGACCAGGGGCATTCAGCTTCTCTGCTTCAGCAGTTTGGTTCTGGGATTGGGCAGGCTGGGCCTTTGGGCAACATGGCAAACCCTTGGTCTTCCCCAAAACCACGGCATCCACCAGAAACAGGATAGAGGCGATGAATCCAAATGCCTTCCAATGAAAAAATGAGTGTGAGAGTGAGTTCATAATATGCAAATTAGACACCAATAAGAGTTACATCATGTATTCAGGCTCTTAACTGACAAATATTTCTACCAATCAATCAATGTTATTCAACATATGGATTAGGACCAATATTCAAAAGAGCAATACAGTGTGTCAAGGCCACCTGCTTTCTGTTCATGTTCCCTCACTTAGTAAATTGCTTTGTTTTACTATACTTCATATTAGTCAGAACAGGATATGAAAGAAGCTACTCTTCATTTTTAAAAAGGCTTCATCAACCTATCATTATGAATTACTGATCAGTAAAAGGGTCACTCAGACCACAGGACATACCACTGAGGTGGTCTCCACTGCACTCCCACCGTTGTCCTTGGTGAAGGCTGCAGAGGCGATGAGGAAGAGGAAGCCGATGACCAAAGTGTAAGAGAAATCCTGTGGGAGAGGCCACCCATCAGGGATAGGCTGAAGCATGTCACATGACCTAGGTGTCACCAATGTCGCATTTCAGCACACTCACCAACATGGACCAACAGGAGATCCCAACCCTGTGGTGGAGTGGTGTGGACAGCAAGACGACGAGCAGGCCGGTGAAGAGGAACGCTGTGCAGCTCACAAACTCAAAGAAGTAGAGTGGCGAGCAGGACTTACAGTGCAAGACCACCTCCTCCAGGATGAAGGCCACTAGAGAGAAGAGCTGACAGAGACAAAGGGCACATCAGGAGAGGTCTCCTCTGGTTGGCTAGAAGCCTGCTGGCCTAAGCGTATCCGGTTACAGTCCCTGTTACAGTCTCTTTCACTTCCTTGTGCTGCTACAGAAGCTTAGAAGTTCAATCGGCACACTAAGAACAAATCGCTTGATTATGGCAATGAAAGCAAAATACGAGAAACGGACAGCGTGCTAACCTAGAGAGATATTACATGTACAGTCTCATGCTCACAGGGTGCAAACACACACACACACCAGGAGTCACAAACCTCAGGCAGGCTGCAAACAGACCTTACCAAAGTCTGTATGTTCAATGACATGGATACAACAGAAAAGCCAGTCCTTAAATCGTGAAGGGGGGAAAAAAAATCACTTGGAAAACTGCCAAAACTAACAGTGAGCTGCCGTACTCACGGAGATGTCCGACCACGTAATGGACCTGCTTTTTAATGCCAGCCCTAAGAGAGAGGCACCCAGGATCAGGAGGCCATTGTCATGAACTGCAAGACAGGGGACTTTCCAGCTAAATCTCACCAGGCCCGACCCCACGCTGAGGGAAAATGCAAAGCCTCTATCCCGCAAGATTATCGTATCCAGCAGGTTTTTCTTTTTGAGACCAAAGTTGTGGCAAATGTTATTTGAACATATCTGGAATATGCAGCTGACGCATGCAGCATGTGTGCTTAAGTGGCTGTCATTAAATGCCAGAAGATGAGGAAAGCAACATTACGTGCAACTGCAGCACCTCCCCTCGTCGGCAAAAGCCAAAATTCAAACGGTGCCATCGCACATTTCAAACTAAAGCAGGAAACACTTCCAATTTAACAAAGCACATCAAAGACAGGCATCCAGACCTATTAAAAAAAAAAAAAACAAGGTGATTTTCAATTTATTTTAATGTTACATTGAAACACATAAAAAGTTTGATCCTTGTTATCCGTATCCTGTAATGTGTGTTATTTTTGTTTGAGACAACCATGTAGCCAACTATGTTCATTATGACGTTTGCTAAATGCTAAGGCTACCGTGTTTAGGCTAACGTGATATAACCATTGCTGAGTAACAAGCTCCTGCCCTCTCCAGTCTATCATATAGTATTAGCTCTTTACATAAAGTCAGACTAACAGTCTGTCACCATGTCAGTGAATTTAATGTACTGCTTGCACAGAGTATAGAGGTGTGTGTGTGTGTGTGTAGCTTCTGCTCTTTTCATAGGGTGTACTCACACCGGGAAATCCACATTATGCCCGATTCAGCTGGTACGCATCTAGCGTCATCGCTAACCGTGCCCGAGTACAGAACATAGACAGGACACCAATAGTGCACCTGGCACATGCACGCACACTCGTATCTGCAAAGGGCCGTTGTGTATGCGGGCACATGCTGCAACTCCCTACTTAGATTACTAATAAGAGGGCTGATTGGTGGCGAGTCCTCACACCTGGGTTTGAACAGCTGACCTAAAAGTTACCCCAAAAACTTGCACACTCACTGGCCCTATGTGGATAAGAATAAATAGCCCTGCTACACATGAACTGGATTCAGAAGGAATAGTTTGGGTAAGCTGTATCAGGTAGCGAGAAACATTAAAACATGGTAGCAAAGACACAACTTTGGCCTATGGCAGAGCTGCAGTGTTTGCTTGAAATTTGAGTTGAGTGAGAATTATCCAGGAACAACTGAAAATATGGGACTCTCTTCTTATACGTGCTGCAAGATTAAATGAAAATCGCTGTGTGGCACTCGATAAATCGATGAGGGCCGTCTGTCATTGCGCCCAAAAAGACTCCAAATAAGTCACAAAATAAGGACATTAAGCATGAGCTGTGAGATGCTTTTCTTATGTTTAACAAAAAAAAAAAAAGTTGTACAGTGATGACGAATGTGTGATCAGGCCCAGAAATGTCAGCACACCGGCGTGGGTGTGGTGAGGGGGGGGGGCAACAATACTCACACTTGGCCCAGCTGCCTTGTATGTGAGTACAGGCCTACAGTCACTGAGCTTCATCTAGTAACTGAAACATCATAACTGCTCTTTCACAGTATCAGCCAGAGGCAGATGTCAACCAGGAGACACAGGAGAGAAGTCAGCAAACACACAAACATATCAGAATCACAGATAATATGGCAATTTTATAACATAGAAGGGGTGCATGTTGAAGTACACAGATTTGCCGAATTACAGTATCGAATTGGGTATTAAGAATGGTGGGATTTCATTGGTATTGGTACCGACTTCTACATTTCTGGTACTGTGACATCCCTACTAGTAGGCAACAGATCAGTAAAAACTAAAGGTGAGAGAGTGACAAAGCACTGAAAGTTTGCTGTCAGGCAGTCAGCAATGGACCAGAACTTGGGGTGCTGGTCCACAAAAGGTGAGTTCAAAGATTTCATAAGGCCAAAGCTACGGAACTGCGGTGTTCAAGAGGACAGTGAAATTTGCCATTAAAATAAATGTTAACAAATTCTATGTCCTTTGGTTACATGAGTGAAAAAACCCAACAACCCCCTAGGAATGCAGACAGCCCCTAAGCCCACTGAAGATCCTGCCTAGTTTGAAAACACTGTCAAATCTCACTAATACTTATTCAATGGTGCTGCGTGCATGTGTGAGGCTGCATCTGCCACAGCACCGAGAACAACACATACTAACAACATTTATGATGAGGATGTCAGACATGTGACTTCAATTGACTCGACACTGGGACATGGATTCAAACTATATGGAGTGTAGAGGGTGTGTGGATAAACATTAAAAACAGAACCTATAGCGTCTAAATTTGCTGGTATGTCATTTTCCTTCCACAGACTAAAACCAAATGCAAAAGTTGCCTACTATGGTCAGTTGTCAAATAGGCATCTTCTTCACTAATTTGCACTGAAAGCCATAACTTGAGGGCCTGACACACCAGCACCTGGTTACTGAGAAGAAACGAGAAGTTTATCTGGGGGAAATAGCAAGCATTAGTGGAGACAAGATCAGTGGTAAAGTGTTGATCTTCAATTCTTCAGTGCCTAGAAAACCTGTTATGATAAAACCATCAATTTGTTTCAACACTTGGAGCACAATCATGTTACCGAATATGAACAGTGCATTGCTCAAGAAAAGTGACAAGCGACCGGCAACAAGTACCTCAACAGCAGTAGATAATACTATATAATATGAAAAGAATTCTCATTCACAAAAGATGCAAGCTATTTTCTAGTTTAGATTTGACATTTAAAATTGTTTATTTACAAAAGATTCGAGTTATATTTTTACTATTCACATAGCAGTATTTAAAATGTATTTTATTTGTAAGAAACATAAGCTGACTTATTTCTACTTTCAGGGAACTTGCTTTTTACATCGAAACTAAAATGTTACGTTTTTCACATGCCATTTCAAGTGAAATGTGCTTTGATTGTTCAAAATATTTAATAGCCATAAATAGTGTTTTTCCTTTGGTTATTTTAAAAATCACAGATATGCACTCTTTCATTACAAAAAATATCCCAGCTTTAATAGTTAAATACATTTACAATACAAACCTAACACAATGTTCAGTTAATCATAATATCTGAGGTCACATCGCCCCGCCCTGCTGGATGCTAAATAACAGCTGCCCACTGCTGTCATGCTGTCATGCACCGTGTACTGTGGTCTGTCAGTAAATGACGATCAATCACTTTCACTTCACTTTCAAAGAAAACCCCAAGTTCTGGTCAAACAACAGCAGAGTGTTTTGGATGCACGGTGGTGTGGATACCAACATACACACAGTGAGACAGCCAGGAATGACAGGGGCTTTCCCAGTGGGCTGTGTGTTAGCAGAAAAGCAGCATTCAGTTTCATCCATGTTGAGACACTCTGCGGTAAGGAGGTCATGCTGTTTCAGCATTATCGTTAAGGATGGACACTAAGCAACAACTTCTCATCCATAAACCACCTGACCTATTTAACTCATAACCAACGGAGAAACAAGTGTTCACGTTGGGACTGAGTCAAAAGGGACATCAAAGAGACTGCAGTCAAACATTCTTCAAGACTGATAAATAGCAAAAGAGAAATATAAATTTGTGTCTAAAGTATTGCGTTAAATCTGTTTTATTCATAGCGGACGAGAAATACTCATTGTCTGAAATTAGGTTTCGATACGACGTAATCTATGCACTCAGAAAGTGCGGATAAAGAGAACAATCAAAGGATTTAGCGAAAATAATTAAAATACGCATAAACATAAGGACCACGGGACAACGCATTGGGGTTTCTGTGAGTATAAAGGGGGGGGGGGGGCACTCACCACGGCCGCTACCTTAATACCAAAGCGCCATTTATCCAGGTACTCCGAGGGCACGATGAACCACTTTCTGGTCTTGGGCTCCTGCACCGTCGTGGCGTTATAAACCGCATCCGCTGCTGCCATGGTTGATCTGGGGGGAAATATTTAGTAATAATTAATACATATGTTTAATAAAAATAAATAAAAAACGAAAGAATTTCGCAGCCAGGTGACCGCGCCAGTAAAAGCACAGGTGCGGAGCGCCGACGTCCCCGAAGTGAAAATGAAACTTACCGGAGGAACACCGACAGAAACGTGTCGGAAGATGTACAACTTAAAGCCGAAAAAATCTCACAAACACCCCCTATTTACTCACAAAAGTACAAGATTAGGCGCTGTAGTAAATAATTACAAACTCAAAGGACACACCCTTACACTGTAGCAAAATAAGTGCCCAAAAGAAGTCAACAGGCCGTAAAGTGCCAAGCCCGGCAGGTACCGGGGCAGGCGCGAGGCGGACCCCAGCATACACACCTTTTTTGGGAAGACTGACCGCTCGATAGCGATTTGCTGTGCAGCTAATTCTCCCAAGTGGCTGTGCCGCTGCCCGGCCTCGGTTTCTGCCGATGTCGATGGCGTTTCAGCGCCACACTTCCGCAAACAGGACGGTGGCCCTTTGGCGGAAATGATGCGCGTCCCGGGATCGTCACGCCGTCCTTACGCAATCCGCGACAGGGCGACGTCCTGCCGGGACAGGGGAAGTACGAAGTGCTCAATGATTTATTAGGAATTAAGGTGAAGGCGCATAATTACGTGTTTCATTACAGCCGTTTTTAATTTTTCACACGCACATAATAACCAGTAGCATTTTAGCCCGTAATGTATCCCATATGTCCTGAAATCGTTGAGTTTGGTGCATTGTTACCTAAGGCTGTTAGCTTACACCAAAACCAACTTTACCACGCTATGTCCGGACGGGGCCACCCTCACAAAGAACCCAATCGTTGCCCTGCCATATGAAGTGTTCCCGGCCCTGTGAGAGCCTCAAAATTTGGGGAACGGTTGAAGTCTGTTCACGGGAACCTCATATTCTGGGTTGCTTCAATGTAGCTTCAAAAACGGAAACAATTTATACGAATTCGACGTAGGAAGATGAGGAAGTCCTGCCTTATTCGAGGCAGTGCTGACATCTGGTGGCCAAACTCGATTACAAACTTTTGACGTTTTTTTTCTCCTAATTTTGAAGAAAAGCCTTATTCAGAAATTATATCAATAGCTGTGAACCCTAGTTTGTCCTCTGTTGTCCCTTACTGCACAAACGAGACATCCACTGATAGCAGTGTCTAGTTTATTGCAAGTGGGTATATTATCATTTAATATTACACTGCATTTTATACAAGTTAGAGGTACCACCACAAGCTGTAATTGAGTCATGCACAACCCCCTATGATCGTACACTTTGACACTGTGCTGTGATACGTCTGGGATCTTTCATTGGCACTGTACTGTGGTATATCTCTCTGGGACCTCAAACTGGCACTGTGCTGTGGTATATCGCTCTGGGATGTCACACTGGCACTGTGCTGTGGTATATCTCTCTGGGACCTCACACTGGCAATGTGCTGTGGTATATCTCTCTGGGACTTCACACTGGCAATGTGCTGTGGTATATCTCTCTGGGACCTCACACTGGCAATGTGCTGTGGTATATCTCTCTGGGATCTCACACTGGCACTGTGCTGTGGTATATCTCCCTGGAATCTCACGCTGGCACTGGTTTCAGCTTTTGACAACCACTTCACTGCAGTCTAAACCATTAACTGGCTATCACGAAGCTGTCCTAAAGAGAAAATTCACCTGTATTCAAAGACATATAGCAAAATAACTTCATTTCAATGCTGTAAAAACTCATTTTACATATGAAAGTGATCATATATCATCTAATTGCAGGCATTTTAAAAACAACATTGTCTTGTAAATACAAAAAAATTCCAGTAAAAAAAAAAGATAATAAAATGCAGTTTTATTTAAGTTCTGTAATGATTAATTATAGATGCATGATGAACCAAAATGTTCCAAAAAGAATCCAATATTAGTAACTGAGGAGGCAATAGTGACTTTAAACTACTGACACTACTGTCTGAAATATTTGGCACATAATCAATATTAGTCCAAAATCGGAGTTTGGCAATAAATTATATATGATGTTGGTCCGTAACTATTTCTCAGGAAACCACTGAATGAATCTTTATAATCCTGTACTGTTATGCATTGTGGATTGCATCTTGGGATAGACGTGCAGACAGCAATGGGGTGAAGCCTGGAATAAAATCTAATCTCTTAAAATATTGACATAAAAATAATTTATATCAGTTGTACAAAAAACAGAAGAATAACTGCATGCATGTCACCATACGATCCACTGTGGCATGGAAGAGCAGACTCACGCATGTCAACATACGATCCACTGCA
>JABFEA020000043.1:24205647-24219649 GCA_019775915.2 Cyphomyrus plagiostoma
GGATGGAAGAGCAGACCCACGCATGTCACCATGCGACCCAGTGCAGGATGGAAGAGCAGACCCACGCATGTCACCATGCGACCCAGTGCAGGATGGAAGAGCAGACCCACGCATGTCACCATACAATCCACTGCAGGATGGAAGAGCAGACCCACGCATGTCACCATGCGACCCACTACGGGACGGAAAAGCAGACCCATCCATTCCAGCCAGTTTGAGAGATGGCAGTTGGTAACATAGCTGTCAGCAAGAACCAGCAACCAAAAACAACAATGAGGGGGCAATTGAATTGAAGGTTTCAGCTGAAGGCTCCCTGATTTCTGAAATACTAGAAGCAAAACAGGACGGTGGGGGCATGAAGGACAGGGGAGGGTGTAATCCAGGTAATCCAGGCTGTGAAATCCTATTCCTCACTGCGGATAGTGAGCTTCTCTGCTTCGGGGGTCTCGCTCTGCTCTGGTGGTGTTTGGGGCTTTGAGCGACATGGCCATCCCTTGGTCTTCACAAAAATCATGGCATCCGCCAGAAACAGGACACAAGCTATGAACTCAAATGCCTAAAAAAAACACACTCACTTTAGAGAGTATTCATAATATACAAGCATGAATTATCGGTCACAGGATAAAGATCAACTTCACAGCGATCAGGCCGAGAGATATAATCTCTCTCGCATGCCCCGAACCACTTCAAATGACGCCTTTTAATGTGGAGGAGCAGTGGCTCCTCTTGAATATCTGAACTCCTCACCCTGTCTCCAGACCTGAGCCCAGACACCCTGCAGATGAAGCTCATTTCGGCCGGTTGCATCCACCATCTTATTCTTTTGATCACAAGCCAAAGCTTATGACCGCAGGTGAGGGTGGGAATGTAGATCGACTGGTAAATTCAAAGCTTTGCCTTCCGGCTCAGCTCCCTCTTCACCATGACAGGGCAGTACAGCGTCTGCATCACTGCTGATGCTGCACTGTTCTGCCCGTCAATCTCACGCTCCCTTCAGCCTCAACAGGCAGTGGCATTTATGAAATAATTCCATTTTCATCCATTGTCAACATCCAAGGTTTAGAATCTCATACAAATATCTGTTAACCTATTCCTTCTTTAACTTGAGTACAGTGGTACCTCGGTTCTCGAACTCACTAGAGCTTAAATTTCTTGAAAGTCAAACAAACCAGTTTGACCTAAAACTTGATCTGAATATCAGAAGTCAAACCATGAACGCTGACCTAATATAAATTGTATGCGCCAGGAAATGAGTCATACTACAATGCAATTCTTACATGAATGCCTTCTTCATAGATTGGACAATTAACAAAATAAAGCAGCGCAACAGTACAGTAACTAACAATAAATAAACCACTAACTTACATGTACTATTAGAGCATTTATGTCATTTATTTAAAGTAGATTTTACCAGGTAAATTAAATGAAATCGGAACCGCCTAGGATACAAATGTCATGCGTGTAACTAAACTCTTCAGCCAATAAGGGCAAAGGTGTGTCGTCACGAAGGTGGTTCCAGTTTGTGCAGCCGGGTGAGAGGTCGCAATGCGTCTAACCAAAATGCAGTGCGTCAGGATTAGAATGCGTTGTTTTAAGCCAGCACTGTAATCAAGTCGAACGCACCCAATGACCGGACTGGGGAAACAAACTGAAACACAGACTTAATACAGAGGACTAATAACAACCAGAAACAGCTCTGCGGACAATAGGCGCAGATCAGGGGTAATGTTGGGATAAGATCTTTATCGGTTTGGAAGCCATTAAGAAAAAAATGATCTTCTTGTTTTATCCTGTTCATTTTGTGTTTAAAGTTTAGGATTCGATTCAGAGTCCGAAACAGATGAAGTTCAAGAACTGAGGTACCACTGTATTAATTTTCAGAGCAAGGAACTGTAGCAATCACATCCAGTACTGAACACAGTATATAAATGGCATGATCAACCAACCAGGAATTCATAATGATCAGTAAGACTTTACTTATTAGGCTACAGCACATACCACTGACATTTTCTCCTTTTCAGTCCATCGGTGTAAAAAGGCAAAGATGGTAGAAGCCAGGAAGATGAGGAAGCTGATGGCCACAGTGTATGAGAAATCCTGTGGGAGGGGCTGCTTGTTAATGGCAGATTTAATTTCTGCATCAAGCCTATGCTGTGACCTACACAAGTGGCTCATGATGCTGCCAGCATTTATACTTATGCGCTGGTGTCTTTTGACACTGCTATTATGCCTCCAAAACACTAGGTGGCACATAGTAAATGAAACACTATGTAAAAACTGTCTTCCCACCCTGCGATACATTCAGCTGTTGAATCACACAAATTAAACATAAAGAAACCAAACCTTTAATAAAGCATCCATTTATCGAGTCCTGCTAATATCTGCTACTCCATACTTCCCACAGATAACTTTTGAAAAACATTCACTTTTTATACATTTTCCCTTAAAAAGTTAGTGTCCTTATTTTTCTGCTTTGTAATGTAGTACCATTGAATAACATTAAGGGAGGTAACTGAAATTGGCTCCGTGTTGCATAGACCTGTTGGTACGATGCCCAGAGTGGTCCATTTCTGTACCTTTAAAAGTACAATTACTTACAGCTAGGGGTACAATTGGCCCCAAGGGTTCAGCCCCAGTGACAAGCAAAAGTACAAGTTTGTACACTTTTTTCTGAGCATGTACGGTGAAGGCCATGCTGTCGGATCCATGGCGACACCGTACTTACAGCATCGATTTGACACAGAAGTATGAATCAGCCTTAAGGATAGGCTGAAGCATGTCACATGACCTGGGTGTCACAAGCACGGCATTTCGGCACACTCACTAGCTTGGGCCTGTCAGAGATGCCAACCCTGCGGTGGAGGGGTGTGGCCAGAAAGAAGAGAAGCAGGCCGGCGAAGAAGAAGGCCACCAGGGAGAAGAGATAGGAGACAAAGCTCACATTAGGAGAGGTTGCCCTGCCAGGCTCCTGCTGGATGGTATCATGCACCTCTTGCTTCTAGGTGACCCTTCTACCTTCCTTTACTCCCCACCTGTGCTGGGACAGAAGTTTAACAGTTCATTCCACACACTGAGAGCATAAGGGTAATCGAGAGATAAAGGGCCATTTTGCTTGCTGTTGGTAGGTTGTAGTTAACCCATTTTCCTGAAGGAGAGGGATCAGGATGAACGATTGTGAGGACATGAAGAAGACATGCCCTCCGAGGGCCCAGCATTCAAGGACAAGCCAGCTGACATCTGATTAGTCAGTACAAACTCAAATGTGCCAGATCCCCCAGGACACAGAAACATCAAGCCAACATGTAAGAAGATCAGCTGCTCCTGTTACACACGTGGAAGAGTTCAGAACATGCACAGCAGGGACCACAATGCTGCAAGGGCAAGAGCGAGGGAACGCCGGAGGAAGCAGAGACAGGTAGCATCAGTAGGCCAATGTTACAGCATTTGCCCTGTCCCATGCTGAGGGAAGATCACCAAAGCTTTGCTCAAACTACATCACTTAACAGGCAAGCATTGTTTTTCATTGACCCCAAAATCATGACTATTCATTTGAATCTATAGTGAAATGGGGCAGACTTGTCAGCAATGCTGAATGTAAACTAATAATTCAATGGCACATAAGAGGCTGTGTAGGAATAAAGTACAGAGAGAGGGAGAGGACAACAAGGTCCCCAACCTTGTAATAATTCCTGGACAATCTCAGGACTCATAACAAGAGATTTTCGCCTTTCGTAACTTTTCTGGGCAGAGATCCCACTGATTGTCACATGATTTGACTGCAAGGCTTGTAAATGTGGCTAAAAGAACAGGAAGGGAAGATGGAACGGAGTACGCCACAGCAGGCCTCCTGGGACAGCGGCGAGAACTGCGCCCATTCTGCTAAACACCCAAAAGCGATAGGAGCAGCCTTGGAGGTCTTCAGACAGTGCTGCAGATATCATTCAGCCAGCCCATGCAGGTAGAGCGAGGGCCTCGGTAGAGCACAGAAGAGCAGCACGGCGGGGCCTTACTGAGTACATGTGGGCCGTGTGCCCTGACGTCAGGCTGGCTGCTTCCTAAATGCTTCCATATGGACAGCAGATGAAGTGCTCAGCTCACACAAACAGAAACATGGTTAGGCCTTCTTCCACTGACTGTCACTTAACAGGCCTGGGTTGGCCTGTTCCCTCTGACTGTCACTTAGTAAGCCTGGGTAGACCTTCTCACTCTATGACTGTCGCTTAGCAGGCCTAAGAGTTCCTTTAGTTACATCCACCCTTCAGATTCAGTGCAGTAAGACACTGCTACACCTTATTTCATTTCCTTCTTTAAATCCCTATTTTGGATTTGAGGATTCCCTGCAGTTAACCACTGACAAAACCACCTGTGGATCAGCTTCACAGGGAAGTGCATAAGTAGGAGAACTGTACAGAGAAACCACTGCAATTCAAAAAAGTATGAAGCAGGTGGGTTCACCGCCAGCCAGTGGCCCCAGAAGGCCTGTCGAGAGAGAGAGCTTACCAACACCAGCAGGACTGTACACACAATGGCTGAGGAAAAAAAAGACAATCTGTGTGCCAGTATGTAAGAGAACATCCATCCATCTTTCATCCACATATTATAGTTGGGTTCAGGGAGCCTGCCTCAGGTAGCATATGGCACAAGCAAGTAGTCAACAGGCCTTTTAAAACAACATGGAACTCTGACTGCTATTCAGGATTTGTGATGAAACATTCACTGGTCTCTGCATGAGCTCAGACAACACCTCAGCATGTGTTTTCATTCTGGATTCTGGACTAGGTTGGGTGGGGGGGTTTGGCAGGGGTGACAATAAAAACACCATAAAGTTGCAGTGGTGAATTTGACATATAAATATTAAAAATACTGTGAATTCCTTAATACTGATAAATATAGTAAACTCTGGGTTTTTATTCATACTTATTGATAATTTGTTAACACAGTTAGTTCAGGAAGTTACAAGAATAATGCATGAGGTACAATATTGTAAGGCAACATAAAAATTGCTTTATTTGTACTGGACCAGAAATGACGTCGGCCTGTACCTTTGAGGAAAAAAATGAATTAATATGAACTTTGGCCGATATACCGATAGTGGTCATAAAGACAATAATGAAAAAGAATAAAGAGGATAATAATGTAGCGCATTAACCTTTATGAAGGACACTGGACTAAGAGTATAAAGGGGGGGCCATTCACCACAGCCGCCACCTTAATGCCAAAGCGCCATTTACCCAGGCACTCCAAGGGCACGATGAACCACTTTTCGGCCTTGGGTTCCTGGACAGTCGCGGCGTGCCGGATCTGCTGCTGCCATGGTTGAACTGGGAAATAATATTTAATAATTAGTTAATTACTCCTGATTACTCCTACTCTTTGAATGCACGCTTACAGAGAATTTACCACTGGACGCGTATCAGGGATGCGTGGAAAAAACTAAAATTTAACCCGAAAACATTCAGAAAATCCAGGTATATGTGCACAAAGTAAAACAGGTGATTGCTGTTGTAAATACATAAAAAGCAGTAATTCCTGGAAAGACACGCCCCTTAAATCTGGGGGGGGGGGGGGCCGTTTAAAAATATATACAATAGCGACATTTCGTATGTGTCACCGGGTTCCAGCACACCCACCTGTTGGAGAAAAGACTTCAAGCTAACAGAACTACTGCGTATAGTTAAACCCCGAAGATGCGGCGATGTTACAACCCCTCCCCAGATTCCGCGGATTACGGCGTTTGGGCTCTGTGCCAGCAGTACATCAGCAGTCGGAAAAGTCTATATCGAATAGGTATGTACAACTAGGGTGACCAAATAATCCATGTCAGGGAGGACACTCTGATCTAGGACAGGATTTGTAAACTACCATTTCAATTAAAAGGACCTGGATTTCACTTGAGCACTGAGTTCTTACTGTGTGCTAATTGGTCAGTCTCCCATAATTGTGCATGTGTCACTAATGCTAATGTGAAACAGCTGGATTAGTCTTTCAATCAAGGACACAAACAAGTCAAAGCACGAGAAGAGCTGAACTAATTAGCTGAGCACAGGAGCCTTTCACTTTGAAATTAGTTTGTAAAACCCGGAGTAGCACAAAGTGTCCTCCCTGACATGGATTATCTGGTCACCCTACTAGTACAACACAGTACAGCAGGGGTAGTCAACTCCAGTCCTGGAGGACCGGAGCCGTGCACATTTTTGTGTTTCCCCTCATTTAACACACCTGATTCAACTCCTTGTGCTAATTACCACACAGCTCTTGAGCTGAATCATTTATGGTGGAACAGGGAGAGAACTAAGCTACACAGGGCTCCGGCCCTCCAGGACTGGAGTTTACTACCCCTGCAGTACAGAGAGGGACTACTGTTTGTTTAGCTCAGGCTGCCCCTCCCCCGATGGGAACGCCCGCTTACTCTCCGGGTTTCGTAACAGTTCAACCCCCCACTCCGCCACATGTTTATAATCTGTCGTTTCCGTGCATTGTGACCAGAGACGGAATTCGTTTTGGTTCTCGAATGTCTTGTTTTTATGTTGTTAAACTTAATGTTAAATTATATTCACTGTGGTGGTTCTTTGGGAAAAAAAAAACATTCACGAAGGACACAAATCTAAATGTGAACCCCGGCCCAACATTTAACATTTAAAGCAACAATTGTTTTTAACAAAGGTATAGAGGAGTAAACGTCATATAATACATATTTTACTGTGATCACTGTCTAATGTGTTTACTGAAAGAGCTTGATTTTCAGTTTTTGGACTTTTGGGGAAGGTTCATCTCCATCTAGGTTCATTAGTATTTCCTGAAATACTTCAAATGTGCATTTTCATATTTCATATTTCATAATTCAAGTTGAGTGCATAGATTATCCCAAATAACATAACAAATCCATAGGTGATACATTGGTGATACATAGGTGATAATGTCTCTGAGTACATTAACTCCTTCAATAACAATCCCAACATGTGCAGGCTGTTCCAAGGCTTCTGCCTTTTCATTTTTTACCACATAAGTCCCCTTGGCCGTTTGGGAAATCAGCAGCTTTGCCCCTTCATGGTTGACATCATAAAAGCACAAATGTTTTGGCATTTAAATTTTGTTACACAACAAAAATATAAAGACAAATAGTGGAAATGAGAGAATAATGAAAAAGTCATGCTTGGAGTGTGTGTGTGTGTGTGTGTGAAAGAGTTGGGTATCAATAACCAGTTCAAATATGTAACCAGTCTTAAAATATACGTATATATGGTTTGCCATTAACAGTTCTCTTACCCTTACTGTATCACATGTAAAATGCAGCTAAATTTTTCCCCTCCAGGGTATATCCATATTTCTGCCTGTCTTTGCAAAGGACTAGCCCACTCACAAAAGCAAACATGCATAAATTCTGAACACTGAATTCTGAAAATAAATACTGAACACTACTGTTTTCATACACAACAGCTTTAATCACATTCTGACTCCCCATCCTTAATGTCTGTTAGTGGCAGGCAAGTTTTTTGGAAAGGCTTAAATGAATGAAATCATTTAATAGTTGACGTTTTATGTAGTTTATGCAATATGTATAATTAAATTTTACCAAAATAATATTATCTTCAGTCATTTTTATTTTCAGTTATAATTTAATAGCAAGATGCTTTATAGTATTAACCTCAATATAAATAATTCAGATAAAATTTATGGTATTTTTAGGTTTACAAAATTTATGTAAGATTGTTCATATATTTGATACAAAACAATTTAGTAAACACTAAAACCTGTGTTTTTAGTTTAAATGTAATTGAACAGAATTTACATTCCTACAAAGTTGAGCATATTTAATTAAAGAGAATTTAAAACATTTATTTAAATGTTAAGATGGCCAAAGATAATTTTTTTTCAGTGTGGGACTATTTATGGGGCAGCACATCATGTTGGAGCTGTATAGGTGAATGTAAGTAGTGTAAATAGTTCATTGTAATTGTCATGTCTTTTGTTATTATTATGTAGTCTAATAATGTCATGTGTAGCATTAATTGTCGTAAATTGTGTGTGTGTGTGGTGTGGGCACTGGGGGCAACCCTCCGTGGTGGACAGTGTGTGTGGTGTGGGTACTGTGCCGGGCCCCGTGGTGGGCAGTGTGTGAGGTGTGGGTACTGGGCCGGGCCCTGTGGTGGGCAGTGTGTGAGGTGTGGGTACTGGGCTGGGCCCTGTGGTGGGCAGTGTGTGTGGTGTGGGTACTGTGCCGGGCCCCGTGGTGGGCAGTGTGTGAGGTGTGGGTACTGGGCCGGGCCCTGTGGTGGGCAGTGTGTGTGGTGTGGGTACTGGGTTGACCCCTGTGGTGGGCAGGGTGTGACTGTATTGTTAGGAGTGAAGGGCACAGGTGCAATAAATGCTACTTTGTGGCTGAATAAACAATGTGCTCTGTCTCTTCATTTATCACTACTATAATGACTGATCTGTACACAACACTGGAGTCAGAATTGATTGGGGGAGAAGCTGGTTGAGTTCCAGAGAACCCACCAGGAGCCCGGGAACACCTCTGGGAGCCAAGCGCTACACTTTCCCGAAGCGACCCGTAGGTACTCTACGCCTGCGTGATCAGTGGCGCTGTGACCGGGAACAGCATGCAATGGGGATACAGCGGCAGTCGATCGCAACAAAGACCCCCTAAGCTGCTGGGTTACGATGGACAAGGGTCCCTGGAACCCTGCCTAGCCCAGGTCCGACTGAGGCTCAACTCCCATTTGTACGGCTGGCCACCTGGCCATGTCCCTGGAGGAAGAGGCACTGCAGGCCCTCATAATCTTCTCTCCCAGGGAGCAGGATGACTGCAGGGCCCTGATTGCTGCACTGGAGCAGCAGTTCGACCAGCAACAGTTTGTGGGGAAAATGAGAGAGCAGTTGGTGGATCAGTAGCACCAGTGAAAATCTGGAGGTGTTCATTGCCAAACCAGTAGACTGTTCGGGATTATGCAGAATTTACGGGAACAATTTGTAGTTATAAGCATGTGATGATTACAGTAAATATATATCGATGGTTCATATTCATGGTTCATGGTTATTTTCTCAGAAAAACTGACCTGTGCAGCATTCAGTGTATCAGCAATGTTCCCAACTCAATGTTGGGAACTCAATCTGAAAACAGATGAACGAGCCTTAACATTTTGACCTTCCACGATTCAAAAAAGTAGGCTTGGAGACTAACATTCAGATGGATGTCCAAATTGTGACATTTGAGGCCAATCAACTGTGCACTACAAATACCCAGCCAGAGGCCTCAACATCAGTTACAGGAGTCAGGAAACCAGTGGGTACCAGTTGCTCGTGGGCCGTGTTTAATTCAAAGACTTAAACTCCTGTTCCCCATTTCAATTCTGTCTGTCCACCTTCCAAACTTTTTCTCTGTCTCTCAGGTGTCACTAACACCACAAACTGATGGCTTCATAGAAAACAAAATGTGTCCCTGAGCCTATTTTAAAGAGGATGTCTTCACCCTCATTATTCTGGAGAGACTAAGTAAGTAATGAACTGGCAAAGAAATGCCTCTTCATAATGGCAACATCTGTACCAAAGCTGGTGAACAGCTCTCTGCTCTGAAGAGCTCTCAGGTCAAATCAATGATGCTCTTGCAGCACATTTGGTGATTGTACATTAGCTGACATTGTGAGCATTCAGAGTCATCAGGATTCCAGATTAGACTGAAATGTCATCCATATTGTCTGTTTATTGGCAATGTGATCCAGATTAAATGTATAGAGAAGCTGAAAATATCATTTTAACTAACTTTATCAAACTACACAAGTCAATCATATAAAGTATGCAGTATGATATGTTTGTATGTGTGTAATTTTAAATGATGAGCTACCTGGGAGCAAGTCAAGTTTATGATTTTGATTTAGTGGATTCACTGTATTTTATTCTGCATATATCATGTATTACTCTATATAAATTATGCAGCAATGTGTCACCAAACAAAAATGTCAAGCACCTTGAGGCAACTCTGTTGTGAATGGGGCTATATAAAAATAAATAGTATTGAATGTAACCTAAAATGTGTCAGTTTAATTTCTTTAATCATTCTCTGAGATATCAAGTTCTAAGGTGTTTAATATATGTTAAATAAAGATGGATTGTTCAACCGACCACAATTAGCTGCCAACAATGGGCAGTGGTTGCTTATCGGTTAGGGAAATGCACTTATAATTGAAAGATTGTGGGTTTGAATCCCTAACCAGCAAGGTACCACCCCCAAGCACTGCTCCCCGAGTGCTGAATTAGCTGCCCCCTGATATGTCATGATGTCACATATGGGTTAAATGCAGAGGGTGCATTTTGTTGTTGAGTTGTGTCAACAATTACCATTGATCACCTAATTCTAAACCAGTGTTATTGTTGAATAAAGTGGACTGCTTAAACCTTTACTTTTTGTTAGGATAACCTTTGCATTGAATACATTTGGTACAAATGTAACTTTGGTACACCTAACGCTCACAAGATTCCTTAAAATAAAAACCATTATCTGTGATGATTTACATGTTACTCAGGCTGCTTATTCATAGGCTGTAGTTCCATGAGGTCATGACATCATAATTGTGGGAGGGTCCCTGTATAACAGATGTTTGTTTACTAACAGAACAGTAAAATAAAAATGGGCCCCGGAAGTCACCGCGGCTGACATACATGTCTGTGAGTAAAATGAAAATGGGCCCCGTAAGTCACCCCGGCTGACATACTGTACATGTCTGTGAGTAAAATGAAAATGGGCCCTGGAAGTCACCCCGGCTGACATACATGTCTGTGAGTGAGCTCTGTGCTGTCATGTAAATCCAGGACCATCTTAAAGAATTTGCAGGACTCTGATGTAACACCAGCATCACTTCTGGGTTACGAAGAACCACAAGCTAACTTAACTTAAGCTAGAAAGAAGTCATGATTGTCCAATAAGACTTTAGGTAAGGAGCATTCCTATTGGACAATCATGACTTCTATGTTAAGTTAACCTAGCTAACTGAGAAACCCTGTTTCATGGAACATGCCCTGGTCATCAGTCATACTTCTTAAAAAAGGGATTTTTCATGTTTTAAATTAACCTTTTAAAAACGACACTTTGTCACCATTTGATCGACCTGTACGTTTGAACCATATGACCATACGAGTACTATATTATTATCAGGGGTGCCGCTAGCAATTTTGGGCCCTATGACAAAATATGAGGTTGGGCCCCCCTAGGTAATGTTATTATTAATAAATCAGATCTCTGGGGGGCCCTAAAGGGCGTGGGCCCTTAGAATTGTCCCAACTTTCCCCCCCTTAGCAGCACCCCTGATTATTATTATTATGTAAGTGTAAGTGTTTAGTTCCAAAAATGAATTCAATGATTTTGTACCCTGCTGCCCAGAGTTTAATTAACCGTCTAAAAAAATGCATTATAGTTGCATACACTAACCACTAGAGGGAGACATTGCTCTTGGGTATTTTGTTAATTGCTTATTCATTAGCTATGGTTTGGCGGTCATTGCACTTCACAGTAAAAGGTTGGTCTAGCTACAAGCACGGCGAATTAGGTATATTGTTGTCTTGGAAATTAACACTTACAATCTTTACATGTATCAATTAATTTGTTTAATTGTTAAAAAATGATACAGGCAACAGTGCTGCTTTTATATTTTTAATTGTAACAAGGGCAGATCGATGAGAGGAACATAATACAATACTTTTCTTTATATATAACACATGAGAAAGTAATTCTTTGGGTCATTTTCATCAAAAACATGCCAGGTTTATTTCTGATTAAAGTAGACAAGCCACAAATAGAACAAATCAATGAAACGATTTTACACATAAAATCAGTGTCAGTTTATTAGGAGCACCCAGGGCTTGACTATGCTTAAAAGATGCCTGTGAAAAATGGCGTCCTCCACAATTTGTGCAATTTTGCCAAGGGGCTGGGGGGTCCCCAATATAACTTTGGCCAAGCAATACATTTTGCCTACTAGGGGGTCCCCACGATAAATTCTGCCTGTGATAAATTTCTCCCACATTAACCATCAGCCCACTGGGAAAATGCCTGAAATGCCAGATGGCCAGTCCAGCCCTGGGCATACCTGCAATCCACCATGCGAACAACCTGGTCTTACAAACAGTGAATCATGGCTGAAACTGAATACATACAGCAAGCAGGCGGGGTCAAAAGGGTCACTGTGTCAGAGTGGTAAGTCATGATTTTGAACATGGTGTAACTATTGATTACAGACCTGGTGATTCCAGCGTCTCAGAAACATTCCTGGGATTTTCACACAACACAATGTGTAGAGTTTACAAAGAATGATGGAATTATGATTTTATGTATAAAATCTGTCCAATTTATAGCAATTCTCTCCTGAAAACACCTTGTTAATGAGAGGTCAGAAGAGGATGAATGGACTAACAAGAAGACCCCAAGTGTAAAAAAAGTGGGAAATGGGAAAAATACTGCACAATACTACCTAGGTATACTTAAAGTAGATAGTATAAAACACTTCTTTAACAAACACATAGTAAAAGTCAGTTTAAATAATAAATGACTTCTCTATGTAGAAAATATTTATGTAATAATATATTTGGAATAAACTATAAATGTTATTAAAAATTATTAAGTTTAAATTTAACTTCCAGTTCTTTTTCTCTCGATTGCACTTACTGCAAAGAAGATGTTAGCAGCTTTCAAATGGGATATGAGATCCATACAGTCAGTATCCCTTCCCTACACAAAATATTATTCGATTGATTGGCTGGCAAAGAGAGACTTGAAAGGTGATCAAATTACGACCCTTTATCACCTGATTTAAACCCCACTGACAACTAACTTACTATAGTATCATATTTACACTCATCAAAAGAGCACTGAGGAGGCTGCCCGTGATCAAATAAAAAACTGGATCAATGGGTAATGGGATAACAGAGAAAAATCCACTTGTCTTGCTTTTACTGAAGATGATCTTCCGGAATTGTACCTGCCTAATAATTGTTGTAGACTTCATAGGCCTATATGTTTGTTTTATTAGTGTTAAAATTCCTTACAAAGCTCAGTGTGTTGAATGATTTAACTACAGAGTTGTTTTGGCTGTAGAAGGTGCAAGTGGAGCGGCTCTGGCTAATGTGTAAGCACGTCACATTTTTTCCTTTGCAGGCTGTTTCTTTATTTTTTTCTTAAATATTAACTGCAGACACAAGAGCGCCCTGAGTTGAGAAACAGACTTTTGATTCATCTCTATTCAAACAGCAACACTATTTGACGCCCTGACCCGATTAACATTATCTTCTAATTGATAGCTCGTGTCTGCCTGGTGGAAAGACTGAAAGTGACAAGTGCAGCAAGGCTGTGGGAAAGTTAAGGGGGGAAATGCCACTCATTGCTGGTTTATCATGGTATAGACTAACGGAACACTACTAATCAGACCTTTATCTTACTTGTGGTTTGCTGTGTTTCTCCTACAGCAGCAGCCCCTGCAAGGTCTCCTCCTCCTCCTCTAATGTGCTGTTCATGTTTTTTGCCATCATTTAATCCTGAGCGACAACACTGGATGATTAATGAAGGCCTCCTGTGAGGTGTTACTTATTCCTGGGAATGAAATGCTGTGCTTCCTGCTGTCTGACAAGGCCTGGAGCAGGACCCTTGCCTTTTGCTTGCTGTGGACACACTCTGCCAAGGTGCTTGAGATTCGCCCACAGCAAGGCAATAACCCTAATGTTCTCTGTAAGGTGGTCTCTAAGCAATTCTATTGTTCTATACACCTTGTTTTTATTATGTTATTTTGTGAATAGGCTAGAAATGCCTACCCTCTGATGTTTGATTCTCATATGATATTTACAATAATTTCTTTACCCGTTTTTCAGATTAGTTATAGTTATTCGCCATATTTCTTTGTCTATAAGGGTTTTGAACCATTTATCCAACACCCATTTATCCTGGTTAAGATTTGCGGGGGGGGGGGGGGGACACACCATGCCACCCAAACATGTAAGGAATAATTGTATAAGGAAGTTT
>JABFEA020000043.1:24219659-24255445 GCA_019775915.2 Cyphomyrus plagiostoma
CCCCCCCACCACCACCAACACCCCCAACACCACCCCCCCACACCCCCCCCCCCCCACACCCCCACACCCCACACCCCCCCGCCCCCCCCTCCGCGCGGGCGCGCACACACCATGCCACCCAATCATGAAAGGAATAATTGTCTAAGGAAGTTTTTTTAGTAGCATTTAGAAATATTTCTACTTTTTTGTATTTTTGACATAATTGTATTAAATCTATACTGTGACTTAAGTTTTAGAGGAAAACATTGCTCAATCATAACATATCAAAAATTAATTCTGTAATACAATTTGCATACAGTATTTCATCAAGCCAGTTCATGTTAATTAATATCTATAAATACAGCATTTTGCTTTGCTTTGAAAAAATAGACGCTGGCTTTATATTATAGCATATCATATAAAGCAAAGCAGTTCTCCATAACATGTTTCAAAAGTTGTGAAGTTCATTGATCTTCTTTAACTTCCTGTTATTTGTGCAGAATGGTTTCTTCTTGGTTTAGTTTCACTGGATATTTTTTTTCTTTTAATAATCTCTTAGCATTTTCACTAAATTAAATTACAGTAGAATTCAGTTTGCTGAAATTACCTTTTTTTAGTTTCCATGGAAACTATGTTCGGAGAAATATGCCAGGCTCCATTTTTTCAGGTTTAAACATCCGTATGATACTCAACATGAAGTTTGCATCTTATTGAAAGGAAATAATGGTCTAATTAGTCTAATCAATCTATCAGAGTAGTATACAGACACATGGAAAGACAAAGCATGATCAAATGAATGCAATTTATGGAATTCTTTACTGCCAGTCTTCAGCTCACTCATATTTTATAGCGCAGTTTTACAGACCCATGATGGAGGGACAGGTTCCACATATCTTGATGACCACAGATTTCAACATTTGTTGTGCAAAAAAATTGTAAAACTTGAAAACTGAGGTAGGGGGGCAGGCTTTTTTATTTTCTTCTGCATGCAATCAGAACTCATGTAGGTCATTAGCCATACAAAACAAACAAACAAATAAATAAATAATAGTGTGGCTTAAAAATATCTAGTTTATTTTTGGAAATTACCCAAACACCCCCCTCATACGGCCGGCATCCAGGGACTTGGTGGAATACTGGCCATAGGCTGGGCTGGGAAGCCCTGATATAGGGAGTTAATCGGAGGTAATACTTAATCTGTTTTCCAGCTCTATCCACATCGTTTATTAATAAACAAGCAATGAAAGAAAAGGAAAGTAGATGTCTTTAGCATCTCATCAACGCTGATATCCTTAAATATACTATCCATCTTAGTGATACCCCTTTCTATTCATAGTTCACATGGCCCTGTTTCCAGGAGCACTGGCCTCTCGAGTGGCAAAGTGGAATAAAACAGAGAAAATTAGCTGGAAAAAACTGCAATGGCACACAGCGATCATTCATATTTTAATAATGCACAACTTCACCTGCTGGGCCCAGAATACCAGTAGTCAATGTGATAACTTGTCATTGAGAAACTAGCCATCAGCTATCATTGAGAAATTTTCTGTTGTACCTTCACCATGATTTACCCTTATAGCAAGGGAAGTCATAATGAAGAGGATTGGATCTATGAATTCGGGGTTTCCTCTGCTCGGCTTACTGTCGCACCCATGACTTTTAGGAAGCTACTGCATTCACCAGATACTTTCTGTTTTAATGTTACAATTGGAGTATGAAATAAGTCAAGTAGAACTCCAGCAATGGACATCAGTGTAAAGAACATAACAGAAAATACACAGTTATTGGGTATTTCAAATAACTTCTAAAGTCATGTAATAAATTTTATGCAATTATGGACTTTTCTTCATAGCTTATTGTGAGGTGCAGAGGTTTTACCAGGTGATAAAAGGATAGGGCCTGACAGTTATTGTGTACATATTAAAGAACATTTCGAAGGTTTATACCTGTCTGTCATTAAACCACTTTACAGAATGACTCAGTAAGGAATGGTAGAGATATGGAGTTCCACCAGAAATTTTCATTGTTTAGGCTGAGGTCAGAGGTCAGCAGGATGTGTGGTGAGCCGAAATGTTTTCAGCTTGCAACAGATTAAACAAATATCCTTTATTGATGGTTATACATGTTTGTTTATTGGTTGCACTATATTGCATAAAAGTATAGTAACTTAGGATATAGCGATTAGGGATGAGATTCCTTTCCATTAGCCTCGCTCACTTAAGGAGCTAGCGCACATGCCTCGCCAGCAACATTTGGCCCAGCTCACATTTGTCGGAAAGAAAATGAAGAACAAACAGGTGATAATTAATGCTGTGATTATACACCCAGAAAAAGAAAACAGCCAGTACTATAGTGGCAGCAGTGTCTGACTGCTACTGATAAAGGCCTCATGAAGGCAGATAACATAAAGCATTTCAAAATTCGTTTTGAGAAAGTTGCAAGTCACAGCAATGGAGTGGGCTAATAAATAAGAGTAATTTATAGCCTTGCAAACACACAGAACGCCTGCGCAGTCAAGCTTTCTACCATATCTCCTGCAACAGTGTGGCTGAGCATGTTCTGTTGTGTTTACAATGAGCACAGCATGTCCTGTGAGAACAGAGATTGTGGATGCCACAGAATCAGTAACGTACATCACACTGCATCGTTTGTCAGTGATGACAAGCCTTAAGGGCAACGTACACTGGGGTTAACAAAATGCTGATTGAAATATTGCTTTATGAGACAACTGCTGTCTATAGGTCACATCACAGTCTTCACATATTAATTGAAATCAGCACAATTATTTAATGTTAATCTTGCAAGAACTGGACATAATTTACCATTTAATAATTTACCATTTAGATGCCAGCATTGTAATCTGCTATCTGTAAACAGGATAATTGCCTAATGTATTAATTTGCAGTTTTGTTAAAGACACATGCATATTTAATGTATGCATACAGCAAAATACAGAAATCAGAAGAAAAAAAGATGGCAAAATACTATTGGTGAGGATTATTGTTGGTGAAGATTATTTAGATTATTGTGCCCTGTCAATCGCTGCATGAAATACAAACAGAAAAATAGGAAAAAATTAACTAATCAATGATAAGTGGGTTAAATCAGTAGGATCATGGGAGAATTCCATCCAATTTAGGTTACAAAGCCTCAGTTATTTTATAACTCAACATCAGTATCCTATATCAAAATGCTACTGTTACATGCTCTTAAACGAATATGAACATGAAGCTATATTTAAAAAATACCACAAAACATCTGCCCTGTGTATTTATGATATACTTAAAGTTAGAACCAAAGATTCTATATTTTACAGAGATACAAATCCTCACCTAACTAGTTCACCAATGTGCTCAGGCAGGTTTCCTCTGGGTCCTCCATTGTCCTCCCACAGTCCAGAAACATGTAATTAGAATTATTTATGTCTCTGAGTTGCCCATGGTGTGCATATGTGACTTAAACAGAAGTACTAAAACACACAGCTCTTAATGGTCACTATATTTGAACACTTATCCCAATTAATAAATGCGAAACTTTTTTTATCTTAAACATATAATATCACATTTATGAATATTACACTGGTCTTTTCAAACAATAACATTTCTTTTAACCTTTAAGAACTTATTTTTATTCGTTTTTTTATTGTGGTAGCTATACACCGTGCACCTAGTTCATAGGCACTCTGCACATTTTTAATATTATGTGTGCTTTAAAAAATAGTCCTTAAAATCGTGCAGTGCCTTATTTTTTCAAAATAACTTATATCTGACATGTTTCGCCCCAGTGTTGAATACAGACGAGAAATGTGCAGAAATAAAACGGGCGCCCTGCAATTTGCTAGAAAACTTGAGGATACTGCCAGGCTGTCTGAATGAAAAACCTGGCAGAGTTATGTTCAGTGGAAAGTGTCCCAGATATCATTATCCTGGTGGGGAGTCAAGTTATATAGCTGAGTGGTAAAGTACCTTGTCATACAAATGTGCTGCATGTCAAAAATGAAGTGGCACTATCCAAAACCTAAGAGTCTTCTGCAAAGTCCAATGATTCCAGAAGCGTGGCAAAGTGCTTGGGTGCCAGCTTTAGAGGGGCGTCGAAATAAGCTGGATTTCAATCAACTTTTTGCAATTTGATTAAGGATAAGTCTGCAGTAACAGCGACAACAGAAGCAGTGATAATAACGGTATACCTATAATGCTATATTTATATCCTTATTCCTTGTGATGAACTTTCTAACAATTGTCATCTTGCTTAGCTCATGCACCAGTACAGATCATATCCATATGTTTCATTCTTCTGTAATAGTATAGAGTTACGCAAAGGTCAGGGTGATCCCAGTTTTGAAAGGCCGCAAGTACTTTCTTAATGCATTCTACATATCCAGGATTTCCTCTCGTTTGAGGGGATGCACAGCGATGTTGCTTTCACCATTTTTCTTTGTACTGTAGCAGGCTGCTGTGGCTCATATGCTCTTTTAAGAAGGTTGATGCCAACCGCAGGAACCGAGACGCGCTGCACTTCCTCCAAGCTCTCGCAGTTTCCATTACCCAGTGGAAGGAACGATAAAAGCTAACGCGTGGATATGTGGTCTGCTGCCACACGAGAGACCCAGGCCATTGAACCCTGGAGACTGCTGCCTTTCTGAAGATGTGACTCAGCCTCTGGAATAGGGACAAAATAGTATACCCTCTGGGAGTCTGCAGACAGATGCGGGCAGATGTATCATACTTAAGAAAAAATGTAAAGCCTAATCAAGTAACAGTTCATCCATCCATCCACGATTGTGTGTGCAAGGGGACCGGAGCCTGCCCCAGGCAGCACAGAGCGCAAGGCTGGGGTGCATGCTACTGTAGATGTACTGTAAATACACATTTACGTGCTATTTCAATTTTGTTTTGCTCCCCCAGATTGTCAACCCTTTAAGAAAAGACAGAAATAAAATTCCTCTCATTTTACTAACGCAAATAAATGGTGCTAAAAGGAGCCAAATTATTATTTGCATGCCTGTTTTAACTTAAGTGTGTAACGCAAATACTGTTGTGCCGAGTCAGGAGATTCGATCGCTCCATATAGATGCTTTGACAGAAATAAAGTACACAATCTATGTATGATCAACAGGAAATTAAAGAACTTAATCTAATGGTTCAGCTTACAGTTCTGTGAAAAGGGCTTTTCCCAGATGTAGGTACTTACCTAAAAAACACACACAATTTAAAACTGTATATAAATGGTAAACAAATGTGCCATTGTAATCCAGGTGAGCTAGGTTTTTGGTAAAACCATTTGCTTAGAATTAAAATGATGTAATTCAAAAATAAATTTTCGTCTTGGCGCTGGTGCTGTATGCATGCAGTAGTAAAATATGAAAACCTCCGTTATTAGGCAGTAAACTGCATTTAAAAGGGTAGTAACTGATGGCGTCTGTCATGAGTTACTTTCAGCTTTTGTATGAAAATAAAAGTAACTATACATTTATTCATTATACATTTATAGTTTATTTGGAAACAATATACTGTATATATGATAATTTATAATAACCTATTTCATGGACAATTCATGTCTAGATACAATGTTGAAGAAAATTTATCACATTCATTGTTTGGATCAACTAGCGTTTCTGACTTTAGTGGAAAAAATTGCTAGCTAAGATTGTTGTACATTTTCAGGAATTGGAAAGAAAAGAAGCAGATCTCCATACTGTAAAGTTTGCAGATGGTGAAAAATTAGACTAATTCTATGCTTTCTCATACAGCTCTCCATTGCGTTGTGTGTTTGTTTGCATTAATATAATTCATATTGTTATTCTGACATAGTCATTGGATTATATCTTTGTATTGCAAGGGGCAGTAATGTGGATTTCAGTGTCAGTCACTGTAATTGCCAATAATTCAGTAACATAAAAAAATGTAATGACCAGTCACGTAACTTTCTAGATAACAAACAAGTTATTTTAATAAATTCAAAAGATTAAAGATAAGTGTTTTTTCATAATTTTTTCAGGGCTATATTGTATTATCACAGAGACGTGTAGGTATTACAGTGTATTTTTCATATTCTCATTGATGAAAAATATATACCTACTACAACAATGCATTTTCCTCCCAAGAAGACATGAATATTCTCTGAACAGGCCAACATAATTGGGCCCTATTTTGAGCTGAGCCCTTCCACTCAAATTGGCCGTAGTCAGGAAGAAATACCAGGATTATATGGATTCACCTTCCTTCATCCCACAGGTTTCCATTTGTAGACTCTGCCATTGCAGAGATGTGACAAGTTTCATCTATCTAGTCTTTCATATTTTCCCTGTGAAACTACAGATTATGATGGTTTTAATCAATAAATATTGGTTTTCCCAAAAGATGATGAAATAATGTATGTTACAAAATGGGAACTTGGACACTATATTAAGCATTAACAAATCCTGTCTTAAATTTGTTTACAATGTATGAGAATTTCTCTTTAGCGGTGTTCTGCTTCTGGCCACAAGACGGCACCCATATCCTTTCCGCATCTGGCTGGAGAGCATTTCATTACATAAATGAGATCAGGCTTACAAGGGTGATACTTGCCTAGCTTTTATTGTTCAGCTGGTTCATGCAGCACGGTCTGATAGCATAAAAAAAAACAAAATAAATGAATGCAAGGCTAGTAAAATGCTACTAACTGAAAAATAAAAAAAACAACATAATAATTAAAGGTATGAAGTTCATACAAAAACGTCTGTTTGACACTCTTACCAAGACTCTTTATTCTTCTGGTAACCGAGGATTCTGAACTCAAACGGAGTGGTTTTTCATTCAATAATTAATGAGCTTCTGTCATGCTGACCATATTTGTCATTTGAATTTATGCTAATAAGCAGTGAGGGACCCTGTTTATGGTTTTCGGCCAGAACAGCTGCTTCTATCCTTCCAGCCGCAGTGTCTCCTCAGGCCCATTCTCTTTTTCTCGCCTTCCTTTCTCATTGTCTTCTTAACCCCCGCCCCCTTCACCCAAACCAGACTCTCTGACCTATCACATGAGTAAGGGCCACCAGTGTCTTATACTGATAAAACAACTAATTATCTAACTCCATAGAGCAGGGATCAGGACTGAGGAGCACATGGATAGATACAGCAGGCCACATGGCTAACTCTGCAAGGTCCTGTCACTACAGAAGACCTACACACTCCCTATCCTCTGGGAGCATGTTAGAATTCAATGATCAAATGATAAGTGATGTCCATGTTATCCAGGCTTAACAGATAACTAAATTATGAGGGCAACATAGAAATACACAATGATATTATTATATTCCTGGATGTACTTTAATCTCATATAGACACAATGGACTACTGTCTTCTCCATAAAGATAATTTTTATGCAGTGACAAGATGTCAAAAGACCAGAAACAACTTTAAAAGTTAATCCATTTTACTACACGGCTTATATTTGTTTTTCTTGCAATACACCTGCCCTTTGGTGGTCTGGTGGATTATTGTTGCCGAACGCAGCCGTCTGTGTCCACAGACAAATGTTTTATAAGGGCCTATGCATACAAACGTGTAAGGACCGTAACAGCACATGAGAAAGTGAAGCATGAATACATCATTGTTATTGTTGTTAAGGGGTGATTATATGCATTACACACGATTTATGCAATAAACCACAGAAATGCAATGTAAACAATCGATGATAAAATTCATTGTCATCTATTCGTTTTACAAATAATTATTGATGTGATTTACTAGTTGTTGCAGCCCTAAATGTCATATATATGTGTGTGTGTGTGTGTATATGTGTGTATATACACACACACACACACACACACACACACACACACACACACACACACAGTGGTACCTCAGTTCTCAAAATGAATCCGTTTCGGATTCCAGATCGAATCCTACAAAGTTTGAGTTCTGATCGAATTTTTCCCATAAGAAATAATAAACTAATTTAGTTGGTTCCCGGCCCCCCAAAAATTACACCTAAATATGTTTTTTTTTTTTTACCATTTCAATACAAAATGAACAGGATAAAACAGGAAGACCTTTTTTTCTTAATGGCTTCCAAAACAACAAAGATCTTATCCCAACATTACCCCTGTCCTGCCCCAATCGTCCGCTCCATCCATGTGCCAAGCGCCCTCGTTAACCTAGTGTGGGATCCTCATGTGATCAGCTGTTTCTGGTTGTTGTCATTAGTCCTCTGTGGTAAGTCTGCATTTCAGTTTGTTTCCTCAGTCTGGTCATTGGGTTTGTTCCACTTGCTTACAGCGCTGGTTTAAAGCGACGCATACGCAATGCATTGTGGTTAGATGCATAGCGACCTCTCACCCAGCTACACAAACTGAAACCGCCTCCGTGACGACACACCTATGCCCTTATTGGCTGAAGAGTTTAGTTTTACGCATGACGTTTGTATTCCAGGCAGTTCCAATGCATAATCTGCTATTTCTCCCGAATATCACGTAAAGTGGTGAGAACTGGTTTTCAGTTAATTTACCTGGTAAAATAAAGTTTAAACAAATGACATAAATGAATAGTGCACGTAACTTAGTGGTTTATTTATTGTTAGTTACTGTAATGTTGCGCTACTTTATTTGGTTAATCGTCCAGTCTGTAAAAAAGGCATTCAAGTACGAATTGCATTGTAGTATGACTCATTTCGTGGCGCGTACAATTTATATTAGGTCAGTGTTCACAGTTCGGCTTTTGATATTCAGATCAAAATCTAGGTCAAACTGGTTTGTTCGACTTTCAAGAAATTCGAGTTCTATTGAGTTTGAGAACCAAGGGGTATCACTGTGTGTGTGTGTGTGTGTGTATATATATATATATATATATATATTTCTATATATCTACACATTTGCTTTTCAGACAATGTCTATCTGTACATTGCTGTAAAAAGGAAAGGAAGATAAAGAACAAGGAAGAGTGGCTCTATATGAATATGCCTGATTAAATTCCTACAGTAAATATTCTTTTAATAACGTCAGACGCCTTGATTCATTATTTGTTAAAAATTATTAACACAGGGTGAGCCTATGGAGACATCACATCTTGTTAACACTCACAACCTGTGCCTGATTCTCCCTGCACTCCCTCCCAGGTTTGTCTGTGACAATGCAGTATGAAGTCCCAGTTGGCTGGGCTCAGCCATTGCAGAAGCACTGTGGAGCCTCACTGCATGATGTTACCATAATGGCTGGAAGAATAAGGAAGCAAATTTAAAATTCTGAGCTTAAAATGTTTACCTGTTTTAGAAATATACTGCATGCAAAACAAAGAAGTATGGAAAAAGCTAACAGAGGGTGGGTATCTGTGAAATCAGTTTATGTCCTGTAGCTCACACCAGGCCCATAGCCAGAAATAAGGTCTGGGGGGTGAGGCTGGAGTAGGTCCTGGAAACCCTACCCATAGATTGCTCTCGGGAAATTCAGCCAACCTGGCGGGGTCCTCTTTAGTAGGTTTTATCCACTGTGTGTGGTTGAGGGGGGTGGGGGGGGATTTCTCGTTAGATTTTTGTCAACTGGGGTACAGGAGAAAATTTTGGGAGGGGTTTAGTCTTGTAATTTTACTAACTTGGCTACATGCCTGATTCACAAATAAGATTCCCCGTAGGACCATTTTCATATGTTCTATTATAATAATAAAAAATGAACTATAAATTTGTAAAATTGAATGTTCATTTTTCCACAATCTTTGCTGCTACCCAAGGCAATTTCATCTTAATATTAGTACAGTTATGGTATGCCCTTATAGAATATAATTTTCAATATTTTTTTTTTTCATGTTTTACAGAAAAGCCTGTATGTGGATATAATGAGTACATTATACATTATAATTGTTAAATTTAAATTAGTATAGTTTTAGATTCATTGTACTTTCATCAGTCTGTTCTGCCATATACATCTTTTCCTTAAGATGCAATGTTGGGATTTTTGCTTGTAATAGTTGTAAAATGTGATTTTTTTTTCAACCTTTAAAATGATTTTATAACATCATCTTTTGTCTGCTCTGCAAATGAAAAATGACAGAAAACTCAGATTTTAATTTTGCATGGAGAATAAGAAAGGGTTCAAATTCATACATCTTTAATCAAATTACACTGAACATCTTTGCATATTTGTCTCAGTGTTCTTAGCACCCTGCAGTGTTGTCTGATTTGGTTAAAATAGATTCCACCCACTCAAGAACAGCAATGAAGACTGTTTCTAATGTAATTCTGAAAGGATTATTGTGCTCAAAAGGTGTCTTTAGGGAGCAAGAAAATTGAATCAGAAATGGCTACAAACATATCAAAATGACCACAGTATTTGTCCATTTTTAAGCGAAACGGCAAAAAATGATTTGTTTAGATTAAAGATGCATTCACATACCAATATAACTGCATATATCATAATATTTAGCGGTGCAAATTCATAGATGATCCATGTTTTAAAAATAGAATGAATTCATCGGTAAGTCATCAAACACTATTTGTAAGGTATATTGTGTAAATAAATAATTGAGTATAATTAATGCTCAAATATACATGAATGTTTTTTTATCACATTTTTACATTAAACCTTTTTATATTTTAATTATAAGATCACCGACAGAATAAAACCGCTGACCTTCATACCAGAAGAAAATGAAAACCATATAGAAGCATAAAATAGGACTGTGTACCATTTCTGTATAAAAGTAACTTAATTCTAGGAGCAAGACCTGAATGTGTTTTTCTTGTGTCCTGCTTGATTCAGGCAGTAAGCAGGTTGCCTTCATATGAGAGACTCCCTTGCCCTCGCACACTTCCCAGCCAAGCTGCATTAATAAGATTCCGGTGACCTTTCCCCAGTTACCTGTGAACTGAGCCTTGGAGGGGCTTCATCCAGAAGAGTTAGATGTTTTCCTAACTCTAAAAATACAACCTATGACAATAAAGAAATCGGACACACGATATATGTATGTTAATCACAAAAAAGTTAACACTCGTTTGATATGCAATTTACATAATATTAGTAAAAAGAAGTGCAAAAATATGAGTGCACGACATTGTATATGATGGGCGGTGCTGATGACTAATGTATACAGGATAATATTATAGTGGTTGTTAGAGCAGAATGAGAATTAAAGTCAGATATCCAGAATATAAGAATATCTGACTTTGTGCAATGCACTTGAATCTGAACTGCTTATTTTGGGGCACCAAATGCACCACATAATTGGCAACTAGCATGGGACTGAAGTGGATTGCATTGTGATGCATTGTGATACTGTCTGCTCGGGAGTGTCATTTGGGTGCTGAAAAGTGGAGCGTCTAGCAAGTGACTTTTGCTGGATAACAATTGGAGGGAAAGTTTCAACCAGACTTATTGACTGGCTTCAGAGAAGGAAAATGGGCACAGTGGTGATGGTAAATCCGTTCAATAGCCAGTTGCAGACACAGAAAGAATATTGTGAAATCTTATTTTTTTTCCCTGGCTAATGAAATCCTTGACAGAGATAAACAAAAAGCTATTCTGCTCTGCCATATGGGTCCAGTTACATATAACTTATTGAGGAGCCTCTTAAACTCTCAGGAGCTGGGGGACAAGAATCTGCAGAATTGGTTGAGTTGCTGAAGGCCCCTTTCAACCCAAAATCGTGCTAAATTGTCCAGAGGTTCAAATTTAATTCCTGGAACCACAAGAAGGAAGTGTGGCAGAATACATTGAACAATTGAGGAAACTGGCTCCGGGCTGTAATTATGGAGACACACTGTCGCCGATGCTGCAGGAACGGTTAGTTTGTGGAGTGAATGATGACAAGATTTAGAGAAGGCTACTGGCTGAGATTGATTTAACATTTGAAAAAGTGCTGACACTGGCACAGGCAATAGAATAGGCTACAAAGGACGTCAAAGATATTTAGGAATACTTAGAGGATACAGTGCTGGTGGAAATATGTCCAGGGAGTGGCAGTACATTGTGTGTTGCCTGCACACTTCAAATCTAATTGCAACAGCATGGCAAGTTTCAGGTAAAGGGGCACAGGCAGCAGCAGCAGCCTACTGCAGGCTTGCCAATGAGTTGTGTCACAAGTGTAGAAAGAGGTGACACATATAGGCGGCCTTTAGGTCAAAGGGGACTTACTGCCTCACTGTTGGAAGGAAGGAGAGGTAGCAAAACCTGAGACGAGTTAAGTTAAAGCCAGAGAAATGCAGGAGCTATCACATCTTAAGAGAAGGGGAGGAGGGTGAGATGAAATTTAAGATAAAATTCACAGTGAAGTAACTTTTGCAGTTGATACAGCTAGTGTAGCAGTAAGCAGTACTCCAAGTTCCAGAACAACAGCAGTATGACCTGATGCTGACAACATACCCGAGGGAAAACATTGATGCCCTGGGTGTGACGCAGGTTTCTATGCAATAAAAAGATGCTTCAAGGACACTACCTGCAGCAGTGGTGGATCCCCCCCAAGAACTTTTCATTCCAGTCAGAGTTAGCGGACATTATGATTAAGGTGTGGATATGTTCAAAGTGTCCAGATTTCCTGATGTTACCAGTATGTTATCCCTCTATTGGAACTAGTACTACAACCAAGACAAATATAAAAACAGTTGAAGGGCATGCTGGGGCAGCATGTAGCACTGTTGCTTTATACCTCAAAGGTAATTAAGGTCCCAAGCAGGACAGCACATTCACAATATACTTACAGAGTACAGCAGTAATATAAAATGATATTTTATTATAAAACTATTTTTCAACATTAATTGCATTAAAAGGATTTGCAGGTAATAATGTCATCAAATGCTAAAATGTAAAACATGAAAATTCAGTTAATATTGCAATAAAGACTTTCCCTGTGAACTCGGGTTGCCTCCTGTCCTGGTTTTCCTGGAATTGTTCTCTTTTGTTGAGCAAATGACCCAAAAAAATGAATATTCTTTCCTGGATTTTGTCCTGGATTTTTTGTGAAAATGTACACCTAATTTTGAATTTTGTAAATAAAACCAAACTTGGTTTCCTTCTACCGCTATTCTTTTGGCTTCCTGGTTATGCTTTATACATCCTGTGTCTGTAAATGGTGAAAAATGAGTAAAACACCACGAGAATTGGTTGTATCTATGCTATTATTTAAAGTAGCAGAAATACAAAGCTTACCTTATTACCTAGCAACTGACTGGGCTGCCACTCATATCCACATCTGAGATGATACTGTGACTTGAATTGCTAGCTAAAGGCAATTGCTAGAAAAAAAAATCTGTTTATTTTACTGGTTCCGTGAAACAGAGGGAGTGACAGGTGAGGAGGATAACAAAACAATTTCGGACGAACCACCATATTCAAATAAAAAGTGATATACAAACTACAACTCAGTGTGGGTAAAAAGAAAATATATTTCTAAATGGGTAAGGTCTGACCAAGGAGACTTGGAGGGTTTTCTTCAAATCAGAATTTTCCAGTTAGATGGATAACTTAAGTCAAACAAAGTCAAATGAAAACTGGCCAATAGTAGGAGATGTAAGCAACCTTCCTATTGGAAAATCCTTACTGTCAAGTCCACAAATGCAAGGAACTACCCAAGCTGCAGGCTGAACAGGAAAACTCTTCAGGTGGCAGTTTTATTGGACCATGCAGGACTCACAGATGTGAACGTGCAACAATGAATAGACAATAGACATTGAACTGAGAGACGCTTATAAACCAGGCTAATGAGGAGAAAACACAAGGCAGCTGTGAATGATCAACAAGAGGGCAGGAACAAGAGGTAAGACTGATAGGTCATAGGTGTGGCTGAATTAGAGTCACACACAAGGAAAAACATGGAGATCAGACAGGCGGAGTGGGCTGAACATGATACTTACATTTGGCTTAAGTTATCTAGTTAATGAAAAAAATACTGCTTTGTGGAATAACCCCACCCCCTCTCCGTCACTTGGGTTTTGTGTCCAGACAAAATTTCAGTTATATAAGAAATAAAGAAAAGCACTGGAAAATCATGCAAAACCAAGGAAGGGAGTGTACCTTTGGACAGATTAGTATTAGGTTTTATGATAGATGATAATTAGACGATACATATTTACTCATTAAAGCAAATAATCTGTATTTAACAAAGAAAGGGACAGACGCAGACAAAGGAGGCCAAAGTGAGTGTTGCTGTGTCTGCATCGGGACAAATAAAGGTTAGACAGACAGTAGTCCTACAAATATCAACACACTATATTTGCAAATATGTCTTAATATAACCATATTTAACCATAATGCCGGTTAAAGTCTTGGGAATGTTCTCTGTTTGCTGGGAAGGATTGGGCCCAAACTTGCTGGGTTGAGGTTAAAGGATATAGGCTTGAAATGGAAGAGAAGCAAATGTACTTTCTTAGAAAAAGAGGTGGTTTTCTATCTACTCATAACTGACTCTTACACCTAGTGGCAAAGAAAGTACAGACTATTCAGAAGCCATGCACATCCCCCAATGTAACAGCTAAAGGCATACCTTGGATTGTTGGACTGTTATCACAGATTCTTGCCAAATCTGTCTAAAATGTTAATTCCTTTTCACGGGTTGTTGAGGAAAGAGACAAAATGGGAAGACAAAGTAAAGGAACAGAAAACCCAAGACATTGGCATAGTCATGTTTTGTGTGAATACACTACAGTGAGGACAAAGTATTGATTTTAGGAGGTGATGCTTCTTCATACATTGTTGGGCCAGTCGTGTCACACCAGATGTTTAATGGCTTGGAGGGACCTACGGCAGCTAAAAGGAATCAATCTCTGGTTTATAAAGAAGGATGTGCAATCATCTCTGAAATAAAGCATTTTCACAGATATTTCTAAGGTAAGAAATGTATTAGAATGACTGATTACAAACTTCTCATTTCTCTGTTCAATGAGATGAAGGGATCGACTACCAGTAGGCTTTACCACAGACCTAAAGGTGAGTGTTCATGAATATATGATTAGTTACAGGGCTGGCAAGGATCACAACAATGCAGATGCCTTGAGAAGATTGCCAGCCCCAGATGAAGACAAGCACATGATTGAGGAAGACTGTGTGCTGCCATTGGAGCAATCAGATATGCCAGAGATGGACTTTTACGAGACTATGAATATGAAGAATTTCCTCCAGGAACAACAAAGTTTATCTTACCTTACCTTACCTTCTGAGAGGGATTCCCTGCTTTTATATTTAGCAAACAAAACTTAGCATGCAAGAATGCTGCCACCTGTGGGTTATGAAAAAGTAATAGTCATCCATCGTCTTAGCATAGCAGCAGTACTGAGCCAACGTCATCAGCTATACCCTGATTTTACCAGAAGGAACAGAATAGCAAGAAGTTACTTATGGTTGCCAAAGCTGGATGTCGACATTAAGGAGTTAATGAAAATATGTCATGTCTGTCAGAAGAGCAGAAATTTTCCAGCTGTTCCAACTCTTGAACCATGTCAGGGGGTGCATTTTTGTTATACAATACCCATCCATCCATTGTCAAAACCACTTACCCTTCTTGGTCATAGGGGGTCCAGAGCTTATCTAGGAAGCTATGGGCACAACCCAGGATGGGGGGCCAGCCCATAACAGGGCACACTCACACTCCATTTACACCTATGAGCAATTTTAGTAACTCCAACTAGCCTTAGCATGTCTTTGGACCATGGGGGGGAAACCAAAGTACCCAGAGGAAACCCTATGACAACAAGGGGAGAACATGTGAACTCCACACACATGTAATCCAGGCAGAGACTTGAACCCTGGTCCCAGAGGTGTGAGGCAACAGTGCAAACCACGGCTCCTCCTGAATATGCTCCTCTTTGTTACTGCACACTACAACTGAATTAAGGCTTTTCCATTGAGTTGGTTCACACTGACCATCATAATTAAATCATCCAGGAGGGCAAGAGGAGCTTCCAGATGGCACTGCCTTGGAATGAGGTTTTTCAATAGCAGCATGAGTAGGTGGAAATTTAGAAGAAAGTCTACAGTGGAACAAATCAATAAAAGTCCTGACTTGATGGTGGAAAGTTCCCTATCATCCTCAGATGCCATTCATGCTAGATATCTTGAACTGCAAAGATCTGAGAGGAGCAAAAGCTCCTGACTCTTATTTGAAGGATTATATGCCCAGCTACAGTGCTAGAATATACTTTGGAATGCATGGGCATAGATGATAAGTGACTGTTACATCTCTAATGTAAAGTTGTCATGATTCATGTTGTGATTAACTAGGAATGTCTTGATGATCAACCACTGGTATACAGTATAATGTAATGGAATAAATCCAGATTAGTTTATCCTGAACTGTGAATTATGAACAAGAAACATCACGATCTGAACTATTTATTTATGGATATATTTACCTATTTATAAATTATATAGCTATATACATATTAAAAGTTAAATAGCTCAATAAATGCCTGCTAAAAAGAACTGTATATATATTGCTTGCACAGTGAGTTTTCTGTCCATATATATACATGGACAGTCCATATATATATATTTCACAGGCACGCAAGAGTTCAGCAGGGTGCGCCGTCCCCCTGAGTTGGTTGGCCCAGCTAAATGAACCAGATCAATCACCAAAAAGAAGTAGTGACAGTGATAGAAGGCCTGCATTATGGCTTTTGGATTCTGAGGGCTTTGATGACCCCACAGACGGGACTCTGTCTTTCTGAGGGAGTTCAAAACAGATGGCTATGCCAGAGAAGACATTTCTCCATCCATAACAGCATGAAGAAAATGCTAAAAGATTATATGCCTGTGACCATCATGCAATCAAGAGTTCTGATCTTCCTCTAAGACTCTATTTGATGTTTGGAACACAAAGTACAGTATAGTACTATGTCTGGTGCCTCTTTGGAGAGATTTCAGACAGTCTCCACTACATATATAAGCCACCAGAGATTTAGGCGACATCCACCAAGCTCAGGCATGGAGAAAAGAAGAGCATGAAAAAGTGACCCAAATTAACATCCTCTGGGGATATTGGCTTTCTCAGCTTAACCTGCCAATCATCAAATGGGTCAAACTGTGCACCATCATATCATGTGATCATGAACACCAATGAAACATACAGTACCTCTTAATATGCTGTATATTCTACTGGATATAGTATTTCTCCATGAAGTCTGATATGTTTTTCTGCTGCTTAAACTGAAATTATTATTAACAGACCCCATTTAGATTTTTATATAGGGAAATTACAGTGTAGAATGCCACCAGCAGTAGATAACTACATGTGCAAATCAGTGTTTTTTTTTTTTTTTAAATAATAAAATAATAAAAAGCATCATTTCACAGTATTTTAGAAACTTATCAACCTTGAAAGGTTTATATAACAGTCAAATCTTGTATTTTCATTAGGAGAAGCAGTACATTAACTTACCATGAGGGAAAGGTCTTGTGCATTTTCATTGCTCCATGATAGGACACATCTAAGTATACAGTTTATTGCTGCCATTTAAGATAAAGCCTACAATGGTGCATCTCATAGGAGTTATTAAATAATTACATATTAATTGCTTCATCACTAAAATTGTGTTTTGAACACTCACCATTAAGCAAATAAAATTGAATTTTCAAGCTCTGTATTAACTATGATAGCCTCTGACATTAAAGTAATATGTTTGTGTATCAAGAATATTACATGATGAATCACATCAAATTTCTTTTCTAGTACTATAATGGAAGAAAAAGTTGCTGTCGTGTGTTAGTGATTCTTACCTCTTAACTCAAGAGTTAGCCATGGAAATATGGAGGAAATAGGAAAATTCAATTAAATTTATTTGTATATAATGCCTTTCACAGGAGTCACCCCAGGGTGCTTTACATGGGTGTGTTGCGATAACTGCAACATTACAGAGAGAGAGAACAATAGTACAGATAAATGGGAAAACAAATAAATAAAAGAAAGCCAGATGACAACGTAGGACAACCAAAAACTACCAAGTAGGGAGAAGAAAAACTTCTGGGGGTCCAAGGTCAATTGGCTGTCCAACCGCCCTGGGCATGCTAACAATATATGAAATAGAAAAGAGTGGGCTTGCTTGCAAAAAGGAAGGTGTAGACTGTAAGCTCATGTCCATCAATGAGTTGATTCTCCACGCTAGCTTGTACAGGGTGCAGATTGAAGTCTACCCCCCTATTTTACAGTTTGTCAGTAACATCCACAATATCCCCCTTCCATGGGACCGAACCAGGACTGCAGCTCAGATGGTTCCCATCCTGAGCACCACCTGGACATGTGGAAAGAAATACAGAGAGCATGGGTGGTCAGAACATGCACTGACACATTAATTCACAAGCACAGTAGATCAAATAAAAAATAAATAAAGTAAAAGCATAGCAGAAAATGCCATATGCTATCCCCAAAGTGCCATGACACCAATCCCACGAGCCGACCAGAGGTATCAAGAGTGCAGACAATGAGCCATGGTGTGTGTGGGAGATTGATCTGGGCATCAGAGGACCACTGCAGTTGGGCCGCCTGTTGGCACCTCCATTTTATTGGCAAGCTTGATGAGGAACTTTAAAGCAGTACTCCTATAGGTCTAGGAACCACCAGGAATCACAGGGGATAGTGTACTGACCCTGGCCATCCACATAGCAAGGATGAAGGACTGGCCTAGGAGTTAGTACCAAGCTTCTTCACAGCCCAGAGTCTCAAGCTCCACAGTGGTTGTTATTCCCTTTGACTTCCTAGAGATTTACATCAACCCTATGGTGGGGATCAATGTCAAACTTAGCCATCTCATTCAGCTTCCTGACGTCAGCGAGGCGCTACATTGATCCATTGGGTTTTGGGCCCATGACTATTGTGCTGGACTCTTCAGTCTTCCTGGCTATACTTGAGGGAAAGCTGGAGCAGCCATTGTAGCAGGTCAGCAACTACCCTGGTTTGTCAGGCATGTTGTTTCCAGAAAAGAAAGGGTCAGATGCCTGCAGCGTTTCTGAATCAGAACGGGGTGGGCAGATAAGTTGTGACTTACTCTCTCCTGGTCTCTCCTCTGTCCCCCATCTATCCTGACTATATGAAATCTTTCCCAGGGTCAGTCTTGATCTATCGATTAGTTGGTAGCTGTTGCTTGTTTGGTTTCTGTACATGTTACAGGGAAGCATTATTGGCAGCGGTCTGTGGCGCTGATATCATATTAGTGGTGAATACACAATTTCCCAATGCCTGGCTGGTGACAGTGGTTTACTACAAAAGTTACTCTACTCTGATACCCTACCTAATCTTTCATGAACCTTTCACAGGCACGCAAAACTTGAATAAAGAACCAGGCACTGACTCAATTCATTCTAAATCTTTATTTATTACAGCGTTTCTCAACTGGGGAGGGGGGGGGGGGGTCATAAACCAAAAGGGGGTTGTAAAGTGTCTGGTTTAAAAAAAAGCCCCCCTCCTTTTAAGACAACTTTGACTGTCAGAGGGACAACAAATTTAACCATTCCCTCCCCCATCCCTGCTCAAAAAAGTTATATCAGGACTCTCATTTGCGATTTTCTGACCAAAGCAAAATATGATAACCACTCATGCATACTAAGGTCAAATCCACCGAAGTAACAGAAAAGAACAGAAAAATAAATGAAACACTGAAAACAGCAGCAGCACCTTTAGGTATGCTATGGTCCTGGAAAAGTGTGGCCACTTACGTTTCCCTTCTCAATCTTACCTGGGCCTGCTGGTCGGCCACTGCTTGTTTAAAATGCTCAGAACTCCGGAACCACCTGTCCAATAATCACAAACTAGGGCTTGATGGCTTGTATTAATCAGGACAGTCACGAGATATTAATGGGAAAAAAACCAATGACTAAACGTGTTGTTTTTGCTGGCAAATAACCCTTGCACCCTTGAATCTCCATGGCAATAACTCCGTTCTGCTTATAGATTTGAAAATCTGAAATAGCAGTTATATCAACAAGGGTCTTATGAAGTCTCGACACAATTTTGGTGCCAATCAGTCATAGCGTTCAATTACAGCTACGCTTTTTCCTATTGCAGGGCCAGCTGACCAGTATGGAAAACGGCAAGTAAAGTATAAATGTCTTACATGTGTTAAAATGTTTTTTTTTTCTTCTGCATTCCATCCTAAATTTGTATCGAAGTTGTATAAAGTTTTTCCAGACCCCCCCTCCCCTGCGGAATCTCTGGCCGGATACCAAGAAAGAGTGACCGATGCCATTTTGGTTCGTGGGCTGCTTCCTTCCTAGAGAGTGCATATGATGCAGGGAATGGGATATACTGTTTAATGCATCTTTTCATTGGCTATTCATTCCTTCCATTGGTATCCATTGGTATCCCGTTGTTAAGTCATGACGTTTGAATCACGTGACGATATTGTATGCTGTAGTGTTGTTGGTCTCAGTGTTTTAATCAAACTGAAATAAAAAAAAATAAATAATTCTTTTTTTTCCACTTTCCATGCAACTAGTCAGAGAAGACAAAGTGGCTGTGTAAACTAAATAACCATTCTCACAATATTTAATTTTTAGCACTGGGATGTAATGGTACACAAAATTCACGCTTCACTACAAAACTCAGTTTTGGGTTCACAGTTTGGCACAGCAGTGAAAACACAATTTGTTCTGAGATTATTATTAAAACTGCAAACATGATTAGGAAAAGAGGAATGCGTCCATTGTAGTGTCTGAATAACAAGACATGCTTATTTGCACTTTGTAAAAAATATAGAAATTTAAATACTGATACCATCATAAGAATCATAATGAACTAAATCTTGTGTTCTTTACTATTAAGTACAGTCACTTATCTGTAGCTGAATTTGCTTAAATCCCACGGAGAGACTAACTTGCATAGGTTGTTTCTGCCTTACTCCGTTATGGTCATACACATGTTCAGATGATGCAGTCTCGTGTGTTTTTTGTCATCATATCTGAATTTGGTAAGACAGCTGGACAGCGTTGATTTTATCAACTACTCTGTCCAGTGTTGGTGTAATCTATTACAAAATCAAAATATTCTCAATTTATGGCGGAATGCAACAAGAATCGATGTGTTACCCGTAGCAAACCCACAGTCTCAATTAACAATGTTTTTTTGGCATTCTGCCCCTGCTAAGAAATGTATTATTTCATGCCATTATGTGTACTGAACTCACACATTGCTCTGCTTGAATTAAATTAATTTGATATCCCCTCCCCCATTTAAACTTGAATTAAAAGAAGTTAGTCCCCTTTTCCCCTTAACGATGCCTTGTTAAAGAAAGAAGGTATGGTGATCATATAAGCAGCTCCTTCGCTGTGGTGTGTTTGGGCTGCTTGGCCGCGGACACAGTTTAACGTCATGAGTTAACAAACAGATTGGCGGACCAAGAGTGATTTGACAGTACTTGTGTTCTCATACACTCGTTTTATGTCATCGTCCATTGCCAAAGACCAGTTCCTATACTAAAAACAAAAATATAGTGTGATGGATCGCTCAGGGGAATCCCCTATGACATCATGTGGAGCTCCCCTGCTATGCCCCCGGGGTTTCCCTAGATGGGAGTCGAGCAGCGGTCTTCCACATCGGTCCCGAGAACAGTCAGGATTGGTTACTGTATGCCTTCCTCTACCAGCTGATGCCTGTCAGAGTGATCGAAGAGGCATTACTTCGTGTCTGGCACGTCAGTCAGATGCGAGATCTTCAGCTTTCAGTGCTAAGTTCACGCATTTATTCCCTGCCTGCCTGTTCCCCTGACCTCTATTCTGTTTTTTCAACCTCCAATTCTTAGCCTAGCCCTCTCACTGCCGACACCTATTGCCTAACCCCTGCCTGTCCCCGGATTACGAGCCTTGCCTGTTCCCCTGGATTCCTACGCTGATCGCCTGACCCCCGGCCTGTCCCCAGATTCCGAGCCCTGCCTATTCCCCTGGATACTGATCGACTGACCCCCGCCTGATCAATCTCCTCGTTTTTTGGATTGTCCAAATGCTCTCTCTCCCTGGTTTGATGAGGAAGATAAAGCCTATTGGACTGTTCCGTTATTGCATCCTCTTTATTGTCCGTTGCCCCGCCGTGACATATAGAGGATGGTAAAGATGCCTAGATGTTGTTCTTGTCCCGCCCCAAGCATCAATACATCCACTGCATCCTCATCAAACGAATCCTGACACTCACAGTTACAGACTAACAAAAGGCACACATTTTGACATTGCACAGTTACACCACATTTACAATTAATATACAGTAGTGCTTACTGTTATACCCCTAGTTTACACACTAAAATAAAAAAAAAGATGATGTCATGGACACAGGGTGTTTTTGCTATGTTTAGCCAGTTTAACTTGTTTTTTAAAATAAAGAATTATGACGATATCAATTATTGGACTTTTACTGAGCAATGGACACCGATTTCAGCATACTTTGAGCACCGAGTGCTTTGTTATTTGTATAAACAAACAGCCAGTGCACATTTTAAGATGGCTGTCGAAATTGTATTCATATTTTTATTTTAGTGGTTTTATAAACAAATAATATACTTTAATGCTCGGAATTATACTATAAATCTATTATACTAAAATCACTTCATTTTCTCCTGGAACATTTTCATGCTAGGTTTTTTTCGTTTTTTTTTTCGGTTGTGGTTATGGTATTATAGAAACAATTAAGATACTGAGATAAAGTTAAATATGAAAAGCCTTATTTTTTCATATAGCACTGTTGTTTCCAGCATTCCGGTTCTAAATCAAATTATACTGCCTTGTAAAGCATAGGTTATAAAGGAAAATGACACATTTTTAACTTTAAGCCCACTGTTATGTAAAATGTAAAACAGGCAGATGAATAAGATAATCTGGGGTTATGGCTGTTATTCTCAGCATTATAGATTAGTGATGCATCTCTATGTAATAACTTATGGTACCAATGCTCCTCAGTTAAATATTTTGGATGAAGTTTTTAAAATATCAAATCTGTTAAATTCATCATTCTTTTCTGATTCCTCATGACCACTGTCTGTTGATCTATTTGATTTAAAATGTCATTTCATACACAGATCTGCGTTCATTTGGGAATTTACAAGATGGTATTATATAACAGATACTGTTGTGAAAACCACATAAAAATGTGGCAGATAATATATTGCCTACAGGTTGTTGGTCCTTAGAAGATGTAGACGCAACAGAGAGTTTGATAACATAAAAAAGGGGTTAGGAGAGCAGCTGAAAATCTAGTTCATGGCAAAAAAATCTATTTCTCAGTCAGTGGAAATCCTCACTAAGCCATTAGGGATCCCATAAAATGAAATGCTATATGGAATAGTACTTGAGCAATTTTCATTGCTAAGGTGAAGCTGTGCAATAGAATTAGTCTGTAGGCTTTAGGAAGTCTCTCCAGTCATTGCAGGATGGTTTGCATCCTCAAGCTAGTGTCTCTGTTCCTACAGGGCTAACCTCACTGCCAAAATATCACAGTGATATAACTTCTCTGTGCTTGGGAAAAACAAGAGAAAAGAAAGCACATGAGATACCCACAGCTTCAAAGGCCTTAAAATAACTGGGATGCTTATGAATGAGAGCTAATGTAAAGTGTATCTTGAGCTCCTTGGACTGAGTCTGTGGGGATTAGATACTCTGCCACAGTGCTCCTTCCAGGAGATGGTATAGGAAATAAACCAGCTAATAATGTGCCTAAAAATTTGCAAAAGCCAAAAAAAATGTTACACATTAGCTGCTGAGTTAGGGCTCGGCCACCTAGGAGATCTACCTTTACTCGTTCAGGAGAGGAAGTGATTAATGTGGCATTCAGATTTTTGATGTTTTAGAGAGGTTATTCTGAAAGAACAGTAATAATAAGCACCTACTGGATGTTCTTTGCTTATTGGATCCCACCTGGAAACTAGATCAGAGTATTACTGAGGTACAGTATATGACTTAGTTATTTTTGTAAATTATTTAGAATATAAAGAAAATTGTTGACACCTGGAATTACAAGCTCAGAATTACAAATATAAGCAAGGAATATAGATTTACACTCATGTTGTTATATTATACAATGAAGAATTTGTCTAAGCTGAACTGACAAAACGGCAAACAACGGACTTGCAGCAACTGAACTGAAACAATCAGACACACTGAAATGGTGCCCAAGCCTGAATTTGCCAAATGGATACTGTGTCAGCTTATAGCTGCCCTGCAGTCCTGTAAACAAGAAGAATCGGATACTATAAAACAAATTCTGCACTTAAAATAATTTCTAATTGCAATTTATTTGGGTTACGGGGTTATATGGGGGTTGTGATCAGTTACTTCTCTGATGGGACAGCCATCATTGCATTAAAGAAAGTTTTTCTGGCAAGTGGGTACCAATATCTCCACCTGGAATCAATGAAGTGTCCGACTGAGCCTGAGCCTACAAAGACCCTGGTGTAATAAGCCTTGTCATAGTAAGACAGTTGTGCAGAGAGGAGGACCAGCACTTGTGAAGTCCAGAGGAGCATAGCCAGGATCCCCTTTGTAGTGAAAACTTCTCGAGGCAATGTGCACATTCTGCTGCAGAGACTTTTAAATGCCTCAACTCCTTAGATTCTAGCATCAGTGGATTATAGGTAGGATGAATTAAAGCCTGCAGGGTGACATGATGGCCCCTCAAGCTCTCCAGCACTAACTTCCTCTGCCGCTTCCACAGGAGCAATCTGAACGGATTGAAAGACCAATCAACTGGGTATTTCTCCCTTGTCCCAACATGCAGACTCTCATTTGAGGGTCATCTTGGAGCCCTCGTCTCTAGGCCGTGATGCAGGCAGGCTCGTTGAGCTGAAAGTATCTTAAAGTTCAGGGTATAGTCTGGGGCTATTCACTAGCCCTGGCACAAACACAGGAGTCTGGCTTCTTAGCCCTGGAGCAATCAAACACATTTCCAGGAGGGGTAAAAAAGGTGTGTCAGCTCTGTTTTTCCCACAAGGCAGTATCCCAAGCCAGTGTTATTACGTTTAGAGTGAAACCCACCAGAAAGTCAACACAGAACCTGCACTGAGACACTGTAATGGCTGCTTGTTTGTACTGCCGCTGGAGTTCCGTGATTGGTGCTGCTTGCTGGTATTGTCGATTTGCACTCCCTTCTGCAACATTCCACCCGGTTTGCAAAATATTACACAACAATTACTGAAAGCAAAGTAAAAGCCTTACAGATTCCATACCTCTGTTGTACAGATGTGGTAAATGTTACCAAATTATCCATTACAAATGTAATATTCATTTTTATGATTAAATAGCTTAGCTAGCACTTTTATCAAAACTCTCACAATTATGACTGGATTTTAAAAAAAACAACTTTTAGATATATAAATTGGTTATGAATGTTAGCTTACTTTCAATATTTTCCTGGGAATATGATGGCAATCACACTCAATTTTTACTTTACAGAGGATACATGATGAGTAAAAGGAACTAAATTATGCCAGATGCGACCAACTCCAAATACTGAATATCAGTATATTTACACACAATTATTAAAACATGCTAACGTGTTAAAGATGTCATTACTTGACTGCATGATCTTGTTAAATCTGTATGTAATATTTATTGTCAGGTTAGGTCTCTTGTCTCTTTGGAATGAATATTTTGATAAATGGTTAGTCATGTATTTATTTATGCTTATGATGTTCAATTTATATTTACCATATGTTTAAATACACAAGCTTTTATCTGATACATACTGTACATGTAAGTTCGAGACCAAAATATACAGGTTTGAGTTCAAGACTTTATTTACCATTTGCTCAAGTACAGATTTACAAGGGCATTGGGATTCCTGTATGGTTCTCCCAGTCAGTTTGCATGCAAAACACACATAATGAATATACATAGGTACACATAGTAGTAATTATAAATATAAAGAATATAAATAGACTCCTTTTAAAAAATAAATACCAATACAGTATATCTCTTGGGACTTTTCAGTCCCATTGCATTAACATCCATCCATCCATCCATTTTCCAACCCGCTTATCCTACTGGGTCATGGGGGGTCCGGAGCCTATCCCAGAAGCAACGGGCATGAGACAGGGAACAACCATGGACGGGGGGCCAGCCCATCGCAGGAGATTGTGAGCATAATTCTTTCTGGAAACGTGCTCGTAATCCAAAGCAGTATTATATTGCACACTGTACAGATATTATGTATAATTTAAATGCTTATTTGCATATACTTTTTCTATACATTTTCACTGCCTTAGCCTTTTAATATTTAATTTTATCTCAGTATCTTAGGACCGAATCAAGGTACATTTCACTACATGTTATACTTGAATAGTTGTATATGTGACAAATAAAGAAACTTGAAACCTTAGGTGTGTGTGTGTGAGTGAGCAGCGTGTGAGTGAACAGCGTGTGGGTGAACAGCGTGTGAGTGAACAGCGTGTGAGTGAGCAGCGTGTGAGTGAGCAGCATGTGAGTGAACAGCGTGTGAGTGAACAGTGTGTGAGTAAACAGCATGTGGGTGAGCAGCATGTGAGTGAACAGCGTGTGAGTGAGCAGCGTGTGAGTGAACAGCGTGTGAGTGAACAGCGTGTGAGAGAGCAGTGTGTAAGTGAACAGCGTGTGAGTGAACAGCGTGTGAGAGAGCAGTGTGTAAGTGAAAAGCGTGCAAGTAAACAGCGTGCGAGTGAACAGCGTGTGAGTGAACAGCATGTGAGTGAGCAGTGGGTAAGTGAACAGTGCGTGAGTGAACAGCGTGCGAGTGAACAGCGTGTGAGTGAGCAGTGTGTAAGTGAACAGCGTGTGAGTGAGCAGCGTGTGAGCGAACAGCGTGTGAGTGAACGGTGTGTGAGTGGCAGTGTGTGAGTGAACAGCGTGTGAGTGAACAGCGTGTGAGTGAACAACATGTGGGTGAGCAGCATGTGAGTGAACAGCGTGTGAGTGAGCAGCATGTGAGTGAACAGCGTGTGAGTGAGCAGCGTGTGCGTGAGCAGCGTGTGAGTGAACAGCGTGTGAGTGAGTAGCGTATGAGTGAGCAGGGTGTGAGTGAACAGCGTGTGAGAGAGCAGCGTGTGAGTGAACAGCGTGCGAGTGAACAGCGTGTGAGAGAGCAGCGTGCGAGTGAACAGCGTGCGAGTGAACAGCGTTTGAGAGAGCAGTGTGTGAGTGAACAGCGTGCGAGTGAACAGCGTGTGAGAGAGCAGTGTGTAAGTGAAAAGCGTGCGAGTGAACAGCGTGTGAGTGAACAGCATGTGAGTGAACAGCGTGTGAGTGAACAGCATGTGGGTGAGCAGCGTGTGAGTGAACAGCGTGTGAGTGAACAGCATGTGGGTGAGCAGCGTGTGAGTGAACAGCGTGCGAGTGAACAGCGTGTGAGTGAACAGTGTGTGAGTGAACAGCGTGCGAGTGAACAGCGTGTGAGTGAGCAGTGTGTGAGTGAGCAGTGTGTGAGTGAACAGCGTGCGAGTGAACAGGGTGTGAGTGGGCCCTGCATTAGGTTGGCGCCCCATCCAGGGTTGTTCCCTGCCTTGGACCTGTAGCCTCCAGGATGAGCTCCAGACCCCCCGCAGCCCTCAATATGACCCTGTCCTGTTTTCCTCAATCCTATGTCCAAAGTACTCTCCTTATTGACAACTAACCACGAAATAGCAAATGTGATCGATTAATTACTTCTTGGGTAGATTAAATGTCAGTATTAAAGATCATTCTTCCACCTAAAAGGCAGTGCAATTTATCCTTCATATGTCCATTTTGTTAGTCGTGGACAGTCTGTCCATGTAATCTGTAAAAGCAGAGCGAGGGAAGGGTGGATGTTGGGGGTAAAGTTTGTTTATCCCACACGAAACCTACTTTAGACCCACTGAAAATGGACCCACCGACTGCAAAACAGTGCATTAGGTTACACAGGTTGGCATCTAGTGCATCATCTTCTGTGGGGGCACCAACTCAGCAAAATTGTGCGGGGGGGGAACCTGAAGTACAGATTACTTACAACACCAGCATAGTTGTTAGGGTACAATCTGAACACATTCCCTACACAATGGCCCTTCATAGCCTAGCCCCTGTGGATCCTCTGCCATGTTTATGGTGACCAATGAAGGAAATTACAGCTTTTTCCATTTCATTGTGAAATCTGGGGGGAAACATGGGGAAATTACTAATAGCAAACTGAAACCACAAAACTATGCTAATCTACACATAAATTAAAGACATTTAAAAAATCTGATTTTTGTGTCTAGGCACAAAGACTCTTTGATCATTAAGAGTGAAACTGGCGAAGTCGTTATGATGTGGCATTGATTACTTTGTTGAATTCAGGGTAATAGGGTCCCTTTTACCACAGTTCACTTTCTGAAGCTAGGGCATTAATGTTACCATTTTCCATTGCATTCCATTGTAAGTAATACACATGCAGACCCTCTTTCATACTAAAGCAATCACCAAGTCCAGTGAAGGGGCACCAGAACAGTTACTGGAACCACATATGGTGTATTATTGAAAAGTCTCTTAGGGTCTGAAGAGCTACAACTAGAAGCTCACCAATAATTAATACCTGATAGCCCACCCTACTAATGTCCTAATTATACATACAATTATAAAACTTCTTTTAGGTTGAAAGCACTTCTGTGACAGTACAAGGGAGAACATCTCTACTGCGCAAAATGGAATGAGCAGCTGAAGCACTAGATACAGCCATTAGTGCCTAGTTATGCTACCTACACTCATCCAGCCAACTTGGCCTGAAAGTAACACTGAGGGGAGGCTAGTGGGAGACAGGGGCTCCATCTAGGATAATGGAGTGTGAATCAGCACCTATATAAATGTAAAGAAACATCCTAAACCAAGCTCTAATTTTTCATGTTAGCTGATGAGGGAGGTCTGCAGTCCATCAATCCATTTTCCAACCACTTGTCCTGTGTAAAATGCTGGCAGGTGTGAAATGTACTCCTCCTGAGAGCCCACCCATTCATTTATGTCCATTGTAGTGGACATTTTGTTTTTGCAACTGTCTTTTCACTGATTTTAGGAAACATATTTATCCCTGTTGTACACTAAAGAGGACATGCTGTGAAATTAAAAATAAAAATAAATTTGAAAAAGTCTAAATTGTAAGATGTCTTCTTTCCCCCAAAGACAAATCACCTGAAATTGAAGGACACTTTTTTCCTTGGGATATTCCTTAGGATATTTTTTAGGAGCTGAGTTTCACAACATATTACTGCATGAAACATACTTCACTGTTAAAAAAAAGTCAAACATTACAGGGATGTTGTAGTATTCTACAGATCTTTGAACGGAACGTGATGTTTCCAGTTCTGCTTATGGATTAGCCCTCGGTGGCGTGGCTGCCTTGCACCAGACAGATGGATCATTGAGCCGTGCTGGTTAGCAGACATGTGCTTGTTCATTCATCAGACATCTGTCAGAATGACAGACAGCACCACAGTTCATATGCCTTATTTACTTGGATCTCCCACAGTTATCAGTTTAAAAATAAAAAAAAAATTAAAAAAACCTCACAATTATTTCTAACTACTGAGAGGGGATTAATAACAATGGTTAAAAGACCACATATAACAGAAACAGAATTTAAATAATAAAAAATGTCTAGTCTGACTCTTTACACATTGGATTTGTATTGCCAATTTCTTAACTATAATGTTACAAAAGCAGCAATATTTTCATGCAGCAGAAAGATAATCTTGCACTTGACTTCCACTATCAAGTCATTTTTACAGGCTCATTCACCATGAATTATTCATGGGTATTCAAGCTCTACTTCACTCCAAAAGGAAGCGCTTTCTCTGAGCCCCGTCACAGGATATCAGGAGCTAATTCATTATTCAAGAGGCAGAAGTACTAGCTAGTAGGGGCATCTTAATTCCTTTGATTTCCTTCACATGCTTTTGTACTTCTACCACATACGCTACCTTTTCAAATAGTAGTATGCTAGAATTCTGAGTCCCTTTTTCTCTCAAAATTCAGGTTTTATTGAGGTATATTACTTATGACATCATCGATGTTACATTTAACTTGCCGTTTATTCAGGCGCTTAATTTTTTATTTTAAATGTAACATTCACATTAAATATTTCACTTTTAGGAACAATTAGGAACACTATACTAATTCTAGTTGGGGCCTCTCCTTGCTCTTAAAACAGCCTCAGTTCTTCATGCTATGGATTCCACAAGATGTTGGCAGCATTCTTTTGAGATTTTGTCATGCCATTTTTACAGATTTGTTAATTGTGCATCCATACTGTGAATTTCCTATTGTATTGCATCCCAAAAGTGTTTCTTGGATATAGATCTGGTAACTGAGAACGCCATGAAAACAGTTTCATGTGATTTTGCTTTGTGATATGGTGTAGTATCATGCTGAACATAGCCATTAGAAAATGGGTGAATTGTGGTACATGGTCAGCAACAAATAATCAAACAGGCTGTGGCATTCAAGTAGCAAGGTTGGGTCCAGCCATTCATGCTGTTGACGTCAAATTCTGGCCTCCCATCTTTGTGTCTCAGCAGAAATTGAGATTCATCAGATCTTGCTATAATTTTCTAGTGTTCGACTGTTCAGTTTTGGTGAACCTGTGCCCATTGCAGCCTCAGCTTACTGTAAAACTCGACTTGGTCTTCTGCTGTTGTAGTCCATCTGCCTCATGGTTCAACATGTTGTGCATTTTGTGATGTTAACACAGCCTTTCTGCCAGCTCAAACTAGTCTGGCCATTCTCATCTGATCTCTCTCATCAGCAAAGCATTTCTGTCAGTAGAACTGCCACTCATTGGGGGCTTTTTTGTTTTTTTGCACTGTTCTGAATAAACTCCAGAAGCTGTTGTGTGTGAAAATCCCAGGAGATCAGCAGTTTCAGAAATACTCAAACCAGCCTGTCTGGCATTCAACAATCATGCCACAGTCAAAATCATATTTTTCCCCCATTCTGCTGTTTGACGTGAACATTAACTGAAGCTACTGACCTGCATTTGCATAATTTTATGCATTGTGCTACTACCATATGATTGGCTGATTAGGTAAGTGGATGTATAGGTGTTCCTAAACACATACTCAGTGAGTGTCTATTTCATTTGATAGATGTTAATTTTTTCATGTCTTCATTTATACAAACCAGATGGTTTCAGAATTTTCTTCAGTATAGTTTAGAGTGGTAGTTACAGTAAGTACAAATGCAAGATGTCGGTGTTTTGTTGTTAGCTATTTGGGATGTAAGATACTAATATATCAACAGATCTTTCCGGCATCCTTTTAGAAGTATGAGTCCTAGATCTGGGCTCCTGTGGGTGTACAACAGGCGATCCCTTCGTCACATGGAAAGTAGCCACTACATCTTCTCATTCAGTGCCAAGAAATATTTGAGCTCTGAATGTACTGGTAGAAACATGAAGTCCATTTAGGAAGGATCTATGTGTGGTGTAAAAACATATATAGTGTTACGTATCAGTGTGAAGAAATTAATTTCATTATTATACAATGCAATCTCCATGCTTTCAAAGGGGTTAGCACGTGATACTGGATAGAATTAACCCAGGATAAAACTGATGCTGACTGAAACTAATTTGGTGGTGAAGTATTATTCAGATTGTATCCTCATGAGTGCACAGTCATTGCTATTTCAGAGGGGGAATGGGGAATCACTTATCCTATCGTGAATGAAACTAGTTTATTACTCAGAAGAGGGATTGTTGAGTAACAGATGTGACCCACAGGCCAGATCTTTGTCAGCCAGATCCACCAGTGCTGTGATTGAGCTTACGGCTCATTACTTTACACTGGGCATTTGATGCAATCTCTGATCACAAATTGCCAAACTGAAACCTTGCTCTCTGGAGTCTGTAGACATGCATAACCTGGCAAACAAAAAAGGGCTTTGTTTACTAGTGAAAAAGAGTATCATACATACATCTCAAATTGCCCCTGCTAAGTAAATCTCTTAGGAACGCTAACTCTGAACACAAAATAAACAGCATTTCTGCATATTTATACTGCTGTATTTTGACAATTGCCTGAAGGCTGCTATATGTATCAACAATATGCATTTCTGCAATTTATTAAATAAATGTGGTCCTATACATACTGTACGTAAAATACATTAATATATTATTACAAGAGTAATGATCAGACCCTGGAATGGATGCTACTTCATCTCCTTAGACCTCAGGCCTGGCAGGCACTTGACCCGCTGCAGCCTGTGTACCAGGGGAAGGTGGGGGTTGAGGACGGCATCCTATGCCTGCTACGCAGGGTGTATTCTCACATAGACAGGGGAAGCAGTTCTGGAAGGATCATGGTCTATGATTTCTCAAAGAGCTTCAACACCATCCAGCCCCAGCTACTGAGAGACAAGCTAGCAGGGATGAGGGTGGACTATCGCCTAGTATCCTGGATTATAGACTCCCTTACAGGAAGACCACAGTTTGTCAGGCTTAGAGACTGCTCCTATGAGACTGAAGTCAGCAGCAAGGGCACACGCCAGGGGACTGTTCACCTTATACACATTTGACTTCACTTACAACTCAGAGTCATGCAACATACAGAAGTTTTCAGATGACATGGCAATTGTGGGGTGTATTAAGGATGGTCAGGATGGGGAGTAGAGGAGCCTAGTGGAAGACTTTGTGAAATGGTGCAGGTCAACCCATCTGCAGGTGAACACCTCCAAAAAAAAAGAGATGGTAGAGGACTTCAGGAGATCCAGCCCCCCTCTCTCACCAATATCTGTTGAGGGGTCATTGTGGAAGTAGTCAGGACCTACAAGTACCTGGTGCTACATCTGGACGACAAACTGATGAGGCAGAGGTCCTTCAACATCTGCAGGAAACTGCTGCTGAAGGTCTACCAGTTGGCCATTGTCAGCATTCTGTTCATTGTGGTGCTTCCTGCTGGGGACACAGCATCAGAAAGAGACATGCCAAGTGACCGGACAGGCTAGTGACGAGAGCTGGCTCTCTGCTTGGTTCGAAGCTATACTCTGTCATATCAGTGGCAGAGGGAAGGACCCTAAACAAACTTCTGACCATCATGGACAATGACAGTCACCCCCTGCATGGCATAGTGTCCAAGCTGAGGAGTCAGTGGCAGACTGGGGTCACTCTCCTGCTCGACAGACAGACTGAGGAAGTTTTCTGTCCCCCAGCCCACACAGCTGTATAAAGCATCACAGAGATGGAAGAGCGAAGGTGACTTCTGCTTGGTCCCTCACACTATATGAGGTAGAATATAGAGATTTAATATTCAAACAATACAGTCATTAAAAGCCTCAGCTTCAAGTGAATCTTAAATCTTGTTTTGGAATGTCAATACCATACTGTATTATGATTTAAATTCTTTATTATCATCAATAAAGATGCATATTTTTTCCTTTAAGAATAGTAAACGTAACAGATGGAAACATTTGGAACATAGATTGATCGACCATTAAACCAATTGATAAATGAAGAGAATAACATCAATTATCTCACTACATTTGCACCTGTCAAGGGCACCATTATACGTTAGCAAGGCAAAGTTTCACCAAAAGTTTGGAGTAAGATTGCATCTGTTAGGGACACACACCGGGTGGCTCATGGTCAATGCATGATACTTTAGAGCCCTGCCTACTGCATTTATCCCATCTGGCTCTTATACTTCCACCTCGTCTGCACTCCATATGTATGCACATCCATGTAATAATGTGCTTGCAGTGGGATCATCATGTAACTTATTTTAGAATTTAACAAATTTTACTATTTTATGATTGGCTGGTAGGTGGCTAATAACTCTGCGTAACTTGGGACAGTTACACAGAGTTGGCTTGGTGGAAAACTCCACTTCATATGCCTGCGTATCGTTTATTGATTCTATACAATGGGAAACCTCGGTGGGTGTTATCTGAGTGACTCTGAGAAGCGTCACATTGCGATGGCTAGACAAATGGCTCAGAGCATCTTGAAAATTATAAGTCTTATGGGATGTTATGAGTATGCAGTGCTGAGTACCTACCACAAGCATTCTGAGGAAGACCAACTGGTGAACCAGTGATGGGGTATTGGGAGCCCAAGGGTCACTGATGTGTGTTTGGGGAAGATGGCCAGCCTGCCTGGCCTGATCCTACAAGAGACCTACTATAGCATAAATATTGCATAATGATTTATTATGTGCACTTATTATTATTATTATTATTATTATTATTATTATTATTATTTCACTGTGTGCTAATTTCCACTAGCATATCTGTGAGAATTGCCGTGTTACACAAGTATCAATTGCTAATGGAATAAGCTTTCTTTTGCATAAATTTGCATTATTAATCTATTCTGTTTAACTGTTCTATAGTACTTTTTTAAGTATGAGGTTAGAAATTTTCAAGTTCCAAGTTACTGGGAATGCATAATCACATTACAATCTGCTATACTACTAATCTGACAGTGATGCAACCAGCTTTGTTGGGTCATGCTCTTGGCCCTGCTAGTAACCAGTGCCATGTCAGCGTGGTTACGGCTCAAGCACGGCTCAGATCCAGCTCACGTGCTTTATGATGGAGAACTGCCAATTCACGGTGCGACTCGGGCATGGCTCGGGTCTTGGTGGCAGTGGAAAACCGTTGCTCAGGACTTAAAGTATCTGCTGCTAGCATCTTGGTGTCAGATACCACATGACACCTTTAGAGGTCTTGTGGAATCCATGACTCAGTGGGTGAGAGCTGTTTTGGAAACACGTGGGACACCTACACAAAATTACACAGGTGGTGCTAATGTTATGAGAGGTTGGTGTATGATGGCTTTGGGTTGGAATATATTTGGCACATTCTGGAACCTTCTTAAAGTCATTATAAAACTGCTGCAGTGATATACCCTTTTGGCTAAAACTAATTTGCTGAGCTGTTTAAAACGTCTCTAGGCACCCCACCCAAAATTCAATTGAAAGCTTCCATTATAGCTGAAACTGAAAGTCTTATAAATACAATTTCCTAAACTACTATTCATAGAGGAAGTTATAGCCAAGTTTAATCACAAGCATTACATAGACACTGTTGTTATAATGACTTTAGTTACCGATAATAATAACAACAGATAATGATCCCCAGGGACAGACTAGCAAGCTGCCAATCATACGTGTGAGCACGTTCTTAGGTGCTGGGAATTTGGGATTAGTGGATTGAAAATGAGGGGGAAAACTGTATGGTTTGCATGACTATTCTCTCATTCAGTTAGATAAATGTTCATTCTTAATAAAACTGCCATTCCATCAAGCCCTTGAGTTTTGAGTAGATATTTTCTAGGTCTTCGTAGGAAAAAACATTAATGTCTGTCGATGGCTGATACGATTATGGCTAATAAACTGAGTTACTCATGATAGCAATGCATGTAAACAAAATCAGAACACAGTTTGACAGACATAGTACGTAATCACAGCAGTGTTGAAATGCAACACAGCCAATAAATAATTTCATTATTGCTAAAATTACTATGGCTACGAATTGCTATAATTTACTGTATAAGGATTGTCAAGCAGTGACTAAACCATACTCATTAGCTTTGCCACAGTATTTTACAGGACTCCTAGTGCTAGTGTTTTTTTCCACAGGAATGTAGATATTTATGAATACTCATTTTAAAATTAATTGCACGTGACATTTGATTTTTAAAATCCAGCCATTGACCAATCCTTGTATAATAAATGTGTTTCATTTCACTTGCTGCATTGTTTCGATATTATTTAAATTACATTACATAGAATGTTACATTATTAAGAACTAGTCAAAAAGAAAATAAAAGTCACCTCTCAAACTATATACCTTTTCAAAAACAGATTTTTGGAATGCAATGAATATTTATGTAAATGCACGAAATGCAACAAATCTGATGATGTACTTTAGCAACCAAGAAATTCCATGAATGTTGGTACCTATTTAGAACTGTAGTGTATGTATGTGTGTGTGT
>JABFEA020000043.1:24262604-24276376 GCA_019775915.2 Cyphomyrus plagiostoma
AGTCTGCTCTAGCCTTTCTTATACAGTGCCTCTGTGCTGTCTGCCCAGGCCAGTCTGCTGTTCAGGTGGAGCCCCAGGTCTGTAGTCACAGAAAAAGATGCTGTCACCAAGGTGGCATCAGGAGGAAATAAGGGTCACTAAAGTGCCTTTTTCCTTAGAATTTACATAAGTGTGCCCCACAAATGACCTTAAACATTTATAACTCTCACAAACAACTTTCATACAATTTGACCATTTCGACTTAATTCAACTTAACATTCAAGCTCACCATACTGGCTGAAGGTAACTACTTTTGTAAACTGTAACAACTGACAGTGAATATGAATTCTAACTCACTGACTAATGCTACCTATTTAGAATAATGCAAAATGAAAAAGTATGAGAAAGTAACATTTTTTGTCCATCCATCCATCCATCCATTTTCACAAATACAGGCAGGCACTGCTGCCGTATAACTATAAGTATACAAAGCAGAAATACACATTCATATATCTCATTTATTGTTCTTGTTTTCAGAGACATTGATCAGGCAGTGAGGATGGTGCAATACGCCCGGATGCTTCAGACAAATAGAAGGCTTATTCATGGAGATAAATCATTTAAAAATATATCAATAGGTCACATATTTAGCAGATAATTTTGAATTACTCATCAAGCAGTTCCCATGTGGGTTAATGACTTAGCTAAGGTTAGAGAGACAATTCAACAAGAACTTTAATCGAAATAACTATGCCTATAGAAATCACTACTTCAAGAAGTTGGAAGAAGAATTCAAAGCAAAAAGTTTTGCTGCTAGACTACAGAAAGAACGTATTGTTGCTAGACAGAAAGGCACTATAACTAGCATTCTCCATACACAAGATTTCTTCACAACAATAAAGACTTCTCATTCTCTTAAGGATTTAGTACTTTGGGGAAAATGATGAACAAAATACAGCAACAGCGAAACTTTACATGATACTGCAAGGCAAAGGAGCGATTATTCTGCCCTTTCTGTGATAAAATCCATTTCCGCAAGAGTTGAGACAAAATCAAATTTTAATGAAAAGACATTAAACTTCTTACGTACTTTGTGTTATGCTAGGAGATTGTTATTTTATTTTTGATAGTTTTTTTATTTACTGTCATAACAAAATTTTAGATTCCTCATCCATCTATCCATCCATCCATATTCCTACCACCTATTCAGTCGAAGATGTTGAGCATTGGTTGTCAAGTTTCATATAAAGATATTTGTATTTAATGTATAGCATAATGTGTACAATAAGCATGTATAATTGGAGGTGGTTTAGATGTAATCTAAATGTAATGTGGCTCAAACTAGTTTAAACAGTCTTAATGATTAAAAAAATAGTAAATAAATGGTCTATTTTGAGTAATGAGAATACAATGGTACTATTTTATGAACTTTTAACATGTTTTATATATGAGCCCTTGCAGATATATGTTCAACATAAACATGTTTTTATCTGTGTCATGTTATATGTAACACACATGTCTTTAGTACGCGATACCCTCATAAAAATTTGGAGAATGCATAGATATCTGTATATTTCTGGTAAGATAATGGTTTTAACATGACTTTCTTTTGTGAAAGGCTAACCCTTACGTTTTATAAATTAAAGAAGAAAAGTTTGATTCTGGAGGAACAGAGCATTTACTGCAGCTCTTACAATAGAAACATTCAATTAAGAATTCAGGCCTGCCTTCAAGTGCTGCCAGCCTCAGCTATAAATATCCAAAACAACCCAGTCTGGTTGCCTCAGTGTTTATTTGGTCGCTCTCCTCTTTTCAACATTGCTGCATGGGTGCAATTTTGCAGAATTTGTTAAAAAAAAAGAGCTGCCTTTCAAATGTTTTCTAGTTGTTTTCTCCAGAAGCCTGAGTCTACATTTCTGAAAGAGCCATGTTTTGAGCTTTTAGAGGCGAGTTTCAGTAGTCTAGCCTGAAGCACCGTGACTAAAACGAGGTTTTTTAATAATAACAACTTTTTATGAAATAACTGCTTTTTTTTAAATTAATTGCTCAAACAGAAATATAAGATAAAATCTTGTGATCAGCTTGAATAAATTAAATTGTCTTCCATTTGTAAATATGAATCAAAATATATTTTGTTACCTAAAACTATTTTTTAGCTGCACTTGACATGTGTATGTTGCTTAAAGGTTCTAAATTGTTCATCAGCACAAGATTAACATCAAGATTAGTTAGTATTGTGCATAGAGAAAGGCTTTGTATGTTATATTATTTGACTGTGCTTAACTGCCAGAGGTAGCAGACATAAAAAGCATATTCTGGCCCAGGAACTTTGCGTAAAACTCCTTTCTATGACTGAGCTTGAGTTTGCAAAAAATGTTATGCAAATAGAATGAAATTGCCACCTGCATTTGGAAATGAACAACAAGCTAAATGCTCTCCTAGATATGATATTGACTGTCATCAGCTGACAATCAGCTTTGCTACATCTAATATAGGCCTCTCCAGGACTTCCCGCTGCCTGATTTGATTGCTTCGGAAATGACAAATTAGTAAAAAATTAGATTTACTAGAGCACTTGACTTGTAGATATGTGTAATTGGCTTTATTTATTGAAAGTAATTACAATCATTTTGTAGTTTTCTCTCAGTGTGGTGTCGACAGCATATGGTTTACAGTACAGTTATTTACATATAGGATGGAGTCAAAGAATCAGTAATCTGTTTTTCTTACCAGTGTTTTTATACTTTGAAGTGTGTGTGCTTCTTTAGATGTCATCAGGTGTCTAAATGATTAATTTGAAGCAAACCCAGATAGATAGATAGATAGATAGATAGAAACGAGTAAATATATAATGAAAAATAATTACAGTACTTTAAATATAAGGGTAATAACATACTAGTAAAATAATTACTTAGCGCAAAACCGGTGGTAACAAACCTACACAGGCAAACTGCTAATGCAAGACCGTAGCATGGTGAAAAACTGTGTGCTTTAAGATAGCTGCTCTTATTTGTCAAAAATGTATTTATTTCTCTTATTGAATAATCAGGCATAAAAAATAAAAAAACAGAGTTTGACATTTGGTCATTTTTGCCCCACATAGTCTGCCTGCACAGGGGTGAGTGATCTGTGGTCCATTTCACAGAATGGTACACTTTCAGGTCTCGGCAGGACTCAGGCATAAGCGGTCAAGTATATTTTAGTATGTATTCATTATAAAGTAAAGAGTTCAGTCAGGCTACACGATTGTGGCGCCAGAGTGCGATTGTGGCAAGACAGCCTGACCACTTAGAAATCGCTGAGCTAACAGGCAAAGAAGTCAGCTGTACAGACACCCAGCCAAGTTTACATTTGCCACCACACTAACACACCTTATAATGATATATCATTGCAAACCACCAGCCGCTGTAAATGTTTATCAAAGTAAGAGCCGCCAAAAATAAGGGGGTTAGTGTGCAAACTTGACAGCTTCAAAAAACATCACCTTGCTATCGCTGGAAGAAAACATCTACATTGGAGCAGCTTCAAAGCTCACCTTTTCATCTAATTTCTTCATGGGAATTTCAACACATAGCAGAACAGACAAGATACACTTGTTATTTTTTTTTTTTATTCATACCTTGCACTAAAAACAGCATTTATGGCTACATACCCATCAAAAAAGTATCCTTCAGAAAAATAACCAGGGAAAGTAAGAGAGCAGGGCATCTGTCTGCCGTCTCCTTCCTTCAGTTAAACAACCAACCAACCAACCAAACAAACAAACAAACAAACAAACATATTAAAATCAATCGTTTTTTCATTTATGAGGGAAAACACTCTGGGCAATATATGAAACAAACATGTATGAAGCTGTGTGATACAGCATCAAACATTGACAAAGCAAGGTTCGTGCTTAACTATAAGTGCTGTAAAGTTACTTTAAATTTGTTGACCAGGCAGTGTGTTTTGTCTTTTTCAAGGCCATCCTCTTCTGTGATGAAGCTTCTGATCTGTGATAACAAGCTCTCTCCGAAAACCTGCCTACAGCAATGCTACCTCAGAGACCAACCTGGTCACGTCTCATGTACTCTTCAGTGCAACACAGGGTCAGTAAATGCAAGGGAGTTGGGGCCCCAGAGACAGAGCAGTGCTTTTGGCAACAATGTTATTTTTCAATAGGGGGCAGTCTTTCCTTTAATCCACAGGTTAAGATACCCAGGAGAGCTACTACCATGCACAAGGGGTTTGGAAGAGACAACGTTAGTGGGCATTTGAGTGCTCTGAAGAGTTGGAGACAATTCTGTCGCCTTGAGACAAATATGAAAGACAAAAAAAACTGTCATAGTGGATCACCCCAAGGTCTTGCTTTATGGACGTTAAGTGCTAAACCGTCACTTAACCAAGCATCAGTTCTTCAAATGCGGTCCTCCTTTTAGGAGATAGCATGCTCCTGTTTTGTAAAAAAAAAAATGCATTAGTGGATCTTTCCAAAAATACAAGCAGCATTTAATCTCGTATTTACTATTCAATTGTACTGTATTTCCAGGAAAATGTATAGAAACATTTACACTTTTTATGTACATTCATGTATTTGCTCAAACAATACAAGCATGCCACTTTATATCTAATATAAATTCAAAAACCTCTGGATATTTGGTGTAGAGTTGTTAATCCCCTGCACATTATACTTCTTTGGATAAATATTGAATTCCTGTTAAAATTAACTACTCAAATAAAGTTGATTAGAGAGGTAGTTAATTGTACAATTTGTAATTTCATTATTGGATTTTATTGGAATTTCCTTCAATGGTACAAAATGTATGTTAAGTTAGTACAAACATAATTCCTTATTATTATTAGTATAGTATTTGTACTGATAATTGTAAAATGGCACGTTGAAAACATGTAAAATATACACTTGAAAGAGTTCCTTTTTTTGTCATATAAAATCATTATTTTTTTAACATTGTGTGTAAAACTAATGATTGTGTTTTATTGTATTGCTTAATATGAACAAACAATTTATTAATATGGTTTGATTTTGGGGCCCCTGGTGACACATGGGTTAGCACCGTTGCGTCAAACCTCTGGGACCCAGCTTTAACTCTCAGCTCCTGCTCCACGTGTGTTGAGTTTGCATGTTCTCATCGGGTCATCATGGGCTTTCCCCCACAGTCCAACAACAGAGATAGCATGCTCCTGTTTTCTGATTTCCTGATTTCTATATGAAAATTTTTTATAGGTGTGAATGGTGTGTGTGCCCTGCATTGGACTGGTACCCCATCCTGGGTTATTTCCTGCCTTGCATCCATACATAACCCCTTCAACTCTACATAGGGGAGTTGGTATAGAATATGTATGGTTCTATATCACTAAGACTTGTATATCCCTCATGGACAGAGGTCTTGAAGACTTTGCAGATTCTCAGTAGGATTTCTGTCAGGATTTGTATGATTCGTTCAAGGACACTAATTTTCTTCTTCTTAGACTTCCCTAGAGTGGCTCAATAACAAAAAAACCTTAATCTGATGCCATGTTTAGCAATCCTGCCTTTTCATAAAACCAAACAAGATTTTTCAATTGACAATTTTCTTTTTTCTACATTTTTGACTGCATATAGGAGAATGTATATAAAGCAAATGACACAAATAACTCATAAATGTTAACATATTTTACATGTTTCCTTGAACTATTAAAAATTCTATTATCTCATTAATGTGAAAAATTTATCAGAAACGTGTGAAGATATGTTAAGTGGAATTGCTTACAAGCATTATGGGTAAATAAACAACCCGACTTCAGAGTAAAGTGTAAGGAAAAAAGAAAAATTGCTTTGAGATTCTAAGACCAGATGACCTACTTTTCAGGCATCTGTATGTTCCCCAGCTGATGGTGGGCTCCTGTCCTGCTATACTAGCAGTCAGCAGACATTTTGTCTGCCTCAGTAAAAAAGCAAGTTCAGAACACACAGCCAGAGTCTTGCAGCGAAGTGAGAAAATCCTGAAGTACTACGCCATTCTCTTGCTCCAGCTACGGTGAGACGGAGCTCGGAAGTGTTTGTGCTCATGTGAGGCAGAAAATGAGAGAATGGGCGAGAAACAGCATGTGAGTGGGAAGAGGTATTAAAGCAAGGTACAAGAGCCATGTTATGCTGGGAATATTTGTGGCTCTAGTAACTGAACTGAATAAGTGCCAATTAACTTTGGTTAACTTTTAGTTATCGTATTAGTGTTTGTTTATTAAAATTTCAAAGCCAAGTTTTTAAAAAGCTAAAAAAAAATCACTTGATGAATACATGAAAATTTTTAATGCAATCAAAGTATTTAAACCAGTTAGTTTTACGTTTATTTGCAGAGGCACATCAATCTAAATTTTAAAAAATTGCGACGTATAATGTTGGAATCTGTCAGCAACATCATGACAGTTGATAATAAAAAAGTGTGCGAGACTTCACAGATTTATGCTAATCATCTGCAGTGCTTGTATTGTAAAGTCCTTGCTGCTGTTTTTATATTTTGTCTACAACAAACAGATTTAGATACAGCTTGGATATATGTTGAACTTTTCAATGGAAAAAAAACACATCCCTAGTCTGGTGAAGTGAGCAGAGATTTGGTATTTTATTTTTGTCGTGTCGGTTGGCTGCGTTTCAATACTGTAGTCTGTCAATTTTTTTATATGCTGTTTATATTCCTACTTTGGAAGCTTCCCTACAACCTCATTTGCAATCCATCCAGCCATCTTTTTAGTTATAGTCGCAGGGTATTTCATCAACAATTTCATCAACAACGAATACCTTGCATGGAATGTAAGAATTTCCAATAACCTCTGAAACCTGTTGGCTATAGCAGCAGACGGTGTGCACCCCTTTAGCTAATGCACTTGTCTATCGCTATTTTGTACGCGTCAAGTCACACTGGTCATGGCTTGCGATCACAGCATAATTCACACTACTAGGCTGAAAAAGCACTAATTACGTACATTGCAGTCCAGCATATATACAGCCAGAATGTCCAGCCTGACCAGTGGACCGATGCCCATTGCTTTCCACTGAACTAAGCATTGCTAGTTAATAATATTACCAAGATGCTAACAGGAAATTTATTGTCAGATACACTTTTAGTACTTTGCTGCCATTTGTTTGCTTAGCACAATGAGTCATGCAGGTAAACAAGCAGCTCTTTGGACATTATGTGCTTCTGCATTATTGTGTGATATAACATCAGTGGAAGGATGAGAAAGACCTTGTTCATCTGAATTGTGAACTGATCCACAGGACATAGATTTGAGGGTGGGACTGGATGATGTCATTAGCATCTTCAGGGTGACAGGCAGCTGAAATGAGCGACTTACAAAGCATCATTTTGTAACTTGTATGTGCAAACTATGCCAGCATGAGACCCAGGTGTGTCTAGCCCCTGCCCCAACAAACATGCAAAATCCAGTTTATACTCTTAGGTACCGGTGAGTAGAGATGTTTATCCCCTGACCTCAGGATCCCCCAAAAGATCTTATTTCTTGGATTCCAGTAGTTTCAAGAATATTTTTCGTATTTTTATTAACAAATATCTGCTACATTACTGCATTCAGAATAATACTAGGTAATGAAACCATAAAATTCAGTCAAATGGGAAAAACAGGTCCTCTTTTTTATGAAAGAATTGTCTAACCCACATGGTACACTGTTCATTCAATTAAACTGATTTTTTTTTTTACTTAACAAATGCATACTGCACATTTTTTAACGTATTTTCAATGAAGTATGTGACAGTTTAACATCTCGTCACAGGCTCTATACAGTAAAATCCGAGGTTCCTGCAATGCTTAATTAGCAGTTCCTGTCAAGAAACAAACCTGAGGGGGTGGAACATTTTTAACAGCTTTCCTGGATGCTTTAAAAGAGCCCCTTGTAGGTAAAAAGAGTGCTGCTGCATGTCTTCTGCTGACCTATTTAGGTAATTGCACTCTTCATTATGAAATTCTGGCTGAAAGAGAAATTGCACTTTCCCCATCGGTATCTAGGTAACATAATATCCCTCTGGCGAGCTAATTGCATGGCATGATAACCTCATAGGCAGTGCCTGTTTAATTTTTCATCTCTTTCAAATAATTATGGATCAGAGGAGAACGGTATTGATTTGATTCATTTACTTCCCAGTCTGTGCCAAGGTTAATGATTATATGTATTCCAATTACACTGTAAGGATCTAGGAGACTATTTACTTTGATTGACTTACAATAAATTAATGGCAAAGGTTGCATTGGTACAATCCCAAAATGAGTCAATAAATGTTCTCTAATAATTTACTTCCAAATTAATTTAATTAGAAGTGTACAAACAAAAACATTCCTGATTCTCAGGCTTGTCATTTTTTCCAGTTCTTTTTTTCCAGTTTATTATAAACTGATTGCATAAGTACTGTACAGGATACAAAAATATAGTATTTAGAACAATAAATGTCTTCAGCTTACCTTACACTCTGACTCAAATCTGTTATTGTGATCATGGCTGTTGTAACTGTTATTGTGGAAGAAATCAATTCTCGGTAAACAAAAAAAGCAAGAAAAGGAAACAAATAGTATACATAACATAATTCTTTTCTCAAACATTTTCATCATTTTCTGAAGCTATGGCAATTATTATATTTTGGTTAAGCCATTTGATCTCAAAATTGTAGAATTTTATACATTGTGGGTAATTTGTAATGTAAAGAAAATGTTACTGCTATAATTAGTAGTTTGCATTGTGCTCTTGTTTTCATTGGATTTAGGAAGGATAAAGCAGAAGTAGCATATGTTAATGGTGCTATGGTGACTTGTGGGATGAGCTGTTGCCTCGCATGTCCAGAGCTGGGGATTTGAACCCTAGTTTGTGTGCGTGTGTGTTTGTTTTGATTTTGCATGTTCTCCACGTGTTGCATGGGTTTATTCTTGGACCTTTGGTTTCTTCCTGCCATCTGAAGATGCTACTTGACATGTCATTGTGTGCGATTTTGTATGTCTGCCCTGCAATGGACAGAAACCCTGCCAGAGAGTACACTTGTTTTGTACCCTGTGTTGCCTGCTCTAGGTCCCTTGCGACCCTGACCAGATAAGTGGTCACCACGTGGATGAACGTGGATGCACCTACAAGGTGAAAGTTAAATATGAAACAAGGCAAGAATATGTCTCATTTTTATCTAAGAAATATAACTAAAATCCATTTTTTTTAATAAAGGGTTTGCACACAGGTTGGTGCGTAAGAGAGTATGAATTGCACTAGTCTTTCATCTAAAATTGTATTTATTTATTCATCAGTCACTTGTTAACTTGGACTACTGTTATGCAAGAACTGCAGTTGTGTAAAAATGTGGTCCACTAAAACTATGAAAAGCACAGATGTGCTGGTTTACACCCTCTCAGCTGTTTTACAGGCTCTATTTCATATCATTAGGTCTCTGTCTAGTCATTAGTACCACAGCTCATATACTCTGTATTTGAACATCCGGGGGCCCCCAGCTCTACTATAAAACACAATAGTTAATCATGAGGCTGTGATGATGCAACAGAATAGCAATTTATATGGCCTGGAAAGTCTAAATAGACTACTAAGAGTATTTTTTTTCACAAAATTCATTGGTTTCAGATGTGATACAAATCACCTAAATAGTGCCAACCTTATGTTTGATAATTAGAAATGACCTTCAAATGTGGTCTACCGAAAAAGACAGTACAGCCAGTTGTGATTCAAATAGACAAGATGCCTCTTAGCACAATACAGATTTGTGCCTCAGCTTGCTTTTACACCCGACATGTGCACTAAAAAACTGCTTAACTTTTTCATTCTGAATTCCAGTCAAAGTATAATGCACTGCCAACATTTCTGGAGTAGGCTAAAATATACAGAAAAGCAATCATGATTTCAAGTCTCTAATGCCTTTTTAAAGGATTCAAATGAAGGTCAGGAAAGGCTTTCTCTGACTGATTTTCCCATTATTCACTGAAGACTTTCTGAAGAAGGGGAGAGGCTTGGAATGGCTCTGGCTCCTCACACGTCTCACTTTCTGTCTGTCTCTGGCAGGTTAGCGCCTGCATTACCGTTTCACAAGGTGCTGCCCCACTTGGGTAATTTACAGCTGTTGACATAAAATATACAGGTTTTAACAAGATTTTTAACAAGGGCAAGATGTGGGACACAACCTTTGGCTAGAAATGTTTTGAGTCTTAACAAGCTACTGAAGAAGATCGACACTGGGGAAGGACCTTTCTGAAAATGCAGATTCCACGGTGTGGACTGGGGTCCAGTACATTTTTAGAGCTGGTGTGTACTCTACAGAAACCAGAGCTTGTCTGAATATAGTACATCCTCCCACTAGGTTTGTATTTACCACTGTAAATAATTACAAATACATGAATAAGTAAACATTGGGTGTTTTTGGTGGCGGTGAATGGACTCCCTGTGTGATATACTAAACAGAAAGAGATCTACAGTTTTCATATTAAGTCTAGTTCATCATCACACCAGTAATAAATAATGAACATATATGTGTGCATATAAATATATTTCTAAAATTTGAACATAAACTAAAATCTTATATCACGTGCTCATTCTGCACCAGTATTATCTCCAAATCATGTTAATTGAATGGATTTCAGCAAATTTCATTTGTCCTTAATAATTCTTTATTAACATTTTTTGATCATGCCAATGGCTCCTCCTGTGGGTGGCAGTGGAGCTCCTGGTTGTTTTCTTTTGTAAAAGTTCTCAATGAGGAAGGAAGAGCTGCAAGTCAGTTGTTTGGCACCATTTTGCAGTTGACACATCAATGGGACCAGGGTCTCAGGTGCGTGGGTGCAGGCAAAGCACCACGCATAGACACATACTTTCAGTTCCTCAATCTTGCATCTGTAACTGTCTGCGCTGGCACCTATTCAGAAAGCCTGGGAATTGCCTTATGAAAAACTTCAAATACCATTGGAGATAAGATAAGATAAAAGAAAATAAAAATTAGGAGATCACAATGTTTAGATCTCCATGCTTAAAAAAATGTTTTTTTTCATTGCATTATTTTAGTTCAGCAGGTAGTATTGTATGCAGGTTTGTTATTGTATTTTTAAAAAAATACTTCAAGCAAGTAAGAATGATAATATATATATTATTTTTCATTAAAGAAGTTACTGCACCAGTATTTGTCAGTTATATAAAAAGACTTAACAAAGACATTAATAAAAATGCCAAATATATTATCAAATAATCAGTTTGAAATCAGAATCTTAACAAGACATGAGATGTGAGATGATTACTGTACCTAAATTAATGAACTGAGATATGTGGCTGTTTTTATTTCAGTTTCTCCTTTCCATTCTGCTTTTTTCACTCTTCCCCTCTGCGAAGCTAGTGGTCAGTAGTTTTTACACAAGGCTTTAATCTGCTGTGAGAGGACTGGGGTGGAACCATCCATTAAAGAGCTCTGATGCTGCAAAGCCATTCGGGGGTCTGTTAGGGGGCTGGGACAGCCCAGATGCTCATCCTCGCCAGAGTGGGCCACTGCGGCTGTCGTCTTGGCGAGAGGCGGCGGAAGTCCCCCCCAGTCACATGTGACTTTGGGCATGCCGCCCCCATGTTTACCAAGGGCAGGAACAAAATGGGCCTCTAGGATCGTTTGTCCTGAAAGGCAGAAAAGCCATTTAGGAAACAATTTAGGGAGCTTGTTAAATAGTGCTACTCCACACCGAAAACATAGCCTCTCCACAACAGATGTTTGTTTTTATTTACTTCACCCTATAATGCAAAGACTGTTAAATTCTTAAATAGATTTATTATGAGACCCTCTAAACAAATGAATGCTTTGCTGTGGATCTGCGGTGAAGGATTATATCAACAAAGGCCCATTACAACTTTTTTACATGTACAGTAATATTAGATGTAAACCTGCATACATAGTAGGATTGTTGCTCCTGTACACATTTGTGGCATTCATCAATTGTTTAATATCATCATAAATTACAAAATTTATTAAAATTTTGTATTTTTGTGTATCTGGAAATGTCTTCTATAAACATTTTCATTGTATTTGAGTTCATTGACAAAAACAATTGTAATATGGCCAGTAGTATTTCGTGAGGAGTGGAGATTGCCAATTCTCCCCATATTGCATGGCTTTCTTCCAGTTACTTCAGTTTCCTCTCAGAGTTCAAAGACATTCAGTTCCTAAATTGCCCATAAGTGTGCATGTGTGAGTGGTTGGTGTGTGAGTGTGCCCAGCGATGGGCTGGGCCCCCATCCAGGGTTGTTCCCTGCCTTGTGCCCATTGCTTCCAGGATAGGCTCTGGACCACCCGTGACCCAGTAGGATAAGTTGGTTGGAAAATGGATGGATAGTGAGAGTACATGAATGAGCCCTGTGATGCATTGGTATGCCATCCAGGGTGCCTTATGCCATGTAGGATAGGTACCAAGCCTCCCAACACCTTCATCAGGACAAACATCTGAAACATGTAAAAGATTACAGATGTTATAAATTACAGTTCAATTGGTCATATATTGCCAGTTATGACCATATATATATACATATTGATATTCACTACAGAAAATAAACTTCTGCCACAATGATAAGGTCATTGTGAAATTGCCCCACATAAAATGTTTGACTCAGCATGCCTCAACTAAAATTTGAACTGTAATAAACATGGAACAATGAAACAATCGTGTATTATGTTATAGTATATGGAAAAATGTGAATTGTTTCATAAAATCACAATGAATCTATCGCACAGGGAGACTGGGTCGGCTTAATGAGAAACACACTTGGAAAAAGGGCAGGTGGTTGGAAGCAAGTGAAACCATTAGCATTTTAAAAGCAGAGTAGTGGAATATTCTAGATTGATGAGTACTGTTTGGTCAACATGTTTGTAAGGTCTGGAATGCAGTGGTTGTGGCTGTGACCACATAAGAATGAGGACTTGGACAGAATTCCAGTGGCCAGAAAATGACAACGTCTTCCACACCCTTTTTAACCCTGTTTATTGGCCTGATGTTGCCAATAAATTTCGAGTGAATCAAACAGTTGAACATAAAAAATAATATAAATAATTATTTTGGAAGAGTTGAAATAAAATACACTAGACAAAAAAATGCATTTTTGCCTGAATGAAGTTTATTTGTGAATGATCTGTGGAGTGTTTTATGTCTGCAATGTGACACAGTGGTTAGCACTGTTGCCTTATGCCGCTCGGACCAGGGTTCAAGTCTCTGCCCTGGTGTCTGAAGTTAGCATGTTCTCCCCATGTTGTTATGGGGTTTCTTTTGGGTACTGCCATTTTCCCCCCATAGACCAAAAACATGGGGAGGTTGATTGGGGTTACTAACTTGCCTGTGTGAGTGTTCCCTGCAATGGGTTGGTGCCCCATCCTGGGTTGTTACCTGCCTATGGGCTCTGAATCCCCCCTGACCTTGCATAGGACAAGTGGTTGCAGATGATGGATGTCCACAGTCTGCCTTGTTAATATTGTACATTTTGATGCATGAATTGATAAGCAATTTTAAATGCATGCATTTCAGATAGTAAGCATGCACTTCTGTGTATATAAGTAGGCAAGGTATTCAGTTCTATTTATTCCAATCTATTTATTTATTTCCCAGAGTGCAGGGTAAGGGATTATGAGGACAGTGATTGCTGTGGCAGTTTTTGCAGCCACTGATGACCTGAGCAGACACACTGTCCTCCATATGCAGTGAGATGCCTGCTCGACAGCCTTTGCAGCCACTGATGACCTGAGCAGACACACTGTCCTCCATATGCAGTGAGATGCCTGCTCGACAGCCTTTGCAGC
>JABFEA020000043.1:24292897-24306830 GCA_019775915.2 Cyphomyrus plagiostoma
CCCAGGCGGAGACTCGAACCCGGGTCCCAGAGGTGTGAGGCAACAGTGCTAACCACTGCACCACCGTGCCGCCCCCCCTTATAGCATAATCTGGATGATAATGTATTATTGATTTTAATGCTAAAAGCATGGCCAAATGGAGGTTATGAGACAGTTCAGTTGTGCCATGTTTTAGTGGAAATCAAATAGAACACATTAAATTAACACGCATTCCATTCCCTCTTTCTCTATCACATAAATGACACATAAATTATTGATCATATCAAACTTTCATTTAAGCATTTACTGACCACACATGCATTCAACAAGGTTACCAGGAAGGCTGGATTACTATTAAACTGCTATACATTCATGCACTTAAACAGCTGTGTGTGTGATGTCACCTGCTCATTACCAGAATGTATCAATATATGGTTGGGTTTACAGAGGTCAGGAATGGTAATGGGGTGCTGTAGTATCTTAAAGCAAATGAAAATGCCTCTGAAGTTAGATGTGGCACAATTTCAGGCAGAACAATTTCAGGTAGAACAATTTCAGGCAGAACTGTGTAACAGCTGTGGTGTATCTGTTCCTAAAATTTGTTTAACTTTTATGTTATGTATTTCAGAGGACCAGTCGTCTTTGAACTGTTCACCATCATATTACATTACCAGGACAGAGGCTACCTGAAGACAACCCAGACTTTGGCCACTAAGTAGTTGTGATGAGTTGTGTGTGAAATAACTGCTCTTATTCTAGTTCAGTTTTAATCTTAAAACATTGTTTTCTTAAACAAGTCATCATGACAATATGGATCTTTTTAGGGATAAGGATCCCCAATTTTCTGTTGGATAAAAGTTATAACATTGACTGGATGATACTATGGGACAATGTTCTGGAAGTGAAGATCTGACAAAAATTCTCTTTCTAGTCTTAGAACACTGTTATGTTTTGAGCAGTGCATTTATGCAATTTTAAATAATTTTTAAAATGTATCTGGAAGCATGTGAGCCAGATCTAAACGTGAAATATGATTAATTAGCCGCCTGTGGGTATTTACCTGTTGAAAATGATGCGATGCATTCATATTTCATAGAAAGTTTTTTTAATTATTATTTTTACAATTGTTCTCCCAGCCATTCCTGAGTACACTTATGAAATAGCTGTCCCTGATAAGACATCCATCACATGCCCAGCAGCTCATCCTGTGTGAAGGAAACTTAGACAGCTTCTTATTTCACCCAGCCTATTGATGCTTGATCAATATGAATAGATCCGTTTTTTGTTTCATTACAGCCTAATTGTATGTTTTTGATATATGCTTTAAGATGGCGATTATTAATTATGACACACTTTTATTAAATCACAGATTCTTAAATTGTATATTCATATTCTTAATGACAACATCCTTGACTTGTTCAAACAGCACCAATAAGCCTCAGCGAATGTAGTGGAATTAGATTATTTATGTGTTCTATATAGCATATGTATTACTAAATAAGAGTTTTGTTTCCTTAGAGAGAGAAAATTCATCTTATTCTCAAACTGTGAGGAGTGCATATGTGATTTGCTAGGAAAACACTCACTTTGTACAGTTTCAAATTCTGTGCCATTCCTGTGTTTTAGTCTGCTACTTCGTAGCCATGGTAACCACATTATTTTTTTCATGTTTGGTTTAAAGTGAGTCTCAATATACAGTGCTTAAAGTTAAAAAAGTATTTTCTTTTCTATGAAGGTGGAAAGACAGAAAAAAATGAAACTACAATTATCATACTTTTCTTTATTATGTAATATACCTACAAGCAAATGCATTTCACAGAAATCAAGTAGCATAGAGACAAAACATTGACAACAAAATTGTTTATTTAGAGATAAAAGTAGAATAACCTGAGATGAATATCTGCCTGGAAGATCACTTTAGTTAATTTTGTCTTATTTTCACTGTAATTTGGGCTCACTGGCAATTTCATAATGAAAGTCCTAGATTCTTCACTCATGAATAATATTTGTGTATATTGACAGTGGGAAAGTGTTCATAGGTAAAAGGTAGCACTATAAAACCAACATGACTTATTGAGTAAACTGCTGCTTACACTGCTGTGTTTCGGTCTGGAGTGACCATAAGGCAGTCAAGTTGCTGAACTAGAAGCAGGACTTCTACAACTTCTGGGTGTGCTGTATGGGGGATTTTGCTTTTACAATTACCTTAAGTATTACGAGTCACATGAAAGGGTTAGCTGAGGGTTAGTATCCCAAGGTCCTGGTAGGCTTTCTTACTTTAGTCACCAGTGAAGAACCACCTGGACCATTCAAATGCAATGACCATTCTGGGTATAGAAGGTGTTGGGTGCAAGCTGACGACACAGGTCTCAGGTAAAGTTATGTCCAGGTAGTCTTTTATTAAAAAAAGTCAATTATGGCAGAGGTTGGGAAAAAACCTTGACTGTTCCTCACATTTCCGGCAGTCTCCCAAACTGCTGCCAAAGGGTAAAGATTTAAGGAAAGTACTATGGTGTTATTCTCTTTATCCTGGGTTTCATTTGGAAGTGCTATTCCTATATTATTTTGTCATACAATATTCAATGTTCATCATTACTATGGAGCCTAAATAAATAAAGAAACTACCTAGAAATTACCTAAAAAAAACAATTGGACTATAGGACTTCCTAATCGAGTGTATTCTGTTGTAAGTCTATGTATTTTTATTTTAAATGTACAGCATTTTAGTATTAAACTTTTAAACAAACATTAAGGTTTTAGCATCAGAAAAAAGGGCAGAAGCTTCCAAGCCTCTGAGACCCTCAGTGGCTGAATCTTGTTATTTGTACCATATAATTATAGGTCTTATAAAGCAGTTAATTCCTAAACAATATGGGGTCCTTTAACACAAGACTTAAATGTCTTGAAGCCACTACAATTCATTGAGGATGCTCTGGCAACAAACCACAAAGAACAGAGTTAGAATCAGTTCTGAATAGCAGGCTAATGATCCAGCTTAGTTTTAGAATTCATTAGAATTGCACTAGGCCATCACCAATGTAATAATAATAAATAATAATCTCATATTCTCAGTTAATATATGTACATGTCCAGACAACATAAGCCTCTACCTGTGCTAAAATATGTTAATATAAAACATGTATAACCAGTATCGTACAACATTATTTTATTTTTAAAGAAGTGCATATAGAAAGAAAAAAATTGCAGTATAAAAAATCTGGTTAAATCTGGTTACTTAGTAATATATAAAATGTGGGTTAATAAAAATGCATACATATGTAATTAGATTAGTCTGTGCTCATTATTTTGGCATTATTATTTGTATAGAAACCACTGTTATCCAAAGTGACTTAAATATCTTTTTTTTATTTGTATTCATAGCTGTGTTTTATACAATGCACACAGAAAATGTATAATTGTACTAGGCAAATAGCTTTACAGAAATTAATAATTGTATGAAAATATTTGAAATCATCCACATACGTAGCAGGAAGTTCTATAAAATAGTTAATAACCAGTAAGACTGTTTAATGAATCAACCTGGCCTAGTTTTGCAATATGCAGAGTAAATATGCAATTCTTTTGTAGCACATAATAAATGCACATCTTCAGACCTACCAACCTCTAAATGTTCCTTTCATCTATATGAAGCTACTCTCTGTTTCAAAAATATTACTCTAATATGTATCCATATCCTTGTGTAATCATTGCCTTGAAGGGTATATCAAGATAAACACCTTATGCCCCATACGTTACCCCAAGTCAACATCACAATATGTCACAATATTTGATGTAACATGCAGAAATGAAAATAATAGGGAAATATATGTATGACCAGACACACCAGAACAAATTCCCTGTATATGTTTGTACTTGATTAAATAAAGGCGACTCAGCTGAAACAATTACAACGGTGTAAACATACATTTTTACAGAAATATGGGGCACAATCCCCATATTGAAATATCTGAAACTGTTCAAAACAGCCAAAAAGTACTGAGCAATTCCAGAGTAAGAAATTGGACACAGATTCTGACTATTTTAAAAGGAAATGACAAATAAATACTTCAAGGAGTCTGTAATGGAAAATAACAAAGACATGGCCCTTCTCTAGCTAATGATAGGAAATAGAAAGGACATTGGTTCCATTGTATAAAAGGAAGGTGAACTGTATATTACTGTATATTAATATAAATACATTGTGTAGGAGCTGCTAAGTGAATAATCTACTGACAATTAAGACACCTCGACTTCGCCGTTTTTTGCCATTGTGTCTTATGTACTTTATGTGCTGTATGTACTTGTGTAACTGGTGAAAACTTGGCAGTTCTGGTGAGCATGTGGACAATCATTATCTTTTTCCTTGATTATGCTACCAGATAAATGAACTACGTTCAGGCATTAATAAAGGAAGAAGTGACCTGATCTATTCCATAAATAAAACATGTTGAATGTGCTACAGAGAACAAAGAGGAAGTTGTTTTTTTTTGCTGTTACTGCTTAACATTAGTTTGTCGATTTTTATAGTAGATGTACATATCTAGATGATAAAGGCCATTATTTATGCCCTATATCATTCTTTTGCTATATTGTCCTTAATAGAAAATGTTATAATTTTTATGTATATACTCAGTTAATTAGAATTTCCGGTTGATACTTCTTCAGGCCTTTTAATTGTTTTCAGTTTTTGGTTTGAGATTCCTTGCTTGTTGCCATGTCACCTTCTCTTCTTTTTCTTGTTAATCATGGTCTACATCTGTGCTTCTTCAGATAACTTGTATTTATCAATTACTGGTACAGTTATCTGGTAAGTGTAGTTAAAATAACATTTAATCCATTCTATGGATTCTTAATGAAAATAAGGATTACTTCATCAAAGACTTTACATACCATAAAAACCACTTTGATTTCATACATGATTACACTTCACTTTCACTTGGATATGATTTTAAAATTTGAATTTTGGGATAAGTATGTAGCAGCATGCACAATCTTTTATCACTTTCTCTATGTGCCAATTTTTACTTCATAAATAATTCATGAATAAAACATTAAATGAAGAAATGTAACTGTAGTATGCAACCAGCTGGAATTTAAATATTAAAAGTACACAAAATGCAATCAGATCACTGTGAGTTGCCACTTAATTATAAACATATCTCATCTGCAGTGAAATCATATTATTACATGAGCAAACATGATGATGAAGAGAAGGAAGAGTATGTCCTCTTTAAAGTTGTCTAGATGCCAGAAAGTTTAGATGTGATAATCTCTTCCTTTGCCTCGAATTCTGTAACTTGTTTTGTGACTTTTGCAACATGTTGAAAATCTTAGTTTTGGTGTTAAATATCTTTAGGTAAACAAAAACATTTAGCCAATTTAGTATACTTTGAAACTTCAAAGTCCTCATCATCATCAAAACTGGATCTTTTGCAGGACTTGTTTATATAAACAGTGTTTCTTAACCAAACTTTAGCGAAAATGTGAAAACATCCTATAATCTATTGAATTGTCATATAATAATTATGAATATACCTGTAGTTCTTGAATTATAAAAAAATACATAATGAAACATATGGGTGCATAATCGTTTTAGGTTTACTCCGTATCATTTTTATGAAGTATAACTAAATATTAATATTACATCATCCCTGGGTCAATACAAGAAAGAACAATTATTATCAATTCTAGACAACACAGCAGGCAATTATAGCTTATTTTCTTTTGGTATACTGTTGGTATGAGCAGCACGGGGCTTGGCATAAGTGAAGGCATATGAATATTACAAAATAAAATCACCAGCTGCATTGGGTTCCAGTAAATTGTCACATAATAAACAAAATATTAACATAACAATTGGGAATTATCCGCAACTGTACCTCTAATGGCTATATCTTACAGCAGTATTTAGATAGGTAGAGACCAGCCCCGATAATGTTATTCCTTTGAAGGTAACAAACAATTCTCAACTGAATGCATATATAAGGTCTATATGTTATTATAACATAACATAATATGTTTTTGATCATATAAATGAACTCTAAATACATGCACATCTTATAATATATGAAGAAATTGTAGTTTATTTTCTTTCAAACACAACTCATTCATATTTCATTATATTATTAACTTTATATTACAATTTTCACTGATTCTAAGTATTTTAATTGTCCTCTTTCATCTAAATCCATTTTGTTTATCTGATTTTTAAAAAGGTCATCACCGTTTTCACGTTACTCAAACATGTTTCACAAACAGATAAAGAGAAGCGATAAGACTGAAAGAAAATGACTCGGGGGGCTTTAAAACATGCATCTTTTCTCTTCAAAGTACCTCCTTGAATATGAATGTGAGGTTGTGTAAATAAATAAATCCAACTATAACGTTGCCTTCCTATTATTAGAATTGCCATTGATACTAACAATAAAATGTAATATAATACTAAGAGAAATATCACGTTGCCATGCTATTAACAAATAGCTACCATTCTAACGATCTAAACATTTACAATAACCTCAGTAATTGCTATCTATTACGAATGAAAAATAAATTATAACAATAACTTCCTAGAACCTAACAAAGAACAACATATGTAAACGTTTAGAACTAAGTATGCAGAAGAACATGCTCTTGTGTTAGACAAATCTTTAAATAACAAACAATTATTAAGTAAGCTAGCAGCTTATTATTTAGGATCATTTCTGGATATGTTATGATGGCTCAGTATAACATGGGGTGATTTTATTGTGTTCATTGCAGTTAACAGTAGTAATCAAACAGTGTAAGAAATTTATTGTCAAGGCTATTAAACAATTGTTAGTTGATATCTTTTGATTTTCTTTTTTTTAAAATACTCTTAAAATAGAGTTGGAATGGACAAATACATAAATTGGACAATATTTTTTTTATCCCCCAAACCCTTAATCCAGCCCTTAGGATCATCTATGACCACCAAGGACTTGCAGATTGCAGGCTTTTTACCAACTCCATTTCCTATTTACTGCTTTTACACACATAAATGAACCATTTAAAATAATAAATCATTAAATGTAAGCACATAACACACAGAAAATTTGCTGCTTCTTTCCTCATTTCCTTCTGTCTAATTGTTATACAGTTCCCTGTGGGTTGAAGCATTTGACAGCGCAAGATGCTCTTCAGACCCCTCCGGTCCTCTTAGAAGATACAAAACCTTTAGAAGAGAAGTGTGTATGTCTAATTTGAAAATTTATCTTTCTGTGAAAATTATGCATTGCATCTGAAAGGACATGCTCTAATTTGAAAAGCTGACTTTCGAAAAGAAGTTCTGATTTTGCTAGTTGAATGGAACCACACTCTCTCCCCATTTCTCGCTTGCTATCTGCCTTGTGCATCTTGCTCTCTTCAGTTCCCTCATCAAGTGCCATTGGACTGCTGCCTAGAGCTAGCAAATGAGAACTCTTCAGCAAGCTGTACAGATGGGAATGCTATTGCATCCTGGTCTCAATACCAAAGGTTCTTCTTTATGCTCAAGTGATATAGACTGCTTAGATATTAACAATAAATATCAGTTTTTAATATGCTGTACATATGCATTGTCTGTTTCTATAGATGCAATCATCAGAAGTATATGATCAGCTAAAAATAAAAAACAAAACTTCATGTAAACACCACAATGTGCTAAAAACTGAGAAAAATCCTGTGTAGTAGCTCAGCTGCACAAAAGATAAATAACACTGTTTTTACAAAACTGTTTTCAGATGTTATAGCCTTTGAACATTTTAAATTGAGTGCTTCATTAATGAATAATCTGATTAATTATTTTTCAACAGCATTCATTGATCAATAAGTGGAAGCAGTATCTTTATACTAAAGAGTCAAATGAAGCATGAAGCTGCTAATCCAGGACCTTGACCTTGTTGTCATAGAGTCCAGTTGTTCATTATGGAGACATGCATCCATTTCCCAACTGCTACCAATACGTATGACCACATGTGTAGGAGGAAACTGAGGGAACATGCGAAGGCCAGCCACATGAATAGCGGCAGGCTTTGAACCACCAATGCTGTACATGTGAGAGCATTATGTCACCCTGCAGGGACATACAGTATAGTGTGTATTTGCAAAAACTGTGATTAATATGAAGTAAAACAATCCAAAGCATTTTAATGTGAAAACTGTAAGTAAGGCATACAATAAATAATAAAGAATTATCCATTTTCTGTACCCACTATGCAGGTTTACAGTGATCCAGAGCTTATCCTGGAAGCTAGAATAAGCAGAGAATACCTCAGGACAAGGCAACAATCCACTGCAGGGCACACACACATACTGTACACACACACACACACCATTCAACAATGCCAATTTACCTTAGCATGTATTTGGACTGTGGAGGGAAACCAAACAAAACGCCATAGTAACACAACACAAGTAGACAGACAGACACTCAAACCACGGTCCCAGAAAAGCGACAGCATTTTGGTTCTTTCTGTGCTGATGCACCATGGTGTTAAGTAAAGGTTCCCAAAAGGAGTTTCTCCAGGTAAATACAATGAAAGGGGGGTCTACTAATAGAGGAACTAAAGGATGCCTTGTACTTGTACTGCACCGACACCCCTCCAGCCCACTCAAATCAACCTGCAAAAATAAGTCAGAAAAAGAACCAACCATCCTCAGAGGAAGAGTGAAACAACGAGGGCAAAAATTGATTTGGCCAAAACCACACCGCTCATACTACAGAAAAATCAGTTTTTTTAGACGAAACAGTAATCCCTTCACATTCATGAGGGTTATTTATCCCTGTAAATGTGAAAATTCACGAATAAAATTTGTGCACATTATTAAGAATACAAAATCAATTTGGTACTGAAAAGTTACACAAGAAACGTGAGTTTCCACAGTCACAAAGACAGCTAACATGTGAGTGAGGCTGGTTGGCAAGGATGCGGGGCTTACCCAAGGCAAGACTTTTAAAACAAATATATAGTATAAATAAATAGCATTAATATTTACATTTTATATGATTTAATGCGATCCAAATCATTTTCAGTATTGTTTATTTATTTTTGGTTTACTCATCATCTGTGAGTTTGCGCAATCTTTCAGCAAGGTCCAAAAATATTCCAATTGCATGGCAAGCTTGCAAATAACCAAAACTCCAAATGCCAAATTCATAAATCTGGAGGGGTGAGTGTACAATCCTTTGAGATTCCTTAGCCGGGAAGAGAATTAAAGTAATCTGTCCCATAAATATACTTAAGTACAATTCAAATGAATTATGAATTACAACACATTAGGACATCAACCTCATACAATATGGAGATACTTTCATCGTCAATATACTTTTCTTATCCTTTAATAAATTATTCATGTGTACCCCAGAAGGGATGGATGGATTTATTTTATCTGTCAATTTAATGGATACAATATGGAGAAACGGGTCACACTTTGAACCAGTCCCGATTAACCAAGATGATCCAGAAATATCATCCAAAAATATGCTTCGGTCATACTTCTTCTATATACAATACATGTGTGTGTGCATGTGTGTGCGCGGTTATACCTTACCTTATGGGGACGCAATGTCCCCACAACGTGAAGAATACCCTTTTTTTTTCCTGGTCCCCATAAGTAAAAACTCTATTTAATAAAAATCTGTGACTGCAATGAAAAAAACTAAAAATTGTTATATTTTGCTTGGTTGCTTATGGTTGTGGTTAGGGCTGGGTAGGGGTTTTCATAGTTAGCGTTAGCATTTTTTCTATAGAAATGAATGAACAGTCCCCATAAAGATATGTTTACCCGACATATGTGTGTGTGTGTGTGTATGTGTGTGAGTTTAAGTCAGATAAAGCAATGTAAGTCACAACATAATTCTGGTTTCAGATATATGTCCACCAAGTAGGTGTTAGTTTTACCTGATGGTTTTCCTTTGCATTGCATTTCTTTGTCTGAGGGCTTCGGGGGTGTTACACCAACAGACATTACTTTTTTTGTTTTCAGAGTGGATGAGCAAAGGGGCTGTGCGGAGCACGAGGGGGGGGTTTCGCACCAGGAGAAAAATAATAAGGCAGTTTTACGGTGGATCGCTGAGGAACGAGTCCCAGGAGATGAGCTCTCCATCTGCATTGTGTTCATTTTGCAAAGTCTGCAGCTCAAATACTTGCATCCATTGTCTGGGTTTAAACTTGGTTCTCCACTTCCTTGATTCAAAACAAACACACTCATTAACTGGAACCCATGTTCAAAAGCAGTTATGCACGATATAATTAGAAGCATCAATGAAGTTTGGAGGCAGCCTGGAGGAAGTGAACTGATATTGCCGTACTGCTGAGAAAACATGGGGTGATGAAGCTGAACCTGTAGCATAATCACCAATAGATAATCTCCACTTCTACCTCAATCACACAATTTTAAAACTAATACAGGAACTCAAGTGTGCTTTGTACTTATACTATTCACAAAGACCCCTATGGAAAGAGACACTAAGGACCATATGACCTCGCACCCCTGTGAGCCCACCACTGCACTGTAGATTTGGAGGCAGTCCAATTGTCAGCTACCAAATTTGATTTCAGAGACATGGAATGTGACCTCTCTGGCGGGAAAAGAGGTAGAGAGATAATGAGTAGATAGGGTCAGGCTCACATGAAAGCAAAGCACAGGCTCTGAAACCAAACTTTTAGAGAGGGGCTGTACTCCATTCCACTCTGGAATTGCCTGGCTGGGCAGGTGTGGGTCTACTCATAACCCACCAGTTAGGCACTAGTACATTGGAATTCACCCCAGTGAAGAGAGGGTCAGCTCCTTTCAAATTTTATTTCATGAGATAGGCTCCATTTATCTGGCCTTCTTGGAGTCCTTAGATGAGGTGCTGGTTGGCTGGTCTGCGGTGTTTCAGTGGAAGACCTTATTGCTCATGTGGGTAACAACAGTGAAACTTCAAGGATCAAGGAAGTTTATTGTCATCCCATCACATTTGCATTAGGTGGAACGAAATTGTGTGTGAGTGGGAGTAATGGCTTGCCCTATCTGAACGCAATCAGTGCTCTGTTATTGGACTTCTGTGATAAACACAATTTGTCTATAACAAATACCATGTCTGAACATACGGCAGTGGAAAAAATTAAGAGACCAATCTATATTTTTCAACAAGTCTGCGTTTTTATGCAAATCCTGGTTTAATTGTGGTTCTGCACCCTAGGCTGTAGCTTGAGGATTGATTTGTAATCCTATTGCTGTATCTGTGATCGCATGTCTTGGACTCTCAGGTGAAGAGAGAAGCAGACCTGTGAACTGATCCCCACCTGGTGGTGAGTTGGATCAAATTGAGGGGGAAAATGCCAGATAGACTTGGTAGATCCAAATACATAGTGAGGGTGTGCTGGGAGCATTTGCCAGAAGCCTTTTTCTGGGAAATCTTTAACTTGTACGTCCAGCAGAACTTCTCTTGTATTCCAAAGGAGGCTGAAGTCATTTGAACCTAAATGGGCAGTGTTCTGAGGGTCCATTGCTGAGGTGATCGTGCAGAATTGTGGCCATAAGGTTATTGGTGCCAGTCACAGTGGCAATCCCTAAACTTAGCAGTGAATTTCAGCAATAAAGGGAGCTGTCAGGTTGAAGAAGGAGGCCTAATGAATTTAGTTAGCTTGTGGCACTCCAGAAGTAGCTGACAGGTACCGGCAGGCTAAGCCCAATGTGGCTTTGAGAGTTGCAGAAGCAAAAACAGGTGTGGGAGGAGTTTGGTGAGGCCATGCACAATGACTTTTGGTTGGCCTTGAAAAGATTCTAGCAAACTATAAAGCAACTCATAATGGGGAAACAGGGGGTTAAATTTGCTGTTTACAGCAGGGATGGGGTACTGTTGACCTCAAAAGGGAAATAGTCAGGCAGTGGAAGGAGTACTTTGAGGACCTCCTGAATCCCACTGACAGACCTTCCTTGGAGGAGGTACTCAGAAGTTTCAGCAAACAACATGGATTTACTAGCTGATCTATGTTCCTACCTTTGCCTATGGTCATGAGGTGAAGAACTTGGATATTCAAGAGGATCTCAACGTAGAACTGCTGGTCCTCCACATGGAGTCAGTTGAGGTTGTTCATGCATTTGTCTAGGATGCCTCCTGGACGCCTCCCTGTGGAGGTGCTTCAGAGCATGTCCAAGAGGGAGGAGACCCAGGAGAGACCCAGGATGCCCGGGAGTGCCTTGCTATTCCCCAGATGAGCTGGAAGAGGTAACTGGGTAAAGGGCGGTCTGGCCTTCTCTGCTCAGACTGTTGTACCCATGACCTGCCCTTGGATTGCCGAAAATTGATAGATTGATGGACTTTAACCCTCTGGGGTCTAGGGGTAGGAAATGCACTTTCACTGTCTGGGACATGGTCACACATTTCTTTAAAAATCATAACCTTAATTCATGGCAAATAAATTGTTTCTTATATATTTGTTTTGGCATTAAACTCATCTTTATTTTAATGCACTTTGTAAATATGTCATATTTATGTTAAGTTTGTAATTTGACATTAAAGTATAGACATTGCAAAATGCAGTTTTGAACACTTGCAGAAACATAATAAAAATACATAGTAAGCGATGCTGGCAGTTTGTTTTGATCCCAGGTATCCGATCACCAAAGTATTGGCTACATGAAGATTCTAAATGGTGTAGTTGCAACATTCAGTTGGATAAATAAATAAGAAAAAGCTAACTCATGTCACTATTTCCTTTCATTGAATATGTAGCAACTTTCATGTCAATGGATGAGCCATTATCACCTGGCCACATCCCTACCCCCTTTTTATGGCGCAGATGGGAATGTATCTGGATCATGTTTCACTGTTGCGCTGTTCATCAAATTACCATGGAAATGCGATCTGAATACGTGCTAATGTGGCTATTTATAATATAAATAGTGATCTCTGTGTGAGAGCAGTACTACACGTCCCTGATGCAGGAAAAACAAAGGAAGTTGACATGGTTCACTTTTTTGCCCATTTTATATAATTTTAAAAACTTTAATACTTCCGACAATGGACGTTTTGAAATTTAGTCAGTGTTTTTTTTGTGATTCTACATGTAGATTTCAGCAAGTTATAAACTGAAACTCGACCCCAGAGGGTTAACACTAGAACCGGACCGGACCCTTTTCAGTCTGGCGTCAAACCTGGGCACTTGACTGAACCTGCCCTCATCACTGTTATGGATACTCTAAGAGCTACAAGAGCTGTTACCTGGTCATCTGTACTGATCCTGCAGCCTTTTACGCAGTTAATCACCATATCCTCCTGGGCATCATTTCTCAACTTGGCATCATGGGAACTGCTCTGCACTAGTTTGGCTCATACCTATCAGACAGATCAGTCCTAGTGTTTGGGGAACAGAGGTGTCCAAATCACATCAGATAACAACTGATGTTCCTCAAGGCTCTGTTCTTAGTCCTATCTTCTTCTCTCTTGGCATTACTTTTCTAGGTCAGATCATCTAGTCTCATGGCTTCTCTTACCATTACTGTGATGATAACATATAAATCTACTTGACCTTCTCTCTTGACAACACCACAGTCTCTGCTCAGATCTCTGCATGCCAGTTTGACATTGCAGTCTGGATGAGGGACCATCACTTCCAATTTAACCTCTCCAAAATGGAGCTTCTTGTCTTTACTACCAGCCCTACCATCCATCTTGACATCACTGTTCATCTTGGATAATCCACATTGTCTCCATCAAAGTCAGCCTGGAACCTAGGGGTAATGATAGACTAATTGTTATTTACTGAGCACATAAAAGTGCTCTCCTGATCCTTATACAGTACGACCAGCCCTTTTCTATTTGACTGTGCAGCTTAACTTCTAGTTCAGACATTTGAGGGCTCAAGGCTAGACTATTGCAAATATCTATCCATCCCCCCTCCTGGACCTTGCGATTACCCTTGACAACTCCCTGATCTGTCCTTCAGCTACCGCTCGCAACCTTGGG
>JABFEA020000043.1:24327815-24360725 GCA_019775915.2 Cyphomyrus plagiostoma
CCCCCCCCCCTCCCCCCCCCCCCCCCCCCCCCCCCCCGCCCCCCCGCGCCCGCCGCCCCCCCCCGCCCCCCCCTCACAGTGTTCAGTGTAGAGAAGGAACGGGGCAAAACACACAACCCAAAACGGGTTTTCTACTCAAAGCCAGCTGGTCTGGCTTTATTTATGCAGGACATTTTTTTTTTTTACTTAATTTTATTTTTTTCTCCTGTGAATGTTTGATTAACCTGGCCCACAGCAGGTGCTGGAGGGTGTAGCTTCCTGGGGAAGCAAGTAACGGCACTGGTAAGTTTTTTGGGTATATTCTCTTCCTCTTCTTCTTGAAAGCATACTTGTGTGAATCTGGACTGGGTTAGCGTTTGGAGCGTGCTCTCTGCTTCCCTTTCACCAGAGTTGACAAACCCATATGTCTCTTACGTTTCTCCATCAGATTAGGGTATTTTCTTGCTGAGATTTCTTATTCCTGACAACTCTGGGTATTCTGTGGCTGTCTGAAACAATCTTAAGGCAAATGTGGCATGAAGTTGAAAAGTAAAAACAACACAGAAATTGTTTTCATTGGGGACTTTCTTATAAGTCTTCAATAAAATCATGAAATTCACATAATATGCTATAAAGATAGGACAGATCTATGTCAGCTAAGAGGAAAGGAAACTGATGTAAAATGAATAGCTCCTGAAAACACCTTCATGAGAAATGTCATAAAAAATTTTGTTTAATTTTAGGTTGTAATTGAAATAATTTCATGTGACTTTCAAAAAAATAATTTTTCAAATTGCATGCAGAGTCTTAAAGGTCATGAGAAATAAACATGGAATAGCATTAAAATCATCTGTACAAAAAGTGTATTTTTTCTTTTTAATTTCATGCTTTATAGTTTCAGTATGTTTTTCAGATGTTTTTTAATTCTCCTTAGATCAAACTAGTAACCATTCTCTTTTTCTCATATTAGGACTAAGTTCTTCATAAAAATAATTGTATCTTTTTAAAAATATTACCATATTTTTATAAAGACAGAAAAATGATGAAGCTGTTAATTGATTACTTTTCATTTATTTACATAATAATAATAAAAATTTCAATGAATTTGTAATGTACACATATCCTTACTGTCCACGCACACACACATACATAGATACACATCATGCTATATATAATGTAAACACATACATGCACACTATATATACTATATGTATGCACTATATATACCATATTAACCACATGTATGCTCTATCTATAGATACATTTATGTGTAAATATATATATATATATATGTATATATACACACGCACATATATTTGTGTATATATATTTATATTTAGATTAGATACATTTGGTGCGCATATATATATATATATATATATATATATATATATACATCTCCCTTTACTTTAATGTGCTTTTCATTTTCATGGGACATTTAATAACAAAAATCTAGAGGACCATTCCTATCATGTACAAGCATTATGCATGCAATAATTTTTTTGAATTTTAGCATTTTATTTATATATATACAGTTTTATAGTGAGATGTAAGAAGAACACTTTGTTTTATGAATATTCCTTGTTCAGTTCAAAACTATATTTGTTGTGCGCCAGCTCTACAGTTGGTTTACCCATTAGTATCAAGGTTTCGAGTTTATTTATCACCAATCCGTTCCGGGAATCATGCCATCCTGCACAACTGATGTCGCCTTTTAAAGCAAAGGGGTTGCTTAATTGGATGGCATGAAGCTTGGTGGGTAGCAGTGTTGCCTCTTCCATGCCCAGAGTTGAAAGCCCGCCCCTGTTGTTTTACAGTGCTGCATGACTTTCCTCTGCATTCTCTTGTATCCTCCAACAGTCCAAAGATATCGATTTAGCCTTAACTCAAAATTACCCATACTATGTAATTGTGTTATTTTGTTTTTCCTGCATCTCCTCCCACCCAGTCTTGTGCCCTGTACTCCTTGGGTTTGGTTCCCAAACTGTTTAATGGAGTCTATAGTTCACAGTATGTTTATTTATTGTTTGTAAATAACGGTCAAGTTTTGATAATGGCTGACCAATTTTAGCATGGGCCTCACAATTACAATAAAATCTTTTTCAGTTTTATTAATTTTTTGCATGTTTGCAATACACTAAAATATATTGCTTGCATTAGCATTTAAATGCCCTCAAAAGCTGTGTTATTATTCCTGTTTTATGTTTACAATATTATAGTCTAAATTGAATTGATATTTAAAAAGCATACTTTTATTATTTTATATGAGGATACAGGGGATCTGCAACTACAAGCGATTTATAGTATTTAAGATGCTTTATGAAAAAGGAATATCATCACTGGAGAAACTATCTGTCTATCATGTTTCCATGACAACACTTCCCAGCAGCTTCTCTGTAACAATTTCTGGCCCAAACCGCCAGATTAGCAAGGTCTTAAGGTTAAGTGTAGTCTCACTTTAAGGAAGCGCACTCTGCTGGGGTCATTGAGGGGGGGGCTATCAGTATACTGAACTCTTCGTTGTAATTATGGATTTGGGACAGTTTTCTCTCTTTCTACTTTACAACTATGCCAAGGCTGGCTGGGCTCAGTCACTACAGTATTTCTCTCTACCTAATTTTGAGCTGCAAGACCAGTCATTGTCCTAGACACAAAATCTCAACTACCTTAATTAAATTACATTTTGGGCTCAACTAAAGGAATCTGTTCTTGATATGTAGCACCATGGAGAGATGGATGAAATATTCACACTGAACAGAAATTATTTTTTCCATAAATATAATAAAGGCTGGATATGTCTAAGAAGAACAAGTGTTTTTAGTTTTAGAACAAAGAACAATAATATAATACGGACACTGTATGTGTATGAGTGGGTGCATGTGTGTGTCTCACCTTGGGACTGTGGAATTTCCCTTAATGCATTTTACTGCTGATTTTAAATGGTGTGGCAGAGCATGTACATAATTTTATTGCTATTAAAATATACCCCCCCTCCCATTTGGCGCCATTTGAGTTTTTGCATACATAGTAGTATTTACTCATAATACTATTCAGCTATTTTAAATGAAGCAAATGAATCAACTTTGTAAAACTTTGTTCACTGAAATTGTCTATGGAACATGAAAAATAAAATGATTATCAGTAGGACATCTCACCTTGTCCAAATACACATAGCTTACTTGTACATAATTTACATACATAGTTGTTAGTATTTACAAAGCGCATATTTCTGAGTTTAGGATTTACTGGTCAACTTCAAATACTTGCGTAACCATATTTCAAAAACACTGAAAAAGGCTATACAGCACCCCAGATGGAGAAAGTGTGAATTGCAATTGTTATTTAACAAAAAAAAACTGAAGCCGTACCACGGCTTTAATTTATAGCCAATTTCTTCTTATTATTATTATTGTTATTATTATTATTGTTGTTGTTGTTGTTGTCATTGAAACATGTATATTTACACAATATTTAATTCAAAGGAACTCACATTCTTCCTATCAAAAGACATACATGATATCAGGGATCATCAGTACAAAGATCTAGTACTTAGTTGCTTAGTTCTGGGGTGCAGTATTATGTCATTATACAGAATAATTACCTTCTCTTTTACTGGTTGATATGTGAAATTATAAATGTGTATATGAAATAATGTATCCATATTAAATTGGTGGTTTTAATGCGCCATGGGAGAAAATTCAAAGAAATAGATAAGCTTTTCATTCAGAGGTGAAACAAAAGTGACCCTTTCTGATGTGACAATAATTGTAACTATATATATATATTATACGGGGGTATTAAAAAAAATCTACTAACTTCACTCATTTCATTCAATAAATCATTAATGGATATAGACAAATATACACTCAAAGTCTTTCCTACACAAGCATGCACGTACACATAGATAAGCATGACTATATATGAAGAAGTTTTATTTCTGCTCCTGTGCAGTCGTGTCAAGTAACAATTCAAGGAGATACAATACCTACCTGGATTCATTATGTAACAGGAGACAAGTCTCACTTTTCTTTGGAGTTTTTTAAAAAAATACTGAATATATTTGCAGTGACAACCAGATTTTAAAGTAAATTACAAGTCCTGCTGATTATTTAATTTATACTTAAATTATTTTTTCCCCAGTAACAATCTTATAAAGAGTTTAAAAAGATGCAATGTTGTGTCAGGTGCAGCAGCTGCCATATTTGTCTTGTTATTGTTTTGAGTTAATAAACATTAAAGATATTTATATATGGCCTGTGCCATCCATAAGAAACCATCCTGGAAATCTGTGCTGGATTTTAATAGCCTGTAATTTCCTTAATGAAGTTATTAGAAAGAAGCTTAGTAAACCATACATGCCAAAGATTTAATTTCTAAGATCTACAATGCATACTTGGCAGTTTCAGAGGAAATTTAACCGGAAAGCACTCTCTAGAGAGAGGTTGTTTGCCTCTTGTTTGTGAAAGGCAGCTTGGAGTGGGGTTGGATAAGAGCAAGAATGAGGAAGGCTATGGGAAAAGGTCTATTTGCAGTAATTTTATCATCATGTTTTCCATGTCAAACTACTTTACTTAAAAAATTGAAAATTCTGAGAAAAGTTATCTTTCTCCAGAATTTCTGGTGAGATGAATGCTCCAGTGAACATCCAATGTCATCGAAGGCTATGCAGTCTAACATAGAGTTAAATTCGGTGATAATAAATGGCATGCATTTGAACCTGGACATGTAATTACATGTAGGACTTTTATTACAAGGAAAGGAGCTAGATGTTATGTAGCAATGGTATTACAAGAATACGAATGATTGAAGAGAAAGAACAAGTCCGTCCATCCATTTTCCATAATCATTAATCTCTCATACAGTGTCACTGTGAACCCAGGATGCACGGAGTGCAAGACATGAGACACCCGGGTCAGGATGCCAGTTCCAAGTACTGGCTTAGTCACAAACTGGATACGTCCACCAGACAAAACATATGTTCCTCAGACTGAATGCTTCTGAAAAAACCACACAACAAAACCACATCCATGAACCCTTCACAAAATTTGCACAGTGGATGCTTTATTAAACACATCCATTGTTTAGGTCTAACCCGAAAATTTGTCATTTTTAAAATGGGCCGCTTTTTTCATACAGGTAATTTTTTGCGTTCAACAGGAAAACTAGACTGTTAAAAATTGTTGCCTGATAAACTACCTCCATCTACTAGATGGTATATTTTATGCTAATATTTCCTCACGAACAATCTGTATTATTTTTTTTCTGCAATTGGAATCCTATTCCCAATTAGGTATACCTATTCAGTTGAGGTGCATGTGATAATGTTTGGGTCACATTAACATATGTAGTGTTCAAGTTAAGCACAAAGTGTTGTCACAGTGACACCACACTAGTTCTGCCATGCTTATTATACAGTTGTTCACTATCTATCATTATTCTCCCATCACTCACTGGCATGAAATTTGTGGCATTATTCTGATGAAGACATAAACTAGGATAAAGAATCGTAGAAAGAGAATATTGACATACTGAATGAGTATCAGTATATATTGTTCACATTTCCCATCATGCTCTCCTTTGAGACATGCACACGCAGACAGGTGAGCGAGAGGGTTGGGGTCCAACCACAAGGTCAACCATTTATTTGATACCCCTGGAGCATTTTGTGGGATGGGTTAAGCATCTTGCTCAAGGGCCCACAACAATGTAACAGTTCTGGTAAGCATGGGATGTGATCCAGCAACCTTCCAATCGCTGCTGCAGAGGCCATACCAGCATTGTGCTACAGACTGCCCCAACTTGTATATGTGGTTGTGTGTTCATACATATATAGAAATTCCAAGACTACACATACCAACTAAATAGCTGCCATCTTTTTTTTTCTTTTCTTTTTTTTTTTTTACTAAGGTGCCAATCAAACAAGGAAGCACTGGGATCTGTGAAGACACTTGTGATAAAGCGTCAAGTCTACACACTTGACAGAAGGCTCTGAAGTTGAAGTTGAACTGAGAGAAATGTGAATGTGGTGGGTAGAACATGGCTGCAGCTGTGTTACTCTGTATATCTACATTTTGAATAAAAAATAAAAGACAGCTATCCAGTAAAAAAAAATCGCATAACCCTCTTTTAAAGACCATATGTTATATGAAATGTGACAAGCATATATTGTGATATAATAATAATAATAATAATAATAATAATAATAATAAGAATAATGGTTCTTATGATTGGATTTGTATAGCTTTTACAAATATAGTTTATCTGAATGAAGACAATTATAGCTTTAATTCATAAAATACTTTTGATTGTTGCATGTTGCAAAGCTGAATTTTATTCAACTGTTTTGACATCTTGAATAGTGTCAAAAAGGGGGGTTATTTTTGGGGATGCTATTCTGTTTAATGCATAACTTTCTGCTTCTAATCAATGCCAGATTCAGGTAAGTTGTCACATAAATCTTAAGTAGTTACAGGGAATAGCAGTGACAACTGTCACATCCCCAAACATTTAGAAGCTCAAATTAACACTGGTTAGGATTAAAGTCACAGTGTACTCATATAACTGTTATTGCACAGCTGCTATTTGGAGCATTATGTTGATTAATGAATAAGTTCACGCACTCATTTGATGCTTCCCTACAAAATGACCAGCTATTTGTTGTCCATATTCTTTATTTATATATACATAGACAAATATGTATACCTACACACATATGAACATATAATACACATACATATATGCACTGGATTTATTTACTTCTTTACATTTTAACTGGGTTTATAACTAGACCTATCGTAAAATAAAATTCATAAATAAACAGGATTCAGAAGCAAAGCTTCCCCTGTTAAAAAAAAATGAAATATATTGAAAGTTAACAATAGCATAGCATGGTTTACGTTGGCTAACAGGCTGTGTTTTTATTGAGAAAATATGTATACCTAGTTCATTATTTTTTCGTGCATGCAGCAGAGTATATTGCTAGTTTAAACTGCCTACCCGCTGTAGCAGAATGAGATTTGAGATAAAAACGCATTAGTGCAATGCTTCTTTCATTAAAATACTTGAGAGATCTGAGCCCGCCCCTTTCAAAAATGATTATTTCTATCCGTACTGGAGGAGGGTGAGGGAGAGACACGGCTGGGATTGTGGGAGAGAACAGGAGCAAACCTCAACAACATCATCACCAGTCACTTTCAGTTCAGTCCTTCCTGCCTTTATCCCCCAAACCCCAGAGAAGACTAAAGCACACGCATCCATCTGCTTAAGAGACACTATACTTGGTTTCGTGTCATACAGAAGACTGTCTACTTTCGTTGCCATTGTGAGATTGCGCTTCGTTTTGCGTTTGTCGTCTTGGATTTTAAGTGACTTTTCGCGAAGTCCTCCAGCGAAGTCGGCTTTCACCAGTCAAGACAAAAAAATCGACTGAAGTAGATGACTTTTAACGGACAGAACACATGCATAATAAAGTAAGTGTTACTACTGCAATCAATATATGGCCGTGTCCAGGTGTAATATCGTGTCGCGTACTGAATGTAATGCCATGCTTTGGCTGGAGTTAAGGAGAAACTCGGTTGCTTGGTGGATAACTCTGGGTTTAGTGATGAAACATGTTTCCCGATGAAAAAAGATGTACAGTATTAACTGTTTTGAGAACAAAGCCCCGGCATTAATGTAATGCTAAGGGTAAATATAAAAAGAACTATGTGAGCGTAACAGGAGTGGTTTATCTCATAACTACAACCGGCATCGGGAGAATATATTGCCTTTCTGAATTTTCCAACTACCAATCAATAAAAATAATACTATCCTAAATGAATTAAAATGCTGTTGAACTGTTAATATATTTGCCTCCGTTGTATACTGTCTACACAGTTGGCTATTGTTAAAAATAACACTGATAAGAGATGATCTTTTCATTTTTCCTTATGTCAATATGCCTAATATTTATTATGTAGCTTAGATGTGTAAGCCGCAGTATTGTGGATGAAGTAATTTACGTTTTTATGTACGTATTTACGTGTTATCAGAATAGCAGCACTTAAAGAAATCTATTATTTTCGCAATACTTTGTTGTGTTAGAAATAGTACAAACAGTATTGGTGAATGTTTTCGGACATTAGACATGAATATTACATTTTTAAAGACAGCTTTAAAGTTTCTTTCAGTTTAAGGCCGACCACATGTTACCCGGCAGTATCGATCTGGCAGCGTGGCGTTATTATTTATCTATTTATTTATTATTTTAATTTTTCGCCCCATTATTTTTATTGCTTAGTACATAGCTTAAAGAAAGTTTCCATAACTTACATGCGTACGAGGTGTGGGTAGAAGAGGGAAAAATAATAGTATATAAATAGGCGTTTTGACAATATTAAACTGACTTGCTTATAAATACAAAGATTTTGGAACTTAACCGAAGTAAAGTGTTCAGTTATTGGCACTACTTAACACAAATTTGATCCTTATGCTGGTCATATGGTCAGGATTCCAGTGCAACATATATTTCATATCTATGTAAAAAAAAAAAAAACAGCTGGACGTTTCATTTATTGTGTGAAGCTGAATATAAGGAATCACCTCTTTGCAATGTATCAGGTCTAAATCTGACATAAAATGTTGCTGCAGTCATTGGGTAAATATCATCTTACTGTTCAATAATAATAAATATGTGTAAAATGTAAAACTTTTTTCAATAACTTACAGTCAGTAGCACTTGTATTCTAGTTTTACCCCTTAATCTCAAATTCTAGTCATTTCTAGTGTGTTAAAATGCCACTTATGGAAACATGAATCTATTCACTTTGTTTGCTTTATTTTACCTACTTACTGTGTTATGGAATAGGTGTGAAAAAGTATACACCTGTAATTGTTTGATAAATAAATACATTTATTGCGTTGATTACAGTATAAATTCTATACAACACAATCTTTGGCTTTTTACTGAGCTTTTTTTGTCGATTTATACAATCCATTTAATATATGATTGTCATAAAAATAAACTGAAGGAACAATTCCACTGGCTCCTAAAGGCATTTATTTACACTTATACCCCATGGTTTTTAAAGCTAGTTATAGGTTGAATTATTCTCCATCTGAAACATAAACTGTAAATTCTTTGTTGCCTTTGATTCACCTTGACATATGCCTAGTCGAATTTTTAAATAAACATTTGCCAAAGGGCAGAACTTCCATTGAATGAGAAATATAGTCAATTATTATTAATTTTTCCCCATGTGCTGAATGCCTGTTGCTGTGGCAGGATTTGCTCTTGCTTAATCTCCTTAAATGTGAGGTGAACATGCCGCGTGTGGACCGACGATTACACAGGGGACCTCAGCCAAACAGCCTAATCTCAGAGTCACACCAAGTGTAACGTGCTGGTTAATTTCATGTTTTCTGGGACCTGTCGTCCGTGGGAATTCACTCTGGATTTCGCTGTCAATTCACAAAACTCACAATGACAACATGGTCTTATGTGGCTTGCCAAGAAGGATTAGGTGGTTCGTGTGTCACTCTGATTGGCTGGAATCTTGAGCCGATTGTTGAGACATGGCATGGCTCATGCTCTGGGCCAAAGTAAGGACGGGGGTGTTCTACGTACGTACCTTGCCAACAGTACACTGGCCCAAAGTAGCATCTTTGGTCTATAAGATGAAGTTCTGCTGTCTAACGCAGGCAGAATTGTGCTGGAAATTTGTTACATGTTTTCAGAATTGTTTGATTGACACACTTATGTCTGTGCTGTTTATTAATAATGTAACTGTTTTAATTCAGTCAGTTTAAGATTTTGTATAGTTCAATTGCTTTACAGTGTTTATACAGCTCTGCTCATAGAAACTCTAAATGCATTGCTACATTTATGTTTCTTTTTCAACCTGGAAGTATTTTATTAGACTTTCTAAAAAAAGGTTACTTGATGCTTTCATGTGATTTAAATATACAGTAGTGCAGCTGGTGTCCTTCTACTGTCCTGTTTTTCTGAAAATTTCTCCTTCCGTTTAACCAGCCTTGGAGGCAGGTGACTCCATCACAACTGCAGATTTTGGCAGAATTATATCAGCTCATTTTTCATGTAATGAAACACCGGTCATATTATAGCGACTTTTTTGTCTGATACTTTTTTTGGTAAAATGTTAATTTGATTAAATAAAGGCTTACAAAATGGCATGTAAAGAACATGGAAGTGAAAACATTTTGTGATCAGTTCAGAAGGTCATGCCGTATTCTAGTATCTTGCTTGAAAATACTGTTAAGTAGAGAAGAATAAATGCTTAGAGGATGCATGAATGGTAAATCATATATTGGCGTAAATAAGACGGAATAAAAATAGAATCTCCTTCAGAAATGTAAAAATTAATATGAGAATACTTCTTATTCTGAGAAAGAAAATCGAAGGGTACTCGGAAGACTTTACTCATGAGTGTATTTAAGAACCACAGTGGAATATCTGCCTTTGATGTTTAATTGTAATTGTAAAGTACATTTCAGAATATGCCTACATAATATTTTCTGCATAGCAGTGTCATATTGTATTTCTTTGTGTGAGCAAAATGTCTTTCTTGGAAATGGAGAACGGTATAAAGTCTTGAAAGATATGGCTGTCTAGCGAGTCTGCTTAAAAGAGCTAGTGTCATGCATCTTGGAAAATTGGGCAGACAGAGCAGGGCTGTGCTTGCAGAGTTCAGGGATTGAGAGAGAGAGGGACCGCACTCGTTCCCTGCGTCGGGCTGGGGCATGCTGAATCGCAGAGTGTGAGAAGCAGTTCTATACACATGGTCTGTAAAGGTGGGCCAGTCATGTGTCAGGCCTGAGCTACAGGAGCAGCTCCTGGTGCTGGGTGGTCTTGCAGGGGAGACCTCTTGGCCAGTCACAGTTGGTTTATGTCATCATCTGTGGTCTAGCCAATAGACATTAAAAAGTTCAACATCTGGATGAGAATTTAGGATTTCCTCACTGGATTATTTGGAATATGGATGGAGCAGGGAATAGAGGCAGGCAAGGTAGAGGATAAATAAACACGCATAGTTAGTTGTGGTAGTTGAGTCCATATGTTTCGGTCTAGTCCTTACAGATTACAAGGTAATTAATTTGGAATTAGACTTTATTTATTTATTTTTTTCATTTTAGTTTTATTTTCAGTTTAATGCCATGTTTTTTTTTTCATTTTTTGTATAAAGCAGGTCCAGATATGTTAATTATTATGGCACTTCAAAATATATAATTTATTTTAAAATAAATCCTGCAGTAATTTGCAAGATTTCAAATTTTGAATATAGAAGGCATTTACCGTGGTGATTTGCAGACTCCCATGTCCTGTAGTAGAGTCAGACATGGGCCAAAACTGAAACATTTCCCAGCTAATGTAATTTGTCTTTGTCATTGAAGTAGCATTCTGGGTCTTTCCCTGTCTGTGACGGCTGCAAGCACAGAGCCAGCCTTTACTGCCTGTGCCACACATAACACTCACGTGAAAACTTAGTGTGTTCACAAAAGAGAGGGGTCTCGCGTGTTTCAGAGTCAACCAGACTATAGCTAAATGCCCCTCGTACAAAATTACGTAATTAATAACATTAATTTGCTAATAATCATGAAGTCACTCTTTGAGAGTATCATACACGAGAACTGGAAATAACGTTATAGTAGGGGACACTTTGTGTCTTGTGTCCTGCATAAAGCTTTGCCATTGAACTGTCCAGTCACCCTGTGCAGAAGTGCTCTGTGAGATCTAGCCAGTACTGCTGAGAATAAGGCTAATAAACAAACAAAAGAAAAAAATCTCATGCTGCCGTATGCCTGTGCAACGTAACAAAAATCTTGTGTCTTGCCAAGGTACACAAATGCATTTTTTTCCCCCTCTGTCATCTGTCCCATTCCCAACAGATGTATGCAATCTGCTCTACTGTCACTAGCAGGGTTTTGTTTATCAAGAGAATATGTTAGAACATGCCACAATGGTCATTCCATGCACTTGTATCAGACTGACTGAGAGTGCGCTCTCAGGGCAAGCTGTGCTTTCCCACTGCAGTAAAGGAAGACCTGTAGAAAAAAAGTACTTCTTTACATCTACCTTTAGGTTTCGTCTTTGACTGAATGTTTGTTAGCCTGACTTGCATTTGTGTGTTTGAGTTTACCAAGAAGTAAAATGATTGCTGATAATAACTGACAGGGCCCGCTTTTATTTTGCATTGGAAGTAAATTTCAGCTCATTGAAATTCTTTTATTTATAAAGCTATGTTATATTGTAATCGATAATCATTTAATCAGTTAGTCTTAAAATGTATGTTATAACAAGGAATTCTTAGATTTATAGAGAAGCAATAATTCAGTTTTAAGTAAACTTAAAAAGTGATTTGAAAAGTGATGCTTAATGAAAGGTAATAGTGATTATGTTGTGGTTATTCTCAAGGTGGCTCTGTTAGCCATTGGTGACACGCTAAATTAAAGCAGGGAACTGCCAATCAGCTTGTGTGGTCAGGAACAGTACATACTGTTATCTTGCTTATGTGCAGGAGAGATGTATTTATATTTTTTGTTATCGCTGTTTAATTTTATCAAACGCTGCAATTCAGTCTTAACAACTAATTTTTCTGGCCCAAAGTGAGAAAAGTTGGCTGTGTGGAAGCGGTAGCACCATTTGAGAACAATAAAAATGCTAGGATCTTATATTATTTGCAAGATGCATGAATGTTGATTTTCCTTTGCTCTCTGAGGCCTTTAACATTTGTCCCCTAGCTATTACAGCATAACAGATAGACAGACACTAAGAGCAAATGGATTATTAAAGATTTTTTTCCCATTTAGAGTTTTTCTGCAGCGTACGTTGTTTTCTTTGATGTATGACTTTTCCTACACTAGTTCCTCCAAAGGACAGTCAATGATGTCATTAATTTTCTCATATTTTACAGATGCACTGTCTGGAACAGAGAGAGAGAGGAAAAAGAGAGGAAATTTGCAGCACCGTGTTGCATGTATAATTAATGGCAGCTGCGCTATATTTGAAACTTCAGATCCACGTTGCACTTCAAGGCTTGCTAGACTGTGCGCGGTCGTGGATAAAGGAGTGCGCACATGGATGCTTTTACCTGACACGGCCGGAAAACTTGGTAACAGAACAAATAATCTTGTCCGACTCATCGGGCAATGATCAGGTGTGCGATTTCAGCGATGACAGAACCTTAAAACATGCAGAGTTCAGTGAAGGCTATTTGACATTAAGAGGCCAACTGGTCCCATCACTCTAGTATTGAATGAAATAATTCAGATGCAAAATTTACTTTAGGTGTATTAGTCCATGTATATGTATGACCAGGCCTATTTTAGGTGGGCTTTAGACCCATAAAATGTTTTTTAGCCCCCAAAACTAAATGTGGTTTGTTGGTTTAAGTCATACATAATTTGCCATCAGCCCCCCCCCCCCACCACCCCAGTAAAGACTCAGTGCCCCTATCCATTCATCTTTAATTACACTCCTGATTTTCATGTATCAGGATCATACACACACACACACACACACACACACACAGGCTCTCTCTCTGTCACACACACACTCTGGTTTGTAATTTTATCCTTGTGGGGACTCTATTCATTTCTATGGGGGGGAAACTCATTTTCCCTTTATTATTGCGTTCACAGATCTTTATGGGGTCCACACAATGTAGTATAAACATAATCCACACACACACATAGACACACACAGTTTTTGATGTATAGATATTGGAGATTTTATTCTACAATTTTATTAAGTCAAACGTTATTTTTCATTCCATAAGAAATTACAAAATTGTACTTGTAACAATATAACATGGCAGTTTGTGAACGCCTGCCTGCCTGGCCTGCTGCCATTTTGGCCCATTTCTTTTTCTTTTTCCATTTTTTCCCTCTCGGCTGATTTTTTTCCACTTACATCTGGCTGATGCCTTTTATTAACACTACAGTTTAGACCAGAGCCCCCCTTGTTATTAACCTGTCGGTAAAAATATTCGTAGCCATATTACTGCGAGCTTGTTAATGTTACTTTTAGGCGAGAGTACTGTAATGATAGATCTGAGTCACAAATTTCGCACAAATATTTTGTCATTCGCAAACCCGTATTTCCGGTTGTTTAAAAAATAACCAAAACTCTCCACTGGTCAAACTAACAGATCCGTAAAGAATTAACTTTGCCCACACAGGTAAAGCACTTTAGGACAATAACTTTACATTAAAATCCATTTCATATACATTCCTACATTTTGATTAAAAATTAGCGCATGTTATTAATGTGCAGTTGTCATTATTTTATTAGCAGACCATCTGTAATCCATCAAGCGCAAAATGAAGATTGTTTTAAAAAATACACTCCAGACTATAGGAAGCATTTACGGTGTTTTCCCCTCGCCCTTTATTTCACCATCTACAGTCTGCCCTTATCGTGTTCTCTGGCTCTTTCGCTAATCAGAGGAGAAATGCTGGAAATGATAACAGGGATTCGCTTCCGATGCTCGCTAACCTCCTCGGTCAATTACACATGTAATGAGATGTTTGTTTGGGATAATGCTCAGCGGGGTTGGGTGCGCACCACCGAAGCCAGGCAGGGACGGGGGAGCAGGGAGAGGGAGCCAGCAGAGCGCGGCTGCCCAGCGGAGATTCAGCTTTCCTGGGGCTGTGCAGGATCACCTGAAAGCTCCAGCTACTGGTGTTACAGTAGCACTGGGGGAATGGGAAAAAGCCACGGGAACGGAGGGGCATGTTTTGTTGTCATTAGCCGGAGGGACGGCCGAGGTTATGGGAACAGCGCAGCTGCAAGGGGAACCCAGGGACCGGGGAACGTCCAGGCAGGCAGAGCCTGAATGTTCTGGCAGTAGCAAAGAAAGCTTGTGAAAGTGGTTCCTCCCACCACCGTCCTGCTCTGACTGCTCACCCCCCAAACCAAAAATGCTGATTATATAGATAACTCCACAAGCAAAAAAAAAAAATACATGTTCACCCCTAATGAAGTCCACATATGCTAGACGGATCCTCAGCACAAATTCTGACTTGCATGGTTGTATTCATTATTTGAAATTTCAAAATTAGGCCCCTTTTGTGTCACTTCACAGTGTTAAAACAAAATGCTAGCCTGCCTCTTGTCGCATTGTGACAAGAAGCCACACCTCCCTGTCACACCATGATCATATACTACATACTACAAGCTGCCTGATACAGCTATATAAGAAAAAGCAACGTGAATGCATTTGACAAGACTTGGAGAAAAAATCTCATCACAGGAGTCCATCTACGAATGATATGTTCTATGACTAAAGTATGGGAATCCTATACAATCAAGCGGTAGAACTTGGTTAAAAAAATCATAATTGAAGTGATACATAGCACTGAATTTGCAGTGTGTATTATAGAGGCATTTAAATAAACTAGAAAAATGTTAACTTGCCATTCAGTAAAACATAAAACAAATCATATAAAACAGATAAACAACTGCCAAGCAGTGTTTTGACAAAACGCACATTTATTTATCTATCCTTATGATTTTGTTAAGGTCAGTTTGAACAGCCGAAGAATTCTGCCAGGACTCAGTCCTCTGCCATATATCGCAGTATAATTCTTTTTTGATTTTTATCATTTATTTATCTACTCTTTCTGAAGCGTTAAGTAGGAGGGAGTATTACTGGATTCCTCAAGCTCCAGTTGAGGTCTCTTTGAAAAGTGTGCAGTTTTGATTTTGTACAGCTGCATAAGCCCTTTAATCATATCTTTTTGGAGTCACCTCAACTCCCCAACCCCCCTCCCCCAACAAATGTTAATTGGCTGCTTTCTGTGACAAATTATGAGCACTTACTTTGATGAGGTTCAACTGTGATCATGCTGTAGTTGAGTGTGTGGTGTTGCCAGACCCTGCTGGTTCCTCAAACCACTACAAACTTGCGCACGTCACCAGGCTGCTGAGTAATGAGAGACTGGCCTTGTTGTAGGGCTTTCATTTTCCAGTCTCCTAGACTGAGATGTAACTATAGGTAACCAGACAGTCTTGAACAGTTTGGTCTCATTAAGCTGGTTGACTTGTATTTAATCAAATCGTTCTGATCTTCAGAGGCTAGTGCTTGAAAAACTGTGTACATGTGCAATTCAGCTTGGAAACACTGGCAATAACATAACAAATAGCAATAACATTGCCTAAAAAAACAACAAGTAATCAGTCTTCCGTCATTTTTAAGCTTGCATGTAGTATTGTCACATTTTGCTGTATGGCTCAGACTGCTTGGTTTTTCTGGGAACTGCTACAATTAAGACTTATTTTATTTCTCTCTCTTTGCGGTACATGATCTGGGTTACTCAATTTCCTGATGGAGCACAGGGAGTGAAACCTTAAGAAGGTCAAATTTATGAAGGACATTTTTGTTGAAATGCACGACCTTCTAGTTCTGTGTGAAATATTCTCATATTGGAAGGTAGACATCACTAATAATTACGCCCATTGGTTGCTCAGGTTTGACCAGTGTATATGTTCGAAGTTTTAGCTGTAATTTATTTGTGACTTGGGTATAATGGTAATACGTTCTGAGATACAAGTTGAATGGTGTGGACAGTGATATTTTTCAGTACTACGATGTACTGTGAAGAATCTGTTAATTTCATTCCTAACAGCCTTTTGAGATGAAAATCAGTGCATTTTTTCAATGAATTACTTGTGCACTCATCTGAATGAGAGGTTGTTTTTTTTTTTGGGGGGGGGGGGCAGTTTTGGAAGTAATAGATAAGAACTGAAAGCTGAAATGGTTAATTTAATGGCACACCTCTGTTAAGAGGAGTCGTACAGAAAATGTAACAGAACAAATTTAAGACTGTAAGCAGCCTAAGAATACTCAGAGAATAGCATGTCTTTTAACCAGCTGCTGCAGATAAAACCGTTTCCAACCATCTGAAAACTTACAACTTCCTCTTTTTTCACCACATGCTTAGCACATGCAGGAATTTAAAAAAAAAAAAAAAAAAACCTCAATACATCACATCAGATCAAAAATGGACAAGTATTAAATTGGTGCCAAATAAAAAAAATGGAAGGAGAGGAAAGGAAGTAAGTTGGCGATTATTTGAATCTGTGAGTCCTCTAAGCCTCCCGGCCTAATTGGGGCCAGCTGGGAACATTTAATAATTGCTGTCAGTAGATCAAATTTAATTCTCTTCTTCACAGGGCTGCTGTAGGGTATAGAGAGACAAATTGTCATCAGAGATTTATATATGAACAAAGCTTTAATTAGGCTGATTAGGATGCTGGAAAAGTGAGATGAAGTAATCAGCGGACCATCTAACTATGCATTTAGTGTTTGGGTCCCACTTGGCTCCGCCTACATTTTTTTTTTCCAAGAAAAGGTAAAACCCAACATTTCCATTCCTGGGCAGATATGTCAGATTTTTGTTGCAGTTGTTAGTTCTATTGGCTGCGGACTGAACCCCAAAGTTTATAAGAACTTTTAAAAAAAAAAATAAAATAACAATAATTAAATGCACCAGATAGCGTGTGATTTGAAGCATGTAAGACCTTTGGTATACAAGGACTCGTGAAAGGTTGTGTGAGCGTGTCGCACCTGAGCTGTGTGAGGTGAGATAGCGGCTCAGCTTTCACCCTGCACATGCAGATGTGTCTGCTGAAGGACTGGGGGGGTGGGGGGGGCAGAGCCACAGGGCTGTTTGAAACGGCCGTCGGCTGCAGGAGAGTGAGAAGAGCAGCAGAGCTGATTAGCAGAGCTTCATCGTCCCTAACACTGCTGCCCCCCTCCCTGCCAACTCCAACCCACACCCTTCTCTTCTCTATCCTCGGCAGACCTTAACACTCCAGGTGTCTGGTCCTCCCAGCTGGAAAGTGTTTCTGACATATTAAATCATTCTGTTGATGAACAAGCACACTTACACTTCATCACATTTTTTAAATTATTATACAAACATCGTTAATTTCCTGGACGGGTGACATGCAGCACATGATTCGTCCACATTTATGTTTTCTTGTTAAGGGGACCTGTGCTGCAGCATCCAACAGCAATAGTTGTGAATAAAGTGACCTTTAGTTATCTAACAGCTGGGGAAGATTCAGCACGATCCACAAATTAATCCATACAGCAGATCTTCCTGGTGCCACCACAAATTATACAAAACAAGTGAAAAAGGTGATCGCAGTATGAATTTGTGGTAGTGTTTTAGATTTTTATGCTTGCAACATCACAGCTACATCTCAGGCATCCTTTCAGAGGGGCTGACACAATATTTCACCTCCTTTTGTCTCCTGGAAGTTCCGTGGTTGGTCACGAAAAGACTGTGAACAATACAGCTTTGGCTGCTGTTCTCACGTGGTTGTCAAAGCAACCAATGAATGGGGCAATTGCTGCCAGTGACACACAAGAGGTGGTGACATCTCTTCAGGGTCCTTCACTCTTAAAAACAGCTGTCATCTAAATTTAATTAAAATAACCCATTACTGTAATGTAAGCTATTGTTATATGTGTGTATGGATTCTGTTATTTGGATTCTGTTCTTATGTTACATGGACACTAACACAGGTGTGTCGTGCTTCATTAATTTTGCCAAAATTAAAATCATTTGATTTTTAAAAAATAGATTGATAGCCATGTGCTGTTTTTCAGTTTCCATTTTAAAAGTCACACAGCGTCCAGCATCTTGTTCGGCGCAGTTTTACTGGTTTACCATTGGTCACAGAAAGAGCAGGAAAAAGAAACTGTGGTTTCACCTCTGAAGCAGTGCCCTGAAACTCATAAATAAAAACTGTTTTTCCCTAATGCTTTAATGTAGCCTAGTACCTCAAAAGAGCTATTCACTGAATGTAGCCAAACAGAAATGCATTTCATCTGTAATTTCACCCACCGGCCCATATAGCCTTTAATGTTAATAAGGGGCAGTTACTGCTTCAGATGCGTAGTTCTCAATACAGAAGAATAGACAGGGACACTTTAATTCTGTTGTCATGGTCATGTTGTTGTTTTTTGTTATTATCTTCTTGTTTGCAATGACAGAGCACTTGTGTAATATGATGATTATCTGTGTACAGCTAACAGGTAATTGAAAAAGATAATGGGAAAGCAGCTTATTTTGAAGGTTTTTACAACCTCCGGGTAGTAGCTACTGATGGCAGATCATCAGCACAAATAGACAAATCGTTTAACAGTTTCAGTTTGGAGCAGGAAGTGGAGGAGTTCTGAGTCCCAATTTGCCCACTCTGGGACACTTCAGGGAAGGAAGCACCTTTACATCTTTTATTGTTTGCAGCTGCTGATGTCACCTCCTTCCACAAACATGCTGTGCATGTTTCCTGCTATTCTGTCTGCTGGGGGGGAGCAAAGATTAAATGTGCAGGGCTCGTTGACACTGGAACAGGCTTGTGCTTTGGTATCACGCTACCTGTTATTGGTGACCATTGGAACTGAATGCTGGAGACTGGGACATTTTTGAATTGTACTATTGTACTATGTACTATAACTATGCATATTTTTTCACCAGATGGACAGTATAATATGATCACTATTTTTGACAAATTAAGGTGTATTGTAGCCACTGCATTCCTCTCACCGCTATAAAAATAAAAAACCATAACAAAGGTAATTAAGGTATGGGAGTATTTTCCCACATTTTATGAGCAGACAAAGAACAATTGTAAGTTCTCTTGCCGTAAGTATCTCATTTAGACAGACTGGGTTAACATGTGCTAGACTTAAGAGCCCGTGACTGTAATGACATTAGACATACAATGAGCCCCTACATGCCCTATTGGCTGTAACCTCCTTCCTTTGCTCAGAATATTCCCATAAGAGCTGTTCTGTGGAAAAAAAGTAAAATGCATGAAATGAGATGAATAGATAAGCATGTGGCAGAATAAGGGTAATTTAGCAGAATCCAAGCTTGAAACAGTGTCTGGAATATATACTTATATAGAGATTGTCTGGAAACTGTATTAACACTATTTTTTATTCAAGGAAATTGGAATTTATTTGATAAGAGGGAGGGTTTATTTAGATCACCTGAAAAGTTTATTTACTGCCTGCAATATGACATTTTAAATCTCTATAAGCACATTTCCTATGAGGGTTGAAGGCATTGCCTTCAACATGTGTTGTTACTAAATGTATTGCAGATGTGCTGAGAGAAGCCACACAGTAGGAGTAATGGCCCAGTAAAGTTTTAGGGAAAAGAAGTGTTTTAAAAAAAATCATGCCACATTAATTTACAGTCTAGCTTATTTACATAAACATAAGGCAGGATTCAACATATGACAAATTCATGTTCCTGATAAAAAATAATATAAATCTGCATAATACTTTTATGATATGCGAGTGATTGTTAAACGGATGGCTTTAAAAGGAGGATTATTTTTTCATGAGGCTATCCGAGAATTCAAAGAGAGCCCAGCTGAATACTTACCCAAGTGCCTTCAACCAGCAGTATACTAACTGTGAGAAATATACATAAACAAACTTAAGTCTCAAAGAAGTGAAATGATACTGAATCATGCCACATTCAGCTTCCCAGTCTAACATCTGAGAGCGATATACAGGGTCTCATTAGATCGCAAGCTTTTTTATTTTCTCCCAAAATCTGCAGGAGGAATAAAAGGCCTGATTAGCAGATGGAGGGGACAACAGCAATGCTCTCGCCTTCCCAGGAGAGGCCATATCCTTGTTTGACTCTTTTCTTAAACTAGTCTTCCCAGCCCCCTCTTCCCTCATGCAGAAGAGGTGTGAAGTCCGTCCCATTCTTACCACCTCCTTCCCTGCCCTCCCAGACCTCCCATTGAACCAAGGCTTACCAGAATTAGCTGACCGTGGTATCAGGTTGACCTTCAGAAAGAAAGGAGACTTTATCCCTCCTTTTCCTCTTTCCATCTCTACCTAAAATTTTGCCTGTGGGCCAAAAGTCTTTTCGGTGTCTATTCCTGCTGCTGCTACCGGGTAGCTGTTCCTAGCGAGGAAGTGGAAACGCAACAAAAATCCTCTTTGGAACAATGTTCATTTATGATTATATACTGTAAAAAAACATATGATGTTTTTGTTGTGTCTTGGACTAGTGCTTTTCCATTTTTGGTGTAGCAACTTTATCCAAAATCTTTTGACTTTCACTGCGTAAAATATAAAGTGGAGATGTAAGATATAAAGTCGACATGTGCCCAACGTTGTCACATCAGTAATTAATATGTCAGAATTTTCATTTACATGTTTTCCTGTGTTCATTGAACTTTTGTTCTTATCCCTAATACCAGATTAATATTGTTGTAGTTTTTAACATTTGTAGAAAGAGTTCTTAGTACTCAGATTTAGGGTCATATAACCATTGCTTCTTTAAGGCCAATAGAGTTACTGGTGTCAAACTTTTGTAAACAATTACTTCCAAGGGAAACTGATGACAGCTCAATCTGTCCTAAATTTACACATAAAAATCTAAAACTAATTTGTATTATATTGACAATTAAATTTACACTGCCGTTCCATTATTGAAGTTGCTGCTTTTGAGGCACTGAATGTTTAGTTAACTGGATGGTCGTCTGTGTTTTTCCCCCTTTTCTTTAGACGTGGAAGCTGGAAATTGTGAATTGACTTGAGCAAGTACAGTAAAGAAAGTCTGTTCGAGGATACCCTGAAAGAGTGAAAGAGGTAAAAAAAGGAGGAGAGAAGATAAGAAGGAAAGATGGGGAGAAAAAAGATTCAGATTACACGGATTATGGATGAACGCAACAGACAGGTAAGAAAATGGGGAAATGGGGCTCTTGTTTTCAGAAACCATGGACATAGTTGCTGGAAATTTCGGTAAATTGGATTTGCTATTGAAATCCACTCCACCATGAAAGCAGCAAAGTCATAGCACTTCCCACTGCCTTGTTTGTCACACAAGACAAGTCAGGCTCTCAGCAGTGGAATATTACTCTGGTGAAGAGGGGGCAGGTGGAAAAACACAAACAAATCAACCAACACAAAAGTGATAAAAAGCAATTGGATGTTTGGGCATTCCTTAAGTATAAGTCATGTCATTGTTGTTAACTACAGTAGGCTGCATTTTTTTTTGTAATGCAGAAATGTTTTCCAAAGAAGTGTCTGATGTCAGTTCCATTGCATCTTAAATGCATGCAATTACGAAAACCAATACAATAATTTAACTATATTTTGTGATAATGATTCTGCTTTACTTTCATTTTCCAAGCTGTACACCAAAGTGAACAATTATTGCATTTATATATGTTAGATAGGAATATTATTTTTACAATATCTAAGAAGAGCATTATTTATATATTTTAAATGGGAAAATAGCTTAAATACAATTTGTTTTTTGCTCCTGGAGAATTCTTCCTTTGTACAAATATTTAAAAACTAAATTAATAAAAAAAATCATAAAAAAAAATCTTTGCACAAGTATGACATAAAAGCTGAAAAATATTTTTATATAATCTGTTACTTATTTTGAATGTGAATAAACATTTGGGAATATTAATATATCAAATGTTTAAATATTACTTAAAGTGTTGTGAGTAGAAAAAAAGTAATATGAGGTCATTAAGAATGAATTCCTCAAAACAGCAATTCACCTCATCAGTTCACAGAGGGGGTGGACAACAATTACTGTATTTATTTCTGTCTGATGAACAATTAAAAAAATGTAGTTTGCATTGATGAATGAAAAGCAGATGTTGATGAGGTTGATGGAACCACTATACACATACATTTCAGCTATATGGGTGTTGGAAATTATTTATTTTGTTGCAGTCTTTGCAAAACAAAAAAATATAGCCTCGTATGCTGCAGGAAACCTTAGCATACCTTGTTGCTATCATAGGGCAGGATATTGTGGCACATGTATGAATCACTGTGAAAACCTAAAAAGTGTGACACTAAAATGAGGGAAAGTGATGGAAATTTTGATCTGATAAAACAACTACTTAGCTATGTAAGATGTACAACCAAAATATATTTATGTGCTGCGTTTCTCAAACATGTTTTTACATCTATTTACAAAATACTGGTCATCGCTTTTTTTCATTCTCAGTCCAGCAATGATCTGCTTTGAGCTGTGTTTAATATGTATTTATGCTATGAATTATTCCTACAGCAGCAGTCAGAATCCAGAGGTTTAGTAATATTGAGTAATTAGGACACGTGGAATTCTGGCATACCATATGTATTTTTTCTGCTAAATGTAAATACATTACAGCTAAATATTAAATCTACATAATAAATGTTGAGTTATAGCGAAGGGGGCAGGGAGGGAGTGAGGGTGACTTATTTTGATTGGTGTAGGGGGCTATAGAGTTGAATTTTGTCATCAATATTGATTTTATCTTTGGTATGCATTTGAAGACTCTTTAAAGAAAAGTTTATGTGTTTCTATCATAACATAGTATACATTCTGATAAGCGTAGAGTACCCATAACCTAAACAGTGAATATATACAGTTTTGCTTTCCAGTCTATAAATTTATGAAACTGGACTTGAGATACAAATATCACTATCTGAAAATACTGACACAATGATTATGATTTGAGCCACCAGACAACAATGAAAGAGGACAAAAGCCTATAAATAAAACAAATCATTTGTAAGAATCAGTTCTTTGATTTATTGAAATCTTACTTAGATTTGCTATTTTTGAATTTACCAACTCAATGTAAATGTCTCAGAGTTTCACAATCACCAATGTTTTTTTCAATTCATATTATAGATATGTAACTAACCCGAGCAGTCTATATTTCACGGCTATTCTATGCTTATGGCATTTCTTTTTATGCAGCTTTTTGCCATTAGCCCAATTCAAACAGTTACATACTGGGGTAAAAAAATAATAATTCATATTCCAAACAATGTTAATATAATTTGTGGATGTGGCAGATTACATACTGACAGAACTTTAATGGTATCACTGTCTTGTGCACAGCAAATATAGAAGGTTTCTCTAAACATCTGATATTAGAGTCTGAGGGCTTTTTATGATTCTGCCTATAAACCACGTTTGGTTTATTTGACTGTGTAGTCTGAAAAGTGGACAGGAACAAGCAGACCTTTCACCAATCTGAAACACTTTTGACATTGACCGATCAATTTCAAGTCAAAGAAATATTCCACCTAATATTTGAACAACAAACATTTGAATGATAGCTAGTAAGGTAGCGCAGAAAATATGTCTCATTTTCTGATGCTGACATAGTACCACATTAGACATCCAAAAGTTTTCTGATGGTCCAGTTTATTGTTGTGTTGATTGCTGGCACTTTTTAGGTCCCCATAAGCGCACACCAGTTTGTCCGTTCACATTCTCAGGACACACCCTATTGTGGCAACCTTTCTGACAAACTTGTGGATGATGTTTTGAAATTCACTCCATTGTTTGCTCACATAGCAGTGTCAGACGAGGGCAGAGGGGCTGTCTTGTTGATCTAGGTGGATATCTGCAGACTCCTTCAACAACCTATAATGGAACTGTTATGCGGATATAGTGCAGGTCCTTGTTAGAATAATACTGTGCATCCTGTCATCCTGCCTTCCTCTTTCGGGGCTGAAAAACACAACTGCGGGCTCATGCTTACAAGCCTTCCTAACAAGCCGCAAGACATTGTTTAGCACAGCGGTAAACACAGGATCTCTGGGTGAAGCTTCGTGGATTAAGTTTTATCACAGGTGGTGTAAAAGTTGGAAACCTACCTCCTTGTAAGCCATGCATGTAAAGCAAGAACAACAGCGTGGTGTGTAGCAAGCTGATAACAGGGAGTACAAAGGTTTATAAAAGAATGAAGTCAATATAGATTATCTTGTATAGCCAGCACATGAATCCTATCTTCTGATGTTGGCTCACTGCTCAAAGTTATACAACCACTCAGCCTCCCCTGGTTACACCAGACATTCATCGTGTGGGGCAGGCACTCTACACTCCCTCCCAACACTTCCACCGTGTACATGCATATACATTGGGCCTCCGTGGTGTTGACCGGCTGCCCAGAACACACACAGGGCATCAGTGTGTGAGGCCTGGCTCATATCCTTATAGCCACTCAAAACTCTTTCCTAAGGCTATCACATGAAAGGCCCTCTATGCCATAAACACACTGACCATAGTTGGGATAAGCACAGACCTAAAAACAAGTCCCAAATTGGATCAGCAATGCATTGTTTGCATCCTGGCTATTTCTTTTACAATCGGCTCGAATATTCTTGGTTGTGTCTAATTTCACATAGTGACACGTCTGCTGCTTTAGCTCTAAAGGGTTCAGGAAGGTCAGGGACGGGTGAATGGGTAAATGCCTATGGCTGAATCATTCCTCGCATTAAGCAGTAATAGGGCATTACCAAGGGTTTTACCAGAGCCTCCTGGAACCACACGCAGGGTGTGTTTTTAAACACATTCGCAAGTGAAGGCAGCAGCATGCAAAAGAGAGCAAATTGATCAGTCTTTGAGCACAGCAGCTCCAGTCAACAGGATTAGAGTGTGAACCAGTTCAGCTCAACTGTACAGCAGGAGAATAATGAGGCCCCTTGGGTATCTTATCACTTTTTTTTCCTGTAGTCACCCACAATTTCATGACTGTTACCCCTGAATGGCATAGTGTAATTTCAGATGCTGTAATTTGCAGTCAGCAGCCTTACATTGGCTGGATTTGTGCAGCTCAATTAAATATGTGTTTTTGTTTTTTATCTTAGAGGCTTGTATTGATTCTGTTCTTCATAACTTAATTTTCCCCCTCACTTTAATCTCACTGCAATGCCTTCCTCTATTTTAACAGATGTAGGTTTTATCTCAGCATGCTGAAAAAAAGTGTTATGTTGAGCAATCCTATAGAAAGCACTTGCTGCAGGCACAAATAGCGTACTATAACACCCACGTCTTCAGCCGCTAAGTTTGGCACTGTTTAACTTGTCATTTTGAACTGAACCAGGAACATGTGAAGTAGTCAAGCTGTTATGCTTTGAGACATTTTTACTAATTTATTACATTTTGTAGTACATAATACGAAGATTAACATTTTTCTTTGTTGCGGCTTATTGTCTGTAAGGTTTTTTTCGCACAAACAAGATACAAAATCGCATTTCCTTTCTGGTAGCATAAAATTCAGTGCAGACGTCTGAAAGCAACTTCAGTGTATTTTAAAGAAATAAAGTGAAACAAAGGGCTCCTTGACGTTTATCTTAATCAGCCTTAGAACAATCTGAGGTACTACTTGAAACAGTTGTGCACGAGTCAGTCCCCAAACCTCTGAAACAATGGGTTAGTGTTCCACACAGAAGCGCACACAGGCCTGAAGCACATAAGGGCTCTTTTTGTCCTTATTTCTCTCTAGAGGACCCCAAGGGAATGCAACTAGGAGGCGGGAAGCAGAAACGAAGCCATTGTGATAGGGAAGCAGTCAAGTTCTTCCTGTTATGAGAGGAAATGCATACAGATGTGCTATCTGACCCCTTGCATGTCAGGGAATGTGCTGTTGACATTTTTCTGCTTTTCCTTAGTCTTACTTTTGTGTGTGGAGGTTTGACTTTTAAGCAGCCTTATAAATATAGTAATCATTTGATTAAGAAATCGTTTGCAATGAAAGCCAAATAAAGCTGACCTCAAATAAGCCACTATTTATTGTAGTGTGAAAATCAAGATAATTTCCAGGATGACAAACACATGGTACATTTAAGTTAGATAAAACACCAGTACTAACAATGATATACCCGAGTTATTGGTGCTAAAAACAGCCCACATTGATTAATTCTTTCACTTTAGGCCTAAGTCACGCAACATCAATCAGAAACATAAAACAAAATGTAGCTAGTTTTAAAAGCAAGGCCTGTCATTATATTTAAGAGAAACAGGAAACTACACTATATGGACAAAAACATGAATTTGGGTTTTTCATTCACCTAATCACGCAGGCAAGTCTACAAACAATTGTGAAAGAATGGGTCATTTTGAAGAGTTCAACAAATTCGGACGTAGTACTGTCACAGGATGCCACCTTTGTAGTCAGTTCGTGAAATTTCTTCCTTGCTAGATATTCCACGGTCAACTGTGGTATTATAGGAAAGAGGAAGCGTTTAAGAACAACAGAAATTCAGCCATGAAGTGGCAAACCACATAAAGTAACAGAGCAGGGTCACCAAGTACTGAGGCACGTAATGTGTAAAAGTCACCGGCGCTCTGTTTACTAAATAACTGCAGAGTTCCAAACTTCCTCTGGCAATAACCCCGGAAACAGGAACTGTGCACTGGGAGCTTCATGGAATGGGCTGCCGTGGTCGAGCAGCTGGATGCAAGCCTCACATCACCAAGTGCAATGCCAAGCGTTGGATAGAATGGTGTAAAGCATCCTTTCACTGGACTCTAGAGTAGTGGAAACATGTTCTGTGAAGTGACAAATCACGCTTCTCTGTTTGGAAGTCTGATGGACAAGTCTGGGTTTGGTAGATGCCAAGAGAATGTTACCTGCCTGACTGATTTGTGCCAACTGTAAAGTTAGGTGGAGGAGAGATAATGGTATGGGGGTTGTTTTTCAGGGGTTGGGCTTGGCCCCTTAGTTCCACTGAAGGGAACTCTTAATGTCATACCAATACATTTTGGACAATTCTATGCTTTGAAATTTGTGGGAACAGTTTGTGGAACGCCATTTTCTCTTCCAGCATGACTGTGCCCCAGTGCACAAATCAAGGTCCATCCAGACGAGGTTGGGTGAGTTTGATGTGGAAGAACTTGACTAACCTTCACAAAGCTCTGACCTCAACCCTATCAAAGTGGGCCAGGCTTTCACATCCACCATCCTGATCTCACAAATGCTCTTCTGGATGAATGGGTAAAAATTCCCACAGACACACTCCAAAATTATGTGGAAAACCTTCCCAGATGAGCGGCAGCTATTACTGCTGAAAAGCAGGGACAGGCGCCACATTGATACCTATGGATTTACAATATGATGCCATAAAAGTTCCTGTAGGTGTAATGGCCAGACGTCCCAATATTTTTGTTTATATGGTGTATCTATGGTCATTACTCATGAAGATGCAAAGGTTCCCTGTGAGGATTTGTTCTTTTTTTTTGTTCTAGACCACCACTGTGGTGAATGTGATCTAACTGCCAATTTTCTTTAATTAGCTCATTCTCCTTGGAACAGAACAGGCAGAAGTAAATGCTAACAATGCATTTTAGCTAAAGCAAAAAACTAATCCAACAATGACAAACCGGTGACAGTGGTTTAGCACTGCAGATTAGAACGTTAGAAGCATCACTTAACTGCACTCTAGATCTTTATGATTCTCTCGGTGGTTGAAACAAGTGTGAAGCCTGAATGCCATAACCTGATAAGTCAAATGTAGTGTTGAAGTTTTTCTGAGGGATACAGTAAAAAGCAAAACAATTTTTGCAGGACTTTTTATTTATAAAGCTTTTAAGTACTGAATCAGAAATGTACTGAATCAGATCCATAATATTGTGTCCCATTGCTTTGTTTTTATTTATCATTATATATCAGCATTCTTTATAAAAAGATAGTCATACATAACATGAAATACAGCCAAATGGGTAAGTGTCACGTTATCTTCTAAATCAGAAACTAATACAGATGTGCATATGTTATTTATGTAGATAGGTGTGTATGACAGGGTGCGAGAGGTATTTCAGTTGTTTCTGTTGGAAATCACTGCTGTGAGTATGAAAAACTCTTGATATCTGACTTTTGTGTTCTTATTTTGGCTTTCTTATGTATTTTGACAGCATATTGAATGTGATTTATTTGTTTAGGTCTATATCTAAGTGTGGTTCTATGTATGATATCTTTGCTGTATGAAATGTTGAGAAAAAATATGTTTCTGCTTGGGTTGTTTTATCCATTTGCATGTCTATGTTTTGTTTCTAAGTATGTTTGCATCTACATGTTTATGCTAAATGTCTGTGTTTGTGCATGCATGCAGATTTGTGCATATGTACTTGTGTGTTTGCACACATGCAGATTTGTGTATTTACATGTTTGCATGTATACATGCATTCATATTTGTGTACATGTTCATGTTTGTATGTAAACACGGTTGTCTTTCTGTGATGCGTTGTCTTTGTGCATGTTTCTATGTGCAAGAATCTCTTTGTGAATGCCTGTATACATCTGTGTTTCTTCATGCACACATGTATGTTAGTCATTTGGTGTTACTCTGTGTGCATTTTATGCCTTTCCCTGTGTGAGGGGTGAGACTAGATTGGCACAGTTTTTGGAGGTTCTCTTTCAGTGAGTATCTGAGCAGTCCACTGAGTTCTTGGGCTGAAATGTGGCGTTTCTCCCTGCATGACTACCTGAGATTCAAAGGGAAACCAGGCCAGCGAGAGAGGTTGTAGAATTAGAACTGCAAGAACAGCTTAAAAAAGGGTAAAGAATAAAAGGAAGCTGTAGCGTTAGCATTCTATGCAGGGTGCTGTTTATGTGCTTACATAAAGTGATAAAGTACTTCATCACCTCATGTGCAGCCTTACATTTTCATTATACTCTTAGACAAGGCAGCAGACCTGCCAATCTTCTGGTTCTCTTGCTTATTGCTTCCTCCAAAATAATAATAAAAAAAATCTTTATTTTTGAAATATTCGTATTGTCCCTATATTTTTTGTTTGCATATACGGTATACTGTAACATAAGTAGACCCTAGTTCATGGCATTATGACTTATTAGAAAGATAAGTGATGTAGAAATTCAGAAAACAAAGTGTATTAATACTCTCAGTATATGAGAGTATTAATATATCTTTACCTAACCATAAACAAGGTTTATATAACACTACCCATAGGTTAGTTATTGCTGTATTTTGCTGTTAGTTTTCAAACATGAAAAGAACCATTAGTTATTATTACATTTATTTTTCCCATGACTGAAATAATAGCAATAGACAGCAGGTGAAGGAATGTGTTTAGTGTTGCAATTTACAACTGTATGTACTGCAGTGAATTTGACTAAGTTTTAAGTCTGGTATTGACCAGTGCTCACTAGATATTTTACTTTGATCTTTGGTGATTTTTGGTGTTAAGTACAGTGATCATCAGAGATATTTGTGCTCTTTCAGCCCATTGATATGGATCGGACTCTGGCTTTCTATTGATAAACTGGTCGATCTTCTCTTATGATGAAATCTATGCAGAGAATTCTGTCTTCAGTGAGTTTGTTACCTCCTGGTATGCCAAGACTGAGGTGTCACATTTGAAATGGATGTGCTTTTCAGCTCCTAGCGTATATTGATGGGCTGTACAGTTTCTGTGGGATAAGAGAAGTGTCCCCATGATGCATGAACTGTTACAAGTTTGTATGGAAGCCCCTGTTTATTTTTTAGACACTGGAGCTTTCTAATTGAATTTTTTAATACATGAATAAATATGGTAAGACAATGAATTAAAGAATTCCTCCCCTGGGATCAATAGAGCATACCATATGTTATCTTATGTTACCTTCTGTTATTTATTAAGAATCAATACTTCCAATAATACCAGTACTAGTAATTACAAGTATATCACATCAGATTTCCCAGTGCAAACTTCTTAATATTCTTTGGGAGGAAATCCATCCATCCATCCATCCATCCATCCATCCATTTTCCAACCCGCTTATTGTACTGGATCACAGGGGGTCCGGAGCCTATCCCAGAAGCTACAGGCACGAGGCAGGGAACAACCCTGGACAGGGGGCCTGCCCATCGCAGGGCACATTCACACACCAGCCACTCACACATGCACACCTACGGGCAATTTAGTAACTCCAATCAGTCTCAGCATGTCTATGGACTGTGGGGGGAAACCGGAGCACCCCGAGGAAACCCCACGACCCAGTATAGGATAAGCGGGTTGGGAGGAAATATTTGACCTAAATCACTAACTTATATTTAATGCATGAACAAATAGATAACAAATATATATAAAAAATATAAAACAAAATAAATAACAAACCTAAAGATAGATGTTTAAATTAGTATAAGGATGTAATACAAACAGGAATACTATGTTTGAAATATTTTTGTGTGCAATTGTGTGATAGGAAATATTTTTACAAAATAGTGTTGTGTCCATCTTTTTCAGGTGACGTTTACAAAAAGAAAGTTCGGACTGATGAAGAAGGCCTATGAGCTGAGTGTCTTATGTGACTGTGAGATCGCCCTTATCATCTTCAACAGCACTAACAAACTGTTCCAGTATGCCAGCACTGACATGGACAAAGTGCTATTGAAATATACTGAGTACAATGAGCCACACGAGAGTCGAACAAACTCAGACATCGTCGAGGTAAGGTCCTCTTTAAACCATCGTGTCTACAGAATGTTAGTGCTTAAATACAGAACACATTTTTACTTAATAAATATTTTCTAAATACTCCAAAAAGAACAGAAGTTCGTTCGCTGGTGAATGTCTTAAGCAAACATAGAAGACTTTGAAGACAATTTCTTCAAGTAAACTATGAAATCACTCAGTAAGAATGGTGTAAGACTATTCACATTTTTGACTGTGATCCCTTTGTGTTGTCCTTATTAGTCCCTATGACACATGGAGATATGCAGTGCTTTCTTTTGTACGTCAAGCGGTTCATGTCATAGACTAGCGAATAAGCAGGGTTCATGGGATGTTAAATGACAGTGGCAGGTGAAGCAAATATCCGGCAGGATCTTTAAGTGTCAGATGACCCTGTTATGCAACAGACTTTGACAGACGGGGGTGTCCTATAATGCAAGGTGGTCTGCCTTGAGGGGCTTAACTTCTCAAAGGGTCAAGCACTCTTAAGTGGAAAGTCTTTTTTGAAACATATAACATTCTGAAAAATCAGAGAGCACATGCAGATTAAGCCGTGTATAAGTAATTTTTTTTATATCATTTATGCTAATGCAAAAAATAATTACTGCCTAAAGGGTGACAAATTGGCATCGTATTAGAAGATCCTCTATCATGTACATATATTTATTCAGAAGTGTTAATGTATTGCATTTATTAGAATTAATAATTCTAAAATGTCTACAAAGTTTTGATGGTTTAACATCTATCTATTCAACTTATTCTCCTGGTCTGGGTTGCAAGCTTCATGGCTTACAGTTTTTAAAATATATAATATACCTTGTCTTTCTCTGTTCTACTTGTCAACAACTGGTGGTGAGATCGTTTGTCTCATGACACCAGCACATTTCTATATATGGGTTACTGTTTATGTGCATGCAGGAGAAATGACTGGGCGACAAATTACTGTATGTGGTGACCCCTATATATACACACAGACATAGATTGCTTGTGAAAGAGGAACAGTGGTTCTAATTTTCCAGTCATTTTTCAAATATTTTTTATTTGGTGCGTGCCCATAAATAGCAGCGCTTCATATTAGCTGGAAAGGCTTCACCTTTCCTAGAAACATCAATGTGGAAAAACTAAATTATAGTCAGGTAAACAATTTCATACTTTCTTGCTCCTCAAGCAGGGCTCATTGTCACTTCATCTTTTTTCCTCTAGTGAAATATATCTAAATTAACTATAAGGGGAACAAAATTGTTAACCCCCTGAACATGCACTACTCTTTGTTGTCGATGTGGTTTATGAAAAAACTTACTGCTTTCTGACGTGATCAAAGCAGCACCAAAGTCCCAAGCATCCATTTTGAAAGAATGTTTAAATCTTATCAATCTGTCACACTTACGTATCACATCTCCTGGTGCTGAGTTCTGCTGAATCACTAAGCCAATGGTTTCAACCACACCTCAGAAAAAGCAGGACTCGTTGTGTGTTCAGGAGCTGTACTGCTTCCTGTCTTTCACAGTGTTGAGTCGGTAACACTGTCCAGTTTATCTAGGAGGCTGATCGAGGCACGGTGGGAGGGAGGGGCAGGCCTCGCTGTGTGGCGCGTGGGCAGCGGGGGAGGGGGGGGGGGGCGCCCCGCTGCATTAGCAGTAAAGCTCTATGCAATTAGCAGGTCTTTGGTTGATAATTAGCATGTGCGGCAGA
>JABFEA020000043.1:24369295-24387555 GCA_019775915.2 Cyphomyrus plagiostoma
ACATGCCTACTTATATATGTGTATATGCTGTGTATATATATATAAATATATATACATTTACAGTAAAGTCAGGTACTCTGTTTTATAAAAGTACTTACAACTTGCCTCAGTGAAAATAAAGTTTAAGCATATATTGCTAAGAGTACAGCCTAGCACTTGAGCTGTATCGGTAATACACGTGTACAGGTTAGGTTTTATCAATCCCTTCTGTACTCCTTTGCAAAATGTAAGTTACAGTAGATGATGTCATGTTGCAGGTTCAACGTATTTATGTAAATATAGGTTTGGGAAGGGAGGGAGTGGGCAAATGCTGTCAGACTTCTCAGATGAATTGCTAATAAAAATGGATGCTGTTATGCAACATTAGAAAGACTGTACAGGAATACCTGCAGACCCGTATAAAAAGGTGGCAGAGACATATGACAGATGGAGTCAATGGAAAATATGTTCCTCTTGATGTGTTTTGCATACAGTACAAATGCCAGGACTTAAACGCATTCAGTTAAAAGCAGATCGTACTTTAAAAGCCATGCTAGTTAACTAAGACAAATTGGGGTCTTGCATTATATATTAGAACATAAAAAATGTAAGATACATTTGCTTATATTTTCATATAAAATGCATAAAATGCTAAGCTTTTGTGTCTTTTTGTAGTTTATGTAAGCCAAAATGTTTTGATAGTTTTTCCAATATTGAAAGAGGTAGAAACATAAGAACTGAAAGAAAAAGAAAACTGGGCTTTTCACCAAAGCCATGAAAACAGTTACTAAAATTTATGCTTTGATAGACTATTTTGTCTTTGTAGAGGCTTTTCATTCATTGTGTATTTCTGATTATATATATGATACTAAGAATCTGTGAAATGTTCATGCTGTGTATAGCTTTGATTATACATATATGTATATAATCTATATATAGATTATATATATATATAGGTATAGCAAATGTTTTTCTCTAATAGTTGGGTTGTACGTGCAGTTGCACATTTTCTCTGCGCTATATTGTTTGTTTTCATTTTTTTTCCTGAACAAAACATGGGTGTAGTTAGTTTAACCTAAGAAAACATTTGGAGTGATTGGCCCATATATATTTAAAAGGAAAAGAAATACCTCTTCCAATGTGACAACCATTGAAGACATTGAATTTACATACTGCAATTATTATTTATACCCCAGTGGTACAAATTCTGGAAATCTGTCAAGTGTTTAAAAAAAGTATTAAAAGACATGTTGTCACTTTTTAAAGAAAATTTTGTACTAATATATATGGTAATTAGTCTATTTTCATCTATATTTAACATGTACCTTAAGAGGTGTTGTGTGTGTTTTTGATCATCTTCTGGATGGTTGTTACCTTATTTTCCTCCATTTCGGGTGGGAGCTGAGCTAACAAGAGCATGAAACACAAAAGCTGGTTAAAACGAAGCACAACTTGCTTTTTTTCTGTTTTGCGATGTGTCTAACTTTGTTTCTGCCTCCTGTTTCAATTTGCTATTACTCAAATTTTTACAGTATTACTGTGTGCAGTTACTATGAAGTTACTATGAATTACATTACAACATAATGTAATTAGCATATGGGGCGGAGCCCCAGATTTTTTCTTTTTTTTGTTATTCATCAACTCTGAATTCAGGCAAGTTATGATGTCAAACCAAAGCCAGTGGCATTGCTGTTATTCTGAACATCAATTTCATATGAATTTATGAAACTGGCATTAAATTAATGAACATTTGTACTGAAATGCGTATATGTTGCACACGTACAATCTGAGGAATCCATTGCACATCCACCTTGAATTAATTTAAAAATTCAATTAAACCAAAACCTAAAGATTAGAATAACATGCATCCATACAAATCCCAACTTATTCTTGCTCAGAAATTCACAGTACAGTACTGTGTAGCTAAAATGTGTTGTTTCCTTTGTGATGAGAAAGTACTAAATTGGCTGCATTCATACACTGTTAGAGCTGTATCCCGTGTCTTAAAACAAAATTTTGAAGCCAATTGTGAAGTGTACAATAAGTACACATAATTTTAAAGCACAAGTTGTCATACATGAAATTCATTTGGTTCTACGGTATATTTATCAATCTAACTGGGATCCTGTGTCTCTGCTTCTGCTTGTGCCATTTTTTTGCTTGCATCCACTCTGATTTTCTGTAAAATTTTGAATTATGGTTCAGGAGAAATGACTGGGATTGCTGTTTTTACATATAGGGTTCCTCAAAAAATTTGGGTAATGGCTTTTCATATTTTTTTAACCAAAGACACAAAGCAATCTTTTTTTCTTCTTTTGGGGGATTGGGTTAATTCAGTGTTTTTCACTGATACAATGTCTAAAGAAATTACCTGGTTTTGTTCTGTGAGGTGCAGGTACCTCAAATTGACCCATCCAGTACCTCAAATAATCTATGAATGAGTCTGCTTGATGAGAGAGGGTGTAAGATGACCCAATTGCATGTCAAAAAAGAGTGTAAAACACATTGTATTGGTCTGGGATACATTGTATAATCAAAACAAGACACTCTTGTTGTTCCATCTGGTTTGCTGTTTTCTTTTTTCTGAATAAGTTGTTACCATTAAAAGTAAATATATTAATAAAATATACAAAAAAACAGTAACAAATGTAGCTTGTATAAAACTAAAAAGGGGAATGTTTAAAGTCAGAAGTAAAAGAGGCTCACAGCGGCATAAGCTGGACTTTGTCGCCACTTGAAGACAAGATGTTATTAAATTAAACCACATCTCTGTATCTCAAGGGACTTCATTCAGCTGTCTGTAGTGACAAAATGGAAATTAAATAAAGTTTCTCCTGCTGGAAAAAGGTATTTGTATTTTGCAGAGAATTCAGTAAAGTTACTGGCTTTCTTAGTTACCATGCATTTGTGTGTGATTTATTTGAGTTTTGTCAGTTTACTTCAGGATTATAGGTGCAATATATTTAGTTTGAACAAGAGAACACTATAATACAAATACACCATAATGATGTAATAGAAGTTACAATTATTCACGTATGATACATTGCACCAGACAGTGGACACTTTGCATATCATGCTAGTATATCACTGTGCACACACACAATTACACAGTCAGAGCAAGTTTACAGCTCACCCAAAGCCAAGGGCAGGACACAATCCTGGAAGTGTGAGGCCGCGGTGCTATCCAATGCATCACTGTGTTTCCTCCTCATTCATCCTTTTCCTATTGCACTTTTCATTATTGAAACATTTTATAGTAAGACAAAAGTTTTGGTTCGTAAAAGGAGACCACACAGTGTCTCAGTATTCTGTTATAAAACTGTATCTGATCTAAGCACTTACTTTCTTAGACAGTTCGTCTGTATTTTCAAACTCAAAAGTTTTTTTTCCATTTTTTTTCCCTTAAGTAATTCTTAGTAATTATTTAAGTCCTATCGTGTGTGTGTGTGTGTGTGTGTTAGTTACATTTAATACTATGATAATAATTGTCATGTTCTTCCTAAATTGTGATTATACCAAGGGTCTGCCATTAGATCTATTGCAGGATATGCAAAATACATAGAATTAAAATGGTCAAGTTCAAGGCAAATATCTCATCTGGGGAGGAACACATAGCAGAACATACAGGCTGATCCCCAGAGATGGTGCAGTGTTAAGGCCATTTTACATATCTGACACTACATTACTTACAACCCACCAAAAAATGTGTCCTTCTGTGGCCATAGGCCCGGGAGATGTAAATAGATATATATAAATAGAAATATATACATATATATTTGGGTAACAGGTAATTTGCCTGTTTTCCTGAAACATGTTTTCTGGCATCAAACAAGAGCGTGTTGAGGAATTCAATGGTCACCATTGGTAGTTTGACACATGCCTACCAGCTCCAAGAACCCTCAGATAATTCTCCTGGGCCCGACGATATTCAATCCAGCTTTGCGAGATACAAGGCAGCCATGCATCATTTTTTTTCACTTTTACATAATTTAGATATTGATAGAAAGGATATATTGTAGATTTTCTGTTTCCACCACAGCAGATTTAATATGTTAGAGGGTTATTCATTATCTCGAGCGTTTAGCGGTAATGGAGATGTTGTCCAAGTAGGTTCTGGGAAATATGCTTGGCTGCACCTGCTACCCATGCTCTCGGGGATTTGTCTAAGGACACAACCATGTTATTAACCATCTAAAAATAACATGATATGTGATATTTGCTTTAAATTAAATTTGCCTTTATTATTTCAGCTCATTTTCAAAAAAAAAAAAAGAATGGAGAAACACTCATGACAGACTGAGATTATGCATGAAATGTTATTGCATGAAATATTGAAGGCATTGCACATTTGATTAATATATTCATAAATTAATTTATTTATTGATTTACTCAAAGTGTGGTTGTGCTGTGGCTCTGTGGCCACTCTTAGCAGGGAAATGTAACAGGCACTTGAAATGACATTTAAAACCTGTTTATTAAGTCCCAGTATATCACATATTGGAAGTTAGATAATAAGGAATGCAACACCAAAGCCCTGGGTAATACTACAAGCAATGGCTAAACCGATTTGGCCCTGCTAGCTGGTGTGACCTTCTAATCCATGTTTTGTGCATATGCTTCATAGACAGCTGTTTTTGCAGTCAGAGCGGGACCAAAGAATAATGTTAGAAAATATTTGCTGCATGCTGAGTGCAAAACAGTAAAAGAATGATTTACAATGTTGCCAAAATAGGGGTAGCTCAGCTCACCTTTACAACTGTATATTATAAGACAGTAGTATGAACATCAATTCAAGAACCACTTTCTATATCATCACGACATATATCAAAACTGTGATTCTTGTCCTGGCAGTGGGTAATTGGATACCATTTTTGCATTTTCAGTGTGTCAGCCTTGTCTCACTGTATCTTTCAAAGAGGTACTTAAAGATTAACATAAAGGCATGGATGTCAGCTGATGAGAGAGGATTTAAACAGCTATGTACCTGTTATGTAATGATGAAAAATGGACATATAAATGACAGTTTTTTGGGGTTTTTTGGCTGGTTACGTGCTTTGCTATATGTTTAAATTCTTAATAGTAGTACTAGTATAATTCTGGGCTTCTCATATTTTTACATCTCACATTTTCATGTATCACATAAATCTTTGATTGGAGTGATGCCCATCTTGTAGCTACTGCTTGTTTTTAATTAGTATAATGCATATATAGTTTTTTCCATTTCATATTCTATCCATCCGTAAATTTTACTCCATTCACAGATTCGTCTTCCAAACTTCCAAGACAAAATAGCATGGCCTTTTCATATTGCATGGATGGATGAATGTATGGATGGATGTATGTACTGATGAGTATATATTTATTTTAAATCCAGTCTGTAAAATTGCCTAATGAAACTGACTATGAATGAATCAATATAGTGTCATTCAATGTTATCTGGAGAATTAAATTAGAAATATAAGACAGCGCAAATGGAACAATAATCCACTAATTACTTTGCTCAATACATCCTTAACAAAAAAAGAAAGAGAAAATCACACATAACTTAACAAAATGAGATTACATATTACTCTTATAATCAATAATGTAGGCCTGTTAAGGGGGAAAGACAGTCGTTCATTCAGGATTAAGCTAAGCAAAAAATAAAAAATAATTGAAACATATCTGGTTTCTTCTGCATTTTTAAAGTACAGCTGCTTAATAATACAAGTAATATTAATACAGGATATAAAACAAATTGCATTACAGACGTATATGTAGCATGTGTTATGCGGGTTGGATTCTGAACAGACCTTTTTTGCGCTATCTATCTATCAGTCTATCTGTCTTGTCTTTCAGATCTTTCGGTTATATACATCTTGTACGGCGCATGGAATCTATCAATGTGATTAAACAAAAAAGTGTTTTATGGATTTTGGTTTTTAAGCTTCGGTGAATATATCCAATACCCAATATTAGTGTGTGTGTGTGTGTGTGTGTGTATTATGTTTATATTACATAGTGGGGACCAAATGTCCATGTAATAAAAACCTGTTGTTTTTTAAGTTATGGGGACCATTTTCAGGTTCCACAAGGATCTATAAATGCAATCAAAAAAGGAAAAAAAATGCCAAAAGTGTTGTATTTTTCATTGGTTATTTATGGATAAGGTTAGGGCTGGGTAGGGGTTAAGGTCGTCATGTTTTGATTAGAGTTCTCCCCATAGAAATGAATGGAGAGTCTCCAAGATATAATTACAAGTATGTGTGTGTGTGTGTGTGTGTGTGTGTGTGTGTGTGTGTGTGTGTGTGCACCCCCATGGTGAAACATGAAACATACCGTAATATTGGTTATACATACTGTAAATACAGATACAATAAAACACGTGTCCACAGCACAATAAAATATTATTTATGTATTTATGTGTGTAGCTACAGTATTTATTTTGTACACTATTTATAACAATATAGTGTACAAAACAATTTTTGTAAGTCAGCATTGTGGTCTGCAAATGTGCAGTGTAATGATTTAAAGAATTAAAATCGCAAATATAACGCAAATTATACATTATGATGATTAGCTAGTCTTTTTGATTTTTTGTGTGTGTGGGGGGGGGGCTGTTTAGCCTTCTGTACAAAATGATTATGGGTCAACAGAAAAAAACAACAAATGTATAGATTTTTTTAAATTAATTTATATGTGCAATCAGTGCTTGAAGTGGGAAAAAACAAGTGCAGGAACTTTAATTTTCCGACATTTGACATTTGTGCGGTGAAAAAAAAATCAAGTCTTTAGCATACAGAAGTTCCGGAACTGCGTTCCGCTGCGTTCCGGCCCACTTCAAGCACTGTGTGCAATTATAATTAAGCATGAATGTTTCTTGTTGATGGCATCAATACTGATTTATTATTAATGAATATTTCAGATAATTTCAAGCAATTTATTTGTGATATATGAAGTTCAACACACTTTATCAAAACATTCCAGTGTCATTTTAATTTATGGTTTTGTTGTGAAATATACCTTTCTGCATTATCTATATTTTCTGCGCGAAGATTTTGTGCCTGTGGGCACACTAGATGTCGCCATCTACAAACGATTCATTTGAGCATCCGATACAACCTGACGATTGAAAGACAAACTTCGACCTAAACGACTTCATGTAAACGGAGAGGCAATTGCAAAAAAAAAAAAAAAGATATAAAGACATATATATGCCTCTAATGGTAACTATGGTAATCTATCGGATCTTTATTAAATCCGTCTTGCACGTCAAACGGGATAAAGTGTGGTGACGCATCACATACCCATAGAAATAGGCCTACTTAAAAGGAAAAATTTAGTGTATCAGTATAGGCCTATATATGACATTACAAATACGGTAAAGCAGAAAAGAGAGGTGTCACATATAAAATCCGTTACGCAGTAAACTAAAGTATTCTGCTTATATTGAAAACAGATAAACTAATGTAGTTTTTGTCAGATTTTCGCAACAACAACGCCAACATGTAGGGACATTATTATTGCTATGACCATTTAATAATACCCAATTATAGGAATTTAATGGAAATGAATAGCACACATAAATCAATAATGGCACTTTGTTACGATGGTTTCCTCTGTTTGTTCTATCAATTACTAGACAGACTTGTTTGTCGTTATTACAAGAATTCCAGATTTATAATTTGATCATCATAAATGCATCTCACCCCACTTATGTCACAACGAACTCTTCTATGTCGTGTACGAAATGATGCATAGATGTGGATACATAGAGTAAACCGAATTGTTTAAAAATACTGGGAAAAAAGTAATTCTTTCAGTATCCATAACCGCGATAAAAACGATTTGTTAATGCTCCACAAGGATCAAATTATAAATCATCAATAATGTTGAAAAATCTTGTGAATTTTGACAAATGCCTTTGTAAAAACCGCTGCAACAATACCACCAACAACAACGTTAACAACAATAATGATAATAATGTATAGCACTTATACATTTTAATAAATACAATAAGACTTTTACAGAGAATTACTCTAAATGTGCATTCCTTTTACGTTATAATTAGGTAATAGATATATGCATGGGAATATTAAGAAGGAATGTTGTAGGTTGTGGTATAGGTTTTACGTTCACTCAACTTGAAAGGTAGGTACCGTAATCTGTGTAGGACGAAAGTGAACGCCAATAACCGGACGCCCCCCCTAGGAGAATATGTTAATAATCGCTGTTATTCACTGGATTTCCGTGCGTAATTGTGGGAAAAAATAGTGTTATGTATACATTTACTTTCACAGTATTACATTTGAGACTTATATGCATGAAATTAAATTAATCTTAGTACAAAGAATAACATTTAAATATCATTGACTCCAAAGATTTACACGTTAAAGATCTGCACCTCCATAAGAACAAGAACAAGAACAAGAACAAGAACAAGAACAATAATAATAATAATACACACTCAGTAACCAAATGGCTTTGCGAGAATGGCGCAGAAGACGTTTCATTATGCATGGGTAATATCCACGGGAAGTACAGATTCATCAGCTTCGTACCACATACAGGAAATATACTGACTCAATAAAAATGTAATACATTTTAAAAGATAATAATTAGGTATTTGGGGTTACTCCGTGAAAATAAAACGAAGAGATCATCCACAGTACAGACATTTCTCCGGCTGGTAGAGAACCGATTTACAAATTTAAATGAATTAATTTCCTTGTTGTATTTAAATACGTCGTACGTAGTAGCTATGCATGTCTACGTCACTGAACCTGATCTCACTATAAGACGTGTATGCAATTGTTAAGTGGATAGTACAGTACTTAGAATGGGCATGAAACCTTTGACATTGAAGCGCAATATTTTGATTGTAGTTATTTTCGTTTAATAAATATCATTGTATGTTCTAAGCATTACACTTACATAACTTCACTATTCAACAAAAGTTCAACTAACACATCAGAAGACCGTTATACCAGAAGAGAGAGTAATACTCTAGTATTACCAGAATGAAAACTGCCTTAGGCGTGTCTTTTATTATTATTGGTGTATTTATAGCTCAGATAATCCAGTGGCCTTCATAATCAATAAGGACTACGTCGGACAAAAAACGTTCGTTTTATATCCCGCTGGGCGAGTCCCGATCCATCACCTTCATGCACTTTTCTTACTATGCTGATCCTATGCGGAACTGGTGTAGTATACAATTATCCAGTTGGCAAAGACATTTAATAAGGGGTTCGCCAGTATTCCTGATTTGACACAGCCAAGACTTTTTTCCCTTTTATGACTGTAATTTCTAAACGTGAATAATAACTGCTTCCCCATCTTAAAATAAAATAAAATTATCTTGTAGATAGAGAAACGCTATATTTTTCTGAGTGTAGCTGCATGGATAGCAAATACAGGCCTTTGTGCGAGTATGTGTCTTTTATTTTACTATTCAGCACGGAAAGAAAATTCCTTTCTGTTTGTAAGTACAAGTTGTAGAATAGCAAATTCATTGGATCCTTCACTATAGAACTTGGATTAGAAAAAACGCTTAGTTTAATACAATAGATCTAGAGTTTATATCCAACAAAGAAAAGAAAGTTCTTAATATTTCAGAGCACGTCGGGTCTCAGACACAGAGTAGGACCATTCTTCGGGAATCCCAAAAACTTGCAGACACTCCAGCCTCCTTGTGCAGTACTCCATTCGGTGGACAAGGCAAAATAGTGTGGGCAAAGTTTCTGTACCGGCCTCCTTACACCCCGGCCCCGCCTTTCCTCTCTACATCATGTGGGTGGAATATGCTTCTGTTTGACTCAGAGCCACTAAACAAGTATAATGGCTTTAGTATTAGCGGCAATTTTAAATAGAATGGTGGCAAGGGATGGCTGGATATTTGGTGAAGAAGGTTAGCGAGATCCACGTGAATGCTAACATGGCTTTCCCCCGAGGTGCTTTCTGATTCTTTACAGCACCTGCAATATAACTTTAAAACATTTGGAAAATGTAAGTATTTTTTCCTCAATTTTTCATACCTTCTGTTTTAAGTCGTGCCAGGACGCAACCAAGCACAAAGGATATGTAAACCCTTAATGGTCACGAACTGTGTGTTATAAACTATTAAAATTGTCGATTACAATACTACTAATGATGTGTTGTTTTGTAGGCTAACACATTTGATTTATCAAATATTATGCTACAAAAAATAATATTAGGCCTATTTGATTTTAATTTTTTGTTTCTCGAATGGGACTATTACAAACGTGTGTTGTGTGTGATCTTTCTGCCAGGGCCATCAGTACTGTAAACCCTGCAGTCCACTATAAATGATAGGCTACTCCATGGCTAAGCCGCCCACTGTACTACGGCTTTCTATCATTGTTGGCTAGTATCAATTCCAAACTATTTTTGCAAATTGCGTGAATTAATATGGATGGGTTTTTCGGTATTAATGCAACATTCGGCCATTGTTTTGTAGAATGCAAGCAATGGCTTTGTAATGTTTTAGAAATGGAAATTATTAGACGTGCTTCGATAGTTAAGTATGTAGTTGATTTTTTTTATATTTTAATAGCATTGGGCTGGTGTTATACGCAAGCTAAACGGCAAATAAAATATATATTTTAAAGTGCAATAATTAGCTTTTTGATGATTGTTAGTAAAATGATTACCGTATGTGAAATTGATCCCGTTTTCTTACTGACGTCACGAAGCCGTGATTTAACAAACCCCTTGTTAATTGCATCGCATGTTTAAGGAAATAAGTGAAATACACATCCCTGAAATATATGCATAATCAGTTAAATGACATTTTGATGTTTTGATTTCAGGAAAGACAAAACAAAAAGTCCTATAATAGTATAAACATGTAGCTACTAATACGTGGGCATGATTTGAACCATTACAAGTCATAACTGAATAATTCATTATTAATTTTCCCCATTCTTGTAATGATATTCAGTCTACCATTGTGAAAGTGGCACCAATAAAAACTAAAGATGTTTCATTTGCACTTTTAATTTTGAATACACCTGCTCTTCCTGGTCGACTCTAACCTGTATTCTACTGTTGTCTACATATTGTTCTCTTAAAGAATATGCATTTCTGATGTGGTTCGTTATATTATGTCAACAACTGTAGTCCTTACCTAATGGTTTTTTATATTTTAATTGCAAAAGAAGATTACAAAAAAAAATGAAATGGGTCCAGGAACACAATATTTGCGTGTGAAGAAATAATTCAGTTGGTGGATTCGTACGGTCAGTAAGTTGCAATCGCCCCACCTCTGAGCGAATGGAAAATTTGTTATAGCTATGATCCACAGTTTCATGAAGGAAATTAAAACTTAACTCATAAATATGTAAAATAAGATTAAATTTGCCATGTACATGTTCGTAAGGCATCGACGTATACCTTATGTCCATATAACAGGCCAATCTGAAACATACCGGCCGGCAGGTATGCATTTCGAAAGCGGTATACGTTTTCATACAGACCGGAATGGATAATTCTGTTTACTTCATCTAGTCACATATACAGTAGTACGGTATGAAATGAAATACGGCACAAGAAGAGCAACTTATAATCACGCCTCACTGCGTAAATAGCGCGACGGTTTCACGTCTACGGTGTTAAGTTATGTTTTTGGGTGGGTTTCCAAGGTGGAAACGACACTTTCAAGAGTTTTCTTCTTCAAATGCCAACAAACTAAAAGGGTATTACGAATACCTTTTCCCTCTCACACGTATATTAAAAACGTTCATATTACATTAATATTAATGATTGTAGCCGGCAGAACAGACCCCATGCATACATGAATACAACGTATAATTAAATTTAGATTATTTTTTAAATTATAGTTTGCTGCTGTACTGAATGAGATTGCAGTTGGATCATGCGACCATGAACACTGTCGATGCCGTATATTGGTTTAAATAAGCTTGCAACTCGATTGCAGCAATCAAACAACGAAACTGTCAGTGTTACAATACATCGACTGACAGTACTATTCGAACCAGCTTTTCCTCTAAAGAGACCTGGCTCCATGCCTCAGCTTTCTTATCGCTGACACCGAGAAGGAAATTCAGCCTGGAACGTTCCACTGTCCGATCCGATATCCACCCTCCAAATGACTTTTTTAACAGTCTGGATATTAAAACGGATCTTCATTGGCAACAAAATGAATATTAAATGAAATCATTTAATCTCCATCCTCTTTTCCTCTTTGCCTTTCGAGAATGCTTGTAGGGCAATTATTCCAGCGCGGTTGATAATGGCGGGAGGAGTATGCTTTCCTCTTGTACATATAGATATAAACGTGTATTTAAGGCATCTGATGGCATCATCATTACCGTAAACTCCCGCGGATCGAGACCTTTGACCTCATCGGGTTGGTCCAGATTTTGGCACTGCAAATCCCCCTCCCCCTCCTTTCAGTGATGGCCCTTTTTTCCTTCTTTCAGACCGTTGGCAGCGGCAAGCCAGCAGGACGGCATCTTCGTGTTCCCAGCTCTCGTGGCTATGTGAAATAAATGCAGAATTTCTCCCAAAATCATACGGTTCTTTACGTGCAAGCTGCCTTACGCCGTTTGGCTAAACGATCTCTGCATAATTTCAAACGATCGCTGTTTGATCTTTGTTCGGTACTTTTTTCTGGAACCGGATTTTTTCTTCATATAACCTCTTGGCTGGCTATGCTGGATATTGCTGATGCCACCGCGACTTAAGAGGGGCAAATGGAACCTTTGTGAGTGATGCAATTTACAATGCAAATGCAGGCCCTCTGCAAGGATTAATGCACATTGCTCAGCTGTTTCGTACTGCATCCCAGCACTTATAATTAATATGAGAATATTGTATGTTCTGTGGAATTATGCGTCCTTTTGGAATTCTGTTTCCTTTAGGGATTCTTTGGTCCTGGGAATTGGGGAGGGGAAAGAGGGAGTTAAACTTCATGCCAAACTTTAAATGGACGTGGCCCTAATGTTGGGATTTTGAAATTATATTTTTATTTTTGGAGAAGGTTATTGAAGCTGCCTTGGCTTTAACTGTTTCAGAACATTTGGGCAAAATGGCTCTCCAACATGGAACTACAACCATTATTATTATTGCATTGATTCATAACTTTTGAGAGGAATATCGATGAAGGATGGGAAGTTAGTTGTTATCTTTGGTTATCTAGCTGTATGAGTGTGATGGTCTTCATAAAGCTAGATAACCGAAAGTAAAAACTGCTTCCAGGATCATCGCGGGTGCTCAAAGGATGTTTAAAACTATGAATGAAGCGCGTGTTACTGCTTCCTGGCATCAGTGTTTCAAAGGCAACTTCCGCAACTGGTAAACTTATTAAAATTGTGGTCATTCCACGTCATATGCATTTCAGTGCGTTTATATTATATGAATAAATGGGCCTGCTGTTTCTGTAATTTGTCATGTAATTACAAAAAAGCTCACAGGCTAAAATGTTAATCTGTCGATTGCGTTGTCTAAGTACATCTGATATTTTAGTAATGCATTTTAAATGCTTACATCTAACATAAACACACGTACATTCGAGTTTTTTTTTTAACTTCTAGTCAGCGGTGCTCCAAATGCAATATCGTGCTGAAAGCATGCAATAAATGGTTTGCGATCTGTTTAAGATATCTTCAAGCATTAAACAGATTAGAAAACTGTCACAAAGAGTTCCAATGTTCTGTCTCACAAAGTCGTAGCATCAAAAATGAAACAGACAATTACAGGAGGAACCCACGTGTGCGCCTCCCCTTTTTCAGGCATGATCGAGTCTATCCAGGAAACGCCACTGGCATCCCAAACTGAAATAATTAGGTCGTATATAGACCTGACAAAACTGGGAAAGGGATGGGGAGTGGGGAATATGGGGCCGGCCTTGCTTAATTGATTCCGTTAAACGTAATGCAGGAGATGTGAACGACTGGACGCTCTCATTCCCACGCTCGAGGGCAAGTGGCAGTTGTATGTTCATAGCGGATATGACAGACAGTGCCGTCAGATCTGAGGTGGAGGAGACGTAGGGTCATTAAAAAACATCAAGTGCACCAGACCGATCTGCATGACTTAAAGTCTCGACGTTTTCTCAACCTTGGCAATCCCAGCCTTACAGAGGCGTCTCTTTTCAAAATCAGTTTTAAAACCATATATGCCCGGTTATAATTTATAACACGACCTGTTGACTCAATTAACACAAATGCGTCCATCTTAATGGCGACTGCTCGTTCATCACTGAAAACCGCAGCTCCTCATATTAAACACGAAACAGTAAGATTTATCAAATACATATTTTGAAATGTTTTCTCTGAGAAATGTCTGCCGGTTGTTGAACTTGGGGGGGGGGGGTAGCCATTTCGAAGTCGTATTTTTTCTTGACCTAGCCTACCTTATAAGATTGCGAAATTGTACTGATTTTTAGTTCAGATTTACTGGCAACTATAAAAACTGCATGTCTATATACTGTGTACTGAAATGGTGACATTTACATACATAATTATTAGAAAGGAGATGCATTTACAGATAGCTAAGTAAACCGCTTTTGACATGAAGGCACGTGCCAGGCCCTGTGGTTAAAGAGCTAGGACTTACCTAACTTAGTCAGAGACATACAGCTTATGTTCACTTCATTATTATTATTATTATTATTATTATTATTATTATTATTTTATTATTATTATTTGAGTACACCAGAATTGGTTAAATATGCCAGGGGTGCTCGGTTGATAACATACATTAAACAGTGGTGTCTAGTTAAGAGTTAAGGTTGGTGGTATTTTAGTCTTTTATCTCGAAATTGTGGAGTTTACCATTGGCTACGACAAGTTAATATAGACCAGTAAACCGTATTTAACGGCTGCTGGTGCTTCTGTTTTATAATGATTTGTGGTATCTGGCACTTGACGAAAAGTAAATATTTTAAATTCGATTCGTTTATATTTTGTCACAGTGTTAAAAGCATAGTAAGCTTTGCCAGCGTTAATGATTACATATTCCCACATTATGTGCGTTAAACGTAAATTACTATATTTAATGGCGTCTGTTTAAAACACACGACGTTATTCTGATACTCCTGGCTGTTATGGAAAATAAATATGGTGAACTCAGTGGCAGATCTTGGTTAACTTTGCATTTTTGAACTAGCAATTTATGTTAAGTAGGATGAACTTTGGGCCACCTCTTGCCCACAGCAGCGTAAAGGATTCAAGTCCAATGTTAAAAGCATCTGAATTTAACACCATCTGGGAGAAAAGGTCCCACCCCGACTTTCTCACACCGTCAGACAAAACTAGTGTCTCTTTTTCGGGTCCTTGTCTAAGCTGGCGTACAATGCCGGGTCATTATACATTTGCTGAGAGAAAATTTGAGAACACAATATGGCTAACCAGTGAAAGACTAAGTTTCTTTGTGCCCGGTTAAGTCGATTGAAATCTTCGTCGCGAGCCTGTGAATGGCGACATTGTTTTCCTGACTGGGCCTGCAGTAAATGTCACCGTATTGTAAAGAAAACCTTAAAGTCTGCAAATAGCTCACAAAATCTTATATTTCCCAGTAGAGGAATATGATTACAACAATAGCTCGGAATAAAAAAAACCATACCTTTTTATTGGATGTTAAGTTTTGCAGCGGTTTTCACGATGCAGTGGGATTCTTATTGTTATCTTTTAATATGACTTTTTTTCTTCTTTAAATCAAGCACAAATTCAGTTATACAAATTGCAAGTTAATCATGCGGGATTTTATCTATTTGAATAGGCCTATAATAAATGCCAAGAGTTGGAAGTCGTTTTTGGTGCGGTTATTATTAATTGTTGCAAATACCAATGTTTATTCATTTACACTTTTGTCCCAGGATTTGATTAATCTCATATTATTTACAGGATATAGGTATGGTGTTGTTTTCCAGTATAAGTCTGAAGTTATATAGCCAGGAAAACTGGATTCAGTTGTAACATATTTAGTATATATTATTAGAAATAAACACATTTGTATATATTTATGTATAGGTCAGTTGGTGTCATAAGCATGACAATGCAGTTGGTAAACTTTTTGAAATTATTTATGTAGGCTACATTTGTTTATTGACATATAAACATGTTTTCTATGTACCTTTTGGGAGACTTTTCCTCAGCTAAAATCTTCATAAATAGAGCAGCACTAAGGATGTGAAGATATGGCTTGTCTTCAATTCTGGGTCATCCTTTTCTAAATTTTGCAATAGGTGTAATTTGCTATTACACCTGTGTTTTTGGCTTGTTTCTTTGTGTATAAGGTAAACTGTAATTGTGTTGTTTGTGCCATATGTACAGTCTTAGGACGCCATTATTGTCACGTGATCTGTAGAACAGCATAGTCACAGAGATGGGAGTAGTCATTGTGAAGCGTTTTTTCTTTTTACAATGGTTGAGCAAGCGTTCTGTTTCTCTTTATTGAAGAGGCTCATGCTGCATAACTGCAGAATGGCTCATATAATGCATTACAGGATGCTTTAAGAATGGTGTACTTTGCTACATTATATAATTTGTTTTAAATGTACTGTTACAGTCAGGTGGTTTTCTTGTTTATTATAAATAGCAGTTGGTTTATGGTTATACATATTTTATGTCATAAATTGCTGTTTATACCAAAATTAGTCTTGAATAGTAATATTAGGATTTTCAAGTAGTGCATGAAACTAAAAGGTGTATCTTCTCAGACTTTGGTGTACAATTTGGTGTAAATTTTTAGAATTACAGGAAATCAGAGTTATAGTCCCACACAGGCATCAAGCGAGGCACATAAAAACCAGGGGGAGTGGCGGTGGCGTTTTGGCCTTTCCCAAGATTTATTTTGACTTCAATCGTCCCCCACAAAAATAGACCATTACATATTTAGCACAAACCTGAAAATTAATGCCCATTCATTATCATATTCACAGTATTGTCCTGCAGTATTGCAGGACAGAAAAATTTGTCAGCCATTAAGTGGCACGATTGTCCAAATGTCAGAGGGAAGTTCTGTTTTGTTGACACAAGAAAGTTTTTTATAAATAAGGAATCACTTTTTTAATGAACACATTTATTGTGTTGATATCCTGTTGTTTTGCAGAGACCTGATAGAGATAAAACCTGTGCCTTATCTGGCTGATAAAAGTTTGAACTAGACTGTTTTTGACTAACGTTGATGCTTTTTTAACCTGCATTTATGAAGCCACTACCTTCAGTTTCAAGTAGAGAGCAACAGGATGACTGGAAGCATGCATTCTGAAAAGTAAAAAAGAAACTATATGCAGATGTTAAACAAGCTGTGAGAATTTTTACACACACTGTGTTCGGGGTCTACTTTATTGCTTGTAGAGGGTTTTACCTTCAATTGGTGTTGCCATGGTAACAGGAGATGAGCTCACAGTGTGCTCCCTTGCATCAGCAGCACTTGTGTATGTAATTGGGTAAAGCTCACAATCTGGTTCTTAACTAGTGCTGAGGAAGAACAAGTTGCCAATAGTATGTTTATATTCAGTACATCTATGACTATTTTATACTCTCCATTCCTCTTCTTGTTATGTATCTTAGTTAACAACACAAGGGGCCCTGGAGCATATATCAGGCTGCATATGGCACTGGGGTACACCCTGGGTACACTTTGGATGACCAGTAGGAGTGATTTCATAAATCAAAACCCATCTGATGGCAAACCTTATGTTTTATCTTTAAGTTCATCATGTTCAAATTGGTTCGGTATCAGCACCACCCATAATAATCCTAGATCAGTAATTATGATTTGTGTGCTCTGGCCTATTGTGTCACCTCACAATGTTTTCTCTGTACCCTTGCTGCATGAAAATGGTTTTAGAGCAATGTAGGATTTAATTTCACTGTAACACAATCGCGCTTATCTGCATAGCACTTTATTTTTTTGAAACAATATTGTATTGATAGCATATTCATAATAAGGATTCGTACAGAACAAAATTAACAGAGTTTATTTCAAAATTGTGGAAAGCCATTTAATGGTATCATGCACGGCCATTTGAACTTCTGGTAGGTTAGAGTGGGGATTACTGAGTGTCCATGCTGTGCCTATATCGCTCGTCTTCCTTCAGTCCCCTCGCCTTGGGTGAATGGGCTCTCTGCATGTTGCTAGATGGTTCATTCTTTGTATAAAAATGTCTCTTTATTTTTTTCTAAAACTTATTTATTGTTCACCAAGATGTTATAAATTTTCTTTCTCTTTTTTTTTCTTTCTTTCTTTCTTTCTTTCTTTCTTTATTTCTGTTTTATACTTTTGTACCAATTTCATTTCATAGATTTTAG
>JABFEA020000043.1:24387655-24402333 GCA_019775915.2 Cyphomyrus plagiostoma
TTTCTTTCTTTCTTTCTTTCTTTCTTTCTTTATTTCTGTTTTATACTTTTGTACCAATTTCATTTCATAGATTTTAGGAGTTTTCTGAAATTGAATCAAAGTATTTGCACAATCTGATTTATAACTTTAAAAAATACTGTAATGATTTCACCTCCTGTACCATTGGTATTTAACCCCCAGATGACAACAATCTCTTCATTGTAAATTTTTGAGTTCAAAACTTATTTGCGAAGAATTCTTTGTGACTTTGGTAATATAGGAAAGTGATTTAGCATATACAATCAAATTTTTACTGACTTTTAGTCTATTTTTACGGGTTTTCTTTTAAATTGATTTTATTTTTATTTTTGTTAAAGTAGTCTAGTAGTAAAGTAGAGTGTTTGACATTTTATTGAACCACCTCACTTTCATTATTTAAATATCCATCTGAAAAATAAATTAATTGCCTTTCAAATACTGAAATCCATTTTGTGAACAACATCTAAATAATATATTGCAAATCAATTCAACCTTAATTTATACGTACTAATGACCAGATAGCAATGCATCATGCATGTTTGCAAGTGAAAACAAATTTTCAAGTTATAGTGTATTAGGATAAGACTTTCACTGATGTTGGATTACTTCAGTCTGTGTTGAGTTACACCTAAATTTATAGTCAGACAGCAAAGCCTGGCATAATCACTTGTACTCCTACAGGTAGCTTTTTGCTTTTAAAGGTTTATATGTATTTAATTATTAAATGTTTATTTTTTTATTGTTGAAGAGAGAGTGAACAGTGAATCTCTTTTGCCGAATTGAGAATATCAATGCTTTTTGACCCACCAGTCAGGTATCAATGACAAATGAATTTGTTGCCGAATTTTGACACCAAGTGCCATTACACGTAAAATTGATGTTTCTAAATTTATATATGCAAATGTAGTAGAAATGTATCACCTTAAATATGGATTTCAATTAATAGTAAAGGATCCACTTATAGAAATTCTTAAAATAGACAAATACTTATACATAATTACTACATTACACTGAGTGAAAGAAAAATATGAATGGTTTAAGGCAACAACTGTATTATTATTTTATAAATATATTAATTATATATTCCGTAAGGAAAAAAAGACATGTATGTGCATACCTTTCTATTATTTGAAAATTTCTTTTAAAATAACCTTGTGAGAGTAAAGGATAAAATAAACATTATACTTTGCTTTGAGAGTTAACATTTCTTTATGGTGCCTCCATCTTAAGGCTTTGCAGCAGTTACTGTGACGGCATAGACCTAAAATGTCTGCCTGGTTTGCATGTGTCAGTAAACAATGAGGGAGCATGCTGTGAAAGGCTATTATTTAATTACTGCCACCGCCATCCATGCATACCAAATGGAACATATTCAGCCATAATTCCCCCATTTGCTGTCATATGCATGGTTTTGCCCATGGCATCATTTGCCATGCTCTCTGCAAACACATTTGTGTACCTTTGTCATTTGATGGCGGCTAAGCAGTCGTATGAACATGCATTAGTTCAGGTGGCTTATGTATGACTTTGTATGTGTTTTTTTTACTTATTGCTCTCCTCATATTCTATGTTGCCTTCACACTAGTTTCATTGACGGTTGATCATTTGAATAGTGTGTCTCAGGCCAGATATTAGCTATTATTGATTTGTTTTCTGTATAAAGTTGTGTGTTATTTGCACCTGTTTTTTTTAATCAGATCAGCATTGGATGTATATTTTTAATGTCCATAATCCTGGGGGGCATGGGGGGACTGTTTCTGTACTTCCTAAAATCTGCTGAATTGTTGTCTTAAATGATCTGAGAATTATTGATGTTTAATAGTAATACAAGGTATGGGACAGCTAATTGTGTTTCTATACCAGCTAGGGAATGATCTTCTTTATGAAATATTAAAATAATATTTAATCATCCATAAAAGATTATTGATTAAACTGATTCAACCAATTCAATGAATTTAAAAAGTGTATAGTGTAATTAATTTTAAACAGATGTTTGGATGCTTGTCTCCGACATTGTACAACAGTCAGCTTGGCACTGTGCAGTTTATTCTATTTTTCATATCATAATTCAAGATAATAGTCATTTGTTTGCTCTTCATACTATTCATTTTTTTGTTGCTTCCCCAAAATTCATTTGTTTAGAATCTGAATTGAAAGTTCTGCTTTAATTTAACAGTTAATAAGCTTCTAAATCGGAAAAAGGTAGAGAACTAAGGGTGGAAGTGGATAGCGTACAATGGTGATACAATGCCTATGCTTTTCCATTTTAATATCCTCCATCGTTGTATTATCTATCACCTACAGTTACTCCTCATAACAGTCACATAAAAGAAAATGTAAATAGTTTATATTTATGTTATGTAATTAAATATGTTGCCATTGTTGGAATTTACCTGTCAGAATGGACTTAAGCGCCTTTTTTACAGATATGTGATATATGGCTTTAACAGAGAAGAGCTAGCTTTGCATCAGTGAGGTGTTGACTTCCTGTAATACAATTGTATGTTTGGAGCTGCATGAAAAATGTGGCACCATATTTTTAGCTCGATTTTGTGAACTGTTGCAGAAATGTAGCTGTCATGCATTTTTATTTCCGCATATTATGCCAACTGATTTTGTTTCAAGTATTCTGAGGTTTTCAGGCACTTACCCTTAACTGTGTTTGTGTGTGAGCCACTATGAGTAAGAGATCGCCAAAATAAAGAGCACTAATAAAAACATGGAACAAAATGCTAGGTGACGGTTCACAAGGTGAAAGTTGCTGCTGCATCAGGAAACACACCCCAGACTGCTGAGGCAGGAAATTTTAGAGTGTAATTAAATTTTTGCATGTCTCAGGCATCACTTGTCATAAATGCATTGACTGTAAGTGCCTGGTTTTATGTCACATTTGAGATAAGTGTAATTGAAGATGTACGGTAAAACACTGAGGCCTACTTTTCAGTGTTTTGAGCTTATTGTGAACTACTGTCTTGGGGAATAAATGTTGACACATCACATAAACATTTTTCCCTTTAAACCTTTTGTGCACTTAAGGTCGCAGAGGGTTATATGTATTTTTGTGATAGTATAGTTTATCCCTTATGTGATGCTGTGTTTTGTTTGAATATTTTTTAGCTACATCATGGCACAGATAGTGATGTACTCACCATTTGTGTATGTTTTCTGTGTGATATATTTATGTCCTGTATAATGAATAATGTCTTCTAAAGAATGTATTCTAAAGTTGTATGTATTCTGTTTTAATTTCTATACAATGCCCATCTTTATTGGTGTGTGTCCGTGTCTTCTCAAAATTTAAGTTTTTCAAGTCAGTGCTGGTGAAAGCTACAGTTATCCTTGCCATTCGTCAATAAAATGCAATGTGTAGTACATGTGCAACAAAAACCATAACTGATGAGGGACTTGCACAAGATATGATTAGACGAGCCACATAGGAAAGGCCTGGGTGGTGGAGAGTCTTCACCATAAGATCTCACAATCCGCTGATTCATACAGTCTGCACTACGTGAAACACGTAACACAAGTGTTCAGGTAAATCATTCTAGCACAACTCATATCTCCTCTTTTCTTTTCTAACCTTTCTTGATACCGAGGCCTGCTCCACCTTCAAGCCGACTCTTAGTCCTGTGACTGTATCTTGAAATATTTTCCTGCAAGGTCTTTGACGTTATACAGAAATAAGTATATTCTGCAGCTCACTTCTCTGTTTTGCATTCTTTAGTCGTTTATTAGTTATGTTGTTTTGTTTTGATTAACTTTTATCTTATCCAAATGAATGGGAGCATATACATCATACTGCAATAGTTAGTATAAGGAGGTGTGGTTTTTTTGGAGGTCGTCATTCACCTTGACACTAAGTTAATGAAATACATACTGCTTTAAAACTGCAATAATATTGACTGTTTTAGCTGGATCAGAGATCCAAAGTATTAAACTGACATAATCATTGCGCCCACAATGTTCTGCGTTCTACCACATTCTAATATCAACTGCAATTAAATTCTCACTTGGCTAAATCGCAAGATTCTTAGGAGCATTGAGTAGGAGCATTAAAGTTTTGGTTATTTTAGGATCTTGTGATGCTTGTATTGAGTATCATCCACTGTGTGATGTACAGCCAGCAGTGAAGGTGAGCGTAAACTGTAGCAGAGCATAGTTTTCCTGTCATCTCTGATTCATTTTTGCTGATAACTAGATATGCTGCAATATTTCTGCTCATGGGTGAGCATATGCCTGACTTCAGATCGATGGCTGCAGAGTATATGGAAAAGTAATTTACTTTTTCATTCGTCAGTTTGTCTCAGAAATTTGCCGTTGTTTGCCAACTATAAAATGCACGGTCCGCTTGCGTTGACACTATTTGCATATTTTTGTTTATACATCCATATGCCACAAACCACCATAATAATAAGTTGCATTTTTGGTGCATATAAGTATAATGAGTTGAAAAATATAATAACCTTTTATTATTTTAAATTCATTTCAATAAAGGCAAACTGACAATTGTGACTGTTTCTTGGAATATGTACTACCTGTATGGTCATGTTCTGAAAGCATTTGATTTTAGGTGTTTGTAGTTTGGATCCTTTTATTTTATTAAGTGTGTTTGCGTGCAAAGAGTAGAATTAAATAAATATTGTTGTGCTGTATATGGTTGTGACCTGTGCATTTATCAAACTGGCGAGTTAAAGTCTAAAGTAAATGGCCAAACTGGATTTCACTGAAAAGTTCAATATTTTTGGTCATGAAGAACCACAAACCTTTTTAGATGACTTATCTGCAGGGCACAATGTGCATGGGTAGCCAGGAGGCTGTTATATCTGATATTAACCATTATTTTGTGACTGCCTTGGTGCCATAAGTGGAAAATGAATATCAAAATGACAAGAAGACCTATTTGGAAAGATAGCATTTTTGTGCAAAAAGTATGCCAATTGAAATTTGTTTGTAGGTGACATATAGCCTATAGGTTGCATTTTAAAAGCATGATGTTTAAGCCTGTCATTTGGTGCTTGCAGCCAAGGAAAGGGTGATGGCTCGTTGGAAGAGAAGAACAAAATAGACCCATCTAAACATTTCCTTCAACAGCGACAACAGTTAGGTGAGTTGAGGGTCTAATGTTATGAAAACCTTGATACGTTTTTGTGTTTGAATGTGCTTTGCATGCATTTCTATCTGTTGTCACAATACAACAGCTAGTGTAAATACTGGACAAGACTGTCTCTGAAGGCCACTGTTAATATGCAGTGGCTTCTTAAGCAAGTTTTGTTTTCCATTTATTACATTTAATGCACAGGAAATTAAACTAGCCAGGTATTCTCTGTTTCTATAATGTATGCAGTTCTGGTTCACTGTATATCTGTTAACCATGCTATTTCCAACAATCTAATTGCTATATTCTTAGGCTAATATTGTTTTTGTGGTTTTGGAATTTAAGACCCTTATCAGCTAAAATTTGTGAGGTATTGAAATTAGCAGAATTGACTATATCCCTTCATAGAATAAGATTATCACATCATTCAATTATGGTCTCCATCAAAATACTGACAGCAACAATAAAGGTATTAAAAAGGTTCATGGTCATTTTATTTACCTTACAGTACATTTACAGTTATAATTAACAGACATCTTATTAGTTAGAGTAATAAATACCTAAGGTACAGTTTATTGCACATAAATTGGACTGTTTGAGATTTACGTGTTGAACTTGAGGAATTTCCATTAGGATCAAAGAAGCTACATGCAATATAGTCACAATGCTGTGTGTAAACATATCAAGCACCTTGCCTGTAAGAGCATTTTGAAATGTCACACTTTCTCCACACAAATACAAGTCCTGATTTGATTGACTTTTTTTTACTTGTTGTAATGTTCTGTACTTAAATGTAATTGGCCTGAAAGGGAATAGTATGCTAAGTAACAGTTTTCCTTGATCAGAAAAGGTGTTAGCTAACACTTGGCTGCTTTATGTTTCAATAGTTTTACAATAACAGAGAGAGAAATAATATTTTGTTTTTTGAATATTTCATGACTTTTATGATCACATACTGCAAACTTGAATATCAAATATGAAACTTTTAGTACTATTATATGAAAATCCAGATATAAATGCATAATATATCACTATACCAAAGTAAATTTTTATGTAACATTGTTTTAAAGTTATATCAGTAAAATTTGCTAAATAAAAACATGCAATTGGATGCAATATGCTTGTAGCATGCAGGGAAATGATGACCATTAGCCTGAACCAATAATTTTTAAATGTAATCCAGTGTTACGTCCAGCTCCATCCGATCCTCATGTGTGCCACGCCCACCTTGTTACCACTCGTTTATTCCGGATTGTTCTCACCTGTTCCTTGTTAATGTCTGCTAGTCTGGTGTATTTAGTCCTCGTCTGAGTCAGTCTTCCCCAGACTTGTCATTAACGTTATTCTATTGTTGGTCTGCTGTCCGTCCAGTCTGCCCGAATAAACCCTGTTTGCCCGATTTCCTGGGTCCTCTCGCCTGTTTTGCCGCTCGCACACCGACAGTACGTAACATCCAGATAAAGTTAGGATTAGAAAAATCCAAATAATTTTTTATTCCGCACCTATATTACTATAGGTAATAAGGTCTGCAAATGAGTAAGTAATTATGTGTTCCTTTTTATCCTTTCTTGACTTCCTATGAAACAACATACCAGAACAATTTTAGGGTATACATACACACTGGGGGTGAGTGATATATGTTTTTGAAATGAAATCAGGAGGATAGGATAACAGTTTTACCTTGTGTATATATACAACCAAACATTTCAAGCATATAACATCATACAACATCTGAAAATGCTTATTTTGTCAGAGAGTCTGGAACATAAGCCATTAACCTACTTTTTGTTATTGTCCTTTGGGTGTTGAATTCAGCAAACAGCTGACAGTTTGTTAGTACTAATGTTGATCATTAAAAATGGTGATACAGGATAATGAGCTCAAGAAAATTCTGCGTTAAATTAAAATTGATCCAAGGCAAATCTTAGCTTCTGTCTGTCCTGCCACTGTATAGAGAGCTTTAAAATTTGGGCTAAATGAAATGTAATCTCACAATAAATGCGGGACAGTGTTTTCAATATTGGAAGTAAGTACATATTTATTTGTGGATGGGGTCTTTGTGTAAGCCGTAGGTACTTAAACGCAGCAGCGCGTCTGTGCTTGTTTATGTTCTTTCTTCCATTTAATTCACTGGGAAAACAATGTATTTTTTTAGTGCTGTATATATTTCCATAAAGATCAATGATTTGTTTGTAGCACCACATGAAAGGGAATGGGACGTTAAAATGGCGCGTCTGCTGCCATGGGAATGCATGATGTGTTTGTGGGGGTGCGGCACGTGAGCAGGGGCCTCGCAGCAGCCACAATATGTTGAGGCCCCTGCACAATGAGGGACAGGAGGTATGGAGGGATGCAGGCAGACACTTACAATAATGCAGAGTACCGTTAACATTCCTGCATGTCTAATGGAGGTTCTGCAGCGGCAGCCCTCACCAGGGACGAAAGCAGAAGACACTGACACCAGACAATGACTGGGCTCAGTGAGCATTTGTGGCAGGCCATCAGCATTAAGCCCAACCTTAATGGTTTATTAATATGCGGCGACCTAATTTGCATATCAGAGCCTTAATGCATCCATCCACAGGGCGGCAACGCCGTCTGGTGAGCTGCAGAGAAAGTGGCTGCGAGACCTGGGACGCCGGCCTGGCGTGTGAGCTCTTGGTGCACAGGCCGCCTAGTGACTGATGCCGCCTTCGTTGACATTTGCGGAGGGATGAGGAGAGGGGCCGAGCAGCTTTGGGGGCGGGAGCAGCTCGGGCGACTTAATGAGGTGAACGGTTTCCACTACTAAGACATGTCTTTGTGTTGATTTGCATATCTATGATGGTGGGTTCTTTCTGTTGTTTTTTTTTTCGTGCCTTTCAATTGTGGTTATGGCTCAAGATTGAATACTTCGCTATTCCTCATCACAGTTATAATAGAGCAGTAAGAGAACAGCAGATGTGCTCAATTTTATGTGAAAATGCAAGGACAAAATATTTCTGTGGGAGAAAATGACAAAGATAAATAAATAAATAAGTACCGTGTCTCCCTGAGGACGGGGTGGGAAATCTGTTTCTGCAGGCATCCACTGTCAACTTTAAAGCTTGCCTGACATCCTCTGTGTCGCGTGGGTCTGGAGTGGATTTACGTTATCTATGCCTTTTTTTTTTTTTTTGCAAGCTTTGAATTTTTTTTCCCCCTGCTTGAAATGTGAAGTTAATTTCCAGGGTACTATCAGTAGTATGTTCACTTGGTTTATATGTGGTGTGGTCCTTAACATACAGGCGGCAGAGGGAGGGGGTGAGGGTACCGATGGGGGAGGGGACAGTATACCACTGCCAGCAAATTGGACGCCTCCTCGACTTGGAGACTAGGGGATCCTCCAGATTTCATTTGCATGCAGCACGATCTCAGGGATTAGACCCAACTGGTATTCATGGAGGATTTATACCTGAAATGTATTACATGGTTTGTAAACCCCCAACCACTTACAGATAAAACAGTATATGTGTGTGTGCACGCATAGTCATTAAAAAAAAATAAAATACTTGTCCTTTGCTTTAATATTTGAGTAATGTTATGTGTGTAATAGCACTGTATAGTATTTGTATTTTTGGTGAGAAATATTTTTTTAGTTCTATTTATGTTATTATTTTTCCTTTCAATTCACCTGTATACCCACATAAATTTTGTGCAGACATAAAAATCTCACAGCTGCATCCTCACTACAAACTAACTTCTCACTTACCTTACTTACCTCTCTCCCAGGCAATGAATATTTTTGGATCATATGCAATATGATATTTAATATTTAAAATAGGACTTTATTTTACAGATTAGTATATTTAGGTCAATACATCAGTTTGCTTTTCTTTTTTAGAATCATAGTCAGGATTATTGGCCAATTATGTTCACAAATGCAGGGTATTTGTCTCCGGTTGTCAGTGGCTCACATAAATACAGTGAATTTTATCGGATCTCTACAGAATATTTTCCATAATCTGCCATAAAACCACAAGAAACCTAATTCCCAACATGGAGCCAGCATGAATTGGCATGACCTCTTGGAGTAACAGAAATATGATTTTTCTCAATATAAACCATATTGTATTTGCTCTCTAAGTAGATGCTGCAATACAAAAAAAACTTAAAAACCAAATATTTTAGATGTTGTACCATGTTAGATATAGTTGCACAAAAATCCATACTAATTGATGAACAATATATTCCATCATCCATATGCAAGCATGTCTGCAGTTTCAGAACAAGATGAGATTCAAACATGCATGTCTGCTTTATATTTACATAATATTTAAATGATGGCTTTCATTGGTAGATGGTGTGGTGTGTACATTGTGTGCTTCAGACATTGTGGCATGTTAAAGCGAAAAGTCATTGTCAACTATCATAAAAATGTTACATAAGAATGGGGACTGTTTGATGTATTAATGCAACTATGAACCAATTTCTAAGAACCTGATTATTTTTTCTCTGATTGTAGAAAAGCATATACTGAAATTCATCAATGGCATATCATCTTTAAGGAATACTTCATAAGCTTCTAAACTGTACTGTGATGAACTTGTTGGGTGAGGCAGTATGATTTCTGAGGGAGACTAAACAATTAAGTTTAACAATCAGTTCAAATGATATATTCAAACATGGGAACACTATTTAGTCTGCTAGCCCCTGGGTGCTGAAGATTGTCTGGTTGTCACTGAGTACTCAAGATTGCTGGTAGATTGCTTTGTTACCATAAAAAAGAAGAAGTAGCTGAAATTTTCTAGAATACGGATCCTCAGGGCAGAGATTAAGCCACTCATGGACAATGTGCCGCATCATTTTTCATACCTTTGAATGCTTACATCTATATGGCCTATGGGTTTAAAAAGGTATGATTCTTACATAATTTGTGCCAAAATATTTGTTTGTAACAGACAGACGTTCTTCTCAGTAAAGAAGATCCTGAGTTGCATATTTGCTTTGTAAATGAGTTTACTCTTATTCCTCACAAGGACACTTTGCTATCAGGTTCTGCATACCCATAGTTGTAAGCTTCATCTTATTATTACTTCTTTGCATATTACAAAAGACCTGTATAATGTGCAGAAAGGGATTATGTATTTGTCAGGGCCGCTTTCATTGACGTATGCTTCTGCCCTACAAATGTCATGCCGTATAATCCAGAAAAATTGCACCCGCCCGTATTTAATTATGCATATTCATGATGCCTGCTGCCATGATGTTTGCATATTGCTTGTTACGGTATTCATCAGCATTGTAAGTAATGCATAGATGTGACAGGATAAAGAACTCGGTATTTCTTAATGCAAATGTAGTACTTTGAAGAGCTTGCTGTACTACAGTATTTTATTGCTTGTTTTCTTTGATTTAAGGAGGCTACCACAAGTCTTTTCTGACATCTTACAAATAGACATATCATACATCACATGAAAAGAGAAAAATATGAATAAAAAATTAGTTTTGTCTTGAATTATCAAGGTCATTTGAAAGAAAATACAATTTTGATGCATAATCTTTTGTTCTGTACCTCTCTTAGTTTTCCCTGTCATGGCAGTTCTCTCTCTCTCTCTCTCTCTCTCTCTCACATACACACACACACACACACACATATTTTGGTCGCCAATGCCATACCATGGATTGGATTTGTTATGCATGGGTATTTCTCAGGCTGTAGTTGAACTGCATGCTAACCAGAGTAGGAAAGCTTTTGCATTGGAGATGAAAATGAGGACCAATATGAGGAGGAAGCGTAGGGGCAGGGTGTGAAGAGTAGTGGGAGCAAGTGGCTTCCTCAGTGGCTCAATGGCCCTTTGTGCTGGAATGGAGAGCAGAGTTAATTAGTGGTTCTACAAGTAATTAATGGCAGAATTTGGGCTGAACCACCGCTTGGGTAAACAGAGTGAGGCAGCACACAGAAGCTACAATGGCAGCATTGTCCTGGGTCTCTCATTAGAGGCCGACTCGCAGATGGGAGTGGAGGGACTTCCAAGCGGGTGGGAACCTGACAGGAGAGAAGTGCTGAGGAACAAGTGTCTCCTGATCTTATTACAACTGGATCTGGCTTTTGCCATCAACTGTGCCAGCTGTGTTCACAGAAGCCAAGACTGTCATGCTATCTTCCCATCAAAACCTTATCCATGCCTGGAAGGCGATGGTGTGGGGGGGGGGGCAGATGAAGGCCTGAGTTTGGGCTTTGCTTAACGAACATTGAAGAAACAAAACAGAAGAGAATATATTACCCTCTGCCTGTAGAGACTGTCAACAAGCCACAAGAAAGCTTTGCAAACTACTTTGCAGCAAATGCTATTGACAGTGTAATTGAAAATGCAATCAGGTTTATAGGCAGTTACGGCACTGTTTACTTATCTTGTGATTCTTTAAATTTTGTCTTGCTTTTAAGTAAACTGATATAGTCATATAATCAGGACACAAGTTATTAAAACTAGCAAAGATGCTGTAAAACTGACCTGATTTTTTCTTTTGAAAAATCCCATTGCAGATTTTGAAAATAATTCAATATGTGCCTCATATGCATCTGTATGCATTTACACACAGATGTACACTAATTTCCTATTATGGCATGTATTTAAAGAAAGGATACATTTATAGATTTTTATTTATACATCTTGTCTGTAACGTCTTCCTTTTTCTGCTATTTTCCCAAACACTTTTAGAACTTCACCTTTGTGTTACACTGTAGCTGTATTGGCAGGAGCATTGCCACCTCATCTTGTGGTGCCCGTAATAAATAATTCCTGTGTAGTTTCAATCTGTTTTGATCTTTAAGTGTACACTTCTCTGATTACACACCTTTAAGCACCCCGTGTGTTGCGCATGTGCACAGGTTCGTTTAATCACATATTTAGACTGCTGCAACGTCTGACACTTTGGGCCATCTTTGGGTGGAAAGTGTCTTCAGTGGCTGAGAGAAGTGTCTCAAAATGACACCTCAGTAGGGAGATCCCACCTCAAAGTTTCTAGACAGGAAATCAGCAGAGACAGAAGCAGGCTCTTGCCATCTTCTTAATGTTCTGTACATCTGTTACGCAATTGTTTTCACAGTAGTGTTTGCCATATATGTCCACAGATAATAATTAGTAATTGTCCTCAATATGACAGTGGAAAAACTAGGTAAGAGTCTCACAGTTTTGTCTTTTAAAGTTTCTGATAGGATGCAGTAGAAGACATGCAGGATCTCATGTAATATACCATTTAATTTAGAGTGGAATGTCACATTCTTTTATTGCACAATTTCATTTGCTTTACTTTTTTATCTAGCAGCGTCATATAAAGATGCAATTAAAAATGTTCCCCCTTTCAGTTTGCCTTTTTCTTATATAGTCCTGACAATGACAACAATCCACAATCTTTTACCCTGCAATATTCAATACCATTCTGCTTCAATCCACAAAGCCAGAACTTATTCAAAATGTAAAATGACACCTCTGGGTTATCTCTAGTTTTTTCTAAAAATTTCTCCAAGGAATGATTGCCGAAATAAGCACACATTGGAATACCCAAGGATGGAAGAATGACTGCACATTTATATCTAGCTGAACACTTGAACCTGGCTAAAGATTGTCTTATTTTTTAAAGAATGAGTCAAAGGTCTAGCTTTGGAAATGATGGTGGAATTTGTGAGCCTATTCCATTTATCTGAACCATCCCCTACCCCCTTTCTGAAATGTAAGAATTTTCTCTTTTGTGGGAGTATTCCCCATACTCTTTCCTCTGCATCTCAGATTATGGTTTTTAATTTCAAATATATCCTTTTTTTATAAAAAATGTGCGAAATTGACCAGTCTGTTTAGTAGTATTGTTTATAAAATGCTCAAAACATATAATCAACAGTATATTATACATTTATCTTGAATGAGAAGTTGCGACAAAACATTGAATATTCCAGGTGCAAATCTATTGGCAATATTTAATCCTATTGCACCAATCTGATTCCACAGTCGCCAGCAGAAGCAAATACTGGCTGGATCGCTAGCAGATTCTTGTAGTCTGGTGACAGCCACCTCCCTCCACCCCCACACATACTGACAAAATGCATGCGGTCATGCCCACACAGGCACACACATGCGCACAGCTCACATGACTGGAAGGCATTTTTTTGTGGACATTGAACAAAGGAAATAAGCCATTTTATTTCTATTGCAGGTTGTCTAAACTAATAACTTATCTTCTGTTCAATATTTGTAATGGGTGGCACCTCCTTTAGATGGGCCTTTCTCAGAATATGCTTGGTTTCATAGTTATATTAAAAACAGGATTCATACGTATACAGTTTGTTCCATTTTTATTTGGAGAAGTGGAGATACCTTATACTCACCAAAAAAAACTGTACTTAATTTTTTTTTTATCACTGTGAATCATATTTAATGTTTATGTGTGGTAGTCAGGAAAGCAGAGCTTGCATATCCTCTGACTTAATTTAAAAATCAGGTTTAATGTAAATTTAGGGGGAAATTGTTCATTGTCAGTAATTATTGTATACATTGCCATTACATACATAATATGTTTGACACTTATTTGTATGACATATGTAATATTAAGTTTTTAACTATAAAACCCTTTATTCAGTATGTATTTATACATGTCGGCTTGGAAATTGACTGCTAATACTGACTTGTCCAGTGCTGACGGAAAACTGGCTGCTGTTCTGTCTCTAATAAGACAGATCAAATAGATATCCTTACATCGTTTTAACATTTTCTGCTAATATGAATCGTGTTGATGTTGTGCAGTTCATTATCTTTTATCACATAGCCCTTGAAAACATGCCTCAAGCTTTTAAACAATAGACATAAGCATTGTGTGCTACAAGCACAAATGTGTATGATGCATGCTCAGTATAACTTGCATTGCACTCCTTTTGTGCAGCTGAATGTCCTTGTGGTGTCTGAATGCCCTTTGGGAATAAATTCCAGTGGAAGACTTTGGCAGATCAGTTAACTTTTAATTATGTAAACTCCTATTCATAAAACCCAGACCTGATGGTATTATTTACTATTTCCATTGAAAGTGTATACAAACTATATTAAGTGTCAAGAAAGAAAAAAATCTTCTGATAACTGGTGCTGGACTTGTATTTCTACACTATGCTCTGATCTTCTGACCTGCTGTAGTGAGGTATGGTGAGATAAGTTTCCTTGACATAGAACTCTAGTGATGAGAGCAAAGTGGGGACAGATCTGAGATAAGTATAGCCCCACATTCGATCTGCGTGGGAAAAGGCCACTTTCTACACGGTTGCTTTTGTCTTCTATAATTGTTCATGTTTTCTGGGTATGAGCGTAATTTGTTAAGCCTAAGCATGTTTCACTAGTGTCATGTAAGGGACATAGGGCCTTGGAAAGGTGTTTGCATGTGCCACGTATGTGGCCCCTTCTGCACGCGCCACGTATGTGGCCCCTTCTGCACGCGCCACGTATGTGGCCCCTTCTGCACGCGCAACGTATGTGGCCCCTTCTGCACGCGCCACGTATGTGGCCCCTTCTGCACGCGTCACGTATGTGGCCCCTTCTGCACGCGCCACGTACAGTATGTGGCCCCT
>JABFEA020000043.1:24402433-24418929 GCA_019775915.2 Cyphomyrus plagiostoma
CCCCTTCTGCACGCGCCACGTACAGTATGTGGCCCCTTCTGCACGCGCAACGTATGTGGCCCATTCTGCACACGTAACGTATGTGGCCCCTTCTGCACGTGTAACGTATGTGGCCCCATCTGCACTTGCCACGTATGTGGCCCCTTCTGCACGCGTCACGTATGTGGCCCCTTCTGCACGCGCCACGTACAGTATGTGGCCCCTTCTGCACGCGCAACGTATGTGGCCCATTCTGCACACGTAATGTATGTGGCCCCTTCTGCACGCGCCACGTATGTGGCCCCATCTGCACTTGCCACGTATGTGGCCCCTTGTCCAGTGTTAGATGTTGGCACCATTTCTGGATTTGCTGCACCAGCTGTGTGCCCTTTCTTGCTTGTTTCCATAGCAATCAAGATTCATAATGCTTCATTATCACATTTACAGTCTTTCGATTTCACACAAACCCACACAACCCCATTTAGTAATCATTCACAGAATAGTGGTTTCTTGCCATTTTTCAGTTTTATGTAATTAAAATAGCATGAAATATCTTTGATTTATTGCTGAATTATCTAATTATATATTTAATTATATAATAATAAATTTAATTTATTTATACTTTCTGGCTTCGTTTTTACAGTATATTATGTCAAAATATATCTATCATTTATCTCATAGATAATTTAATTACATGGTAATTATTTCACCTTGTCTTTGCACTGTTACAAATATGATGAAATAAATATTTGAAATAGTAGCCTATTTTCACATATCTATTTCAAGGTGTATCTCTCCTAGAAAACAGGAATATTTAAACTATGACACAATGTAAAAATATTACCTTTAGTTTTTTTTTTTTTTGTCTTTTGTTAGCCCAAAGTACCAGCATAAGCAACCACAATAACATGATTCTTTAATACCACACAGTTACAGTGGAAGTCTTCTGTGCCCTTGGATGAGGGAGGCTGAAGCTCTTCCCGCAGCATCCTTTGCTTAACAGTTGCATTTAGAATTCAAAACTACACTTTAAAGACTGTGCACACACAGTGAGGATGGAAAGGACACCACCAGAGCTGCTCAGCAGAGCACAATAAAAATGGCAGAAGGGACATCTGAACTTAATGAATGTAATAGCGCCACAGCATCCAAATAATTCTGTCATATCCCTCAGTGTTGAATAGCATCAGCCAATCAGCTCATTCCGTGGTGCATGATCCCGCCTACCTTCCCCTGCAGCAAGCAACCCCCTCGACCTCTCCCTGCCTTCTCTGTCGCTCCTACTGTTCCATCTAGACAGCAGCCCCTCACATCCAAATGTGGAATCAGACGGCAACTGCAAACAGGATGGAGAGGAGTGGAGCTCTCTGAAGCTCCAAATATGTCTCTATTATTATGTACATCCACTGTTCACCACACTCACGCAACAATCTCTGCTCATCTCCAAACTGCTCCTCAGTATACTCATTCTAGTACCCGACCATCTGAAATAGCCATGGGATTTACACCGGTAGGCAATGTCTTTAAACATTATTTTTACTGATAAGTAGAAGTAGTAAAATAATGTAAATTTCAAGATAGAATGTGATTTAAATGGTATTTATATCATGGCGAATTGATACCCTACCACCCCCACACTGCCTGTAAAGACACATTCATGTGCTGAGTGGTTGGTTGGGGAGGGGGGGACTCTCAAACAAAGAAATAGCCCACACTGCTGATACAGAAGGCCCAGCTGTGATGGCGGAGCCATGGGAATGAGAACTGGTGGAGTTCAAGGTCATCTCCAGCACTCAGCCACTAGGGCCACTGCCTTCAGACTGTCAAGGGTTCCTCCCTGGAACAAAAGAGGGACTACCCGGTAGATTCCACTCATATTCAGCATGTGTCCTAAGTACTACAGTATCATAATGCAGCTTAAGGTGATGAAAGGGGTAAGCTAAAACAAAGTGAGATGTCGCTAGTCTTGGATTTGTGCCTAATATTTTTGATTACTTTGTCACCTAATGTGACTAATGATGGCACTGAGCAAATGTATTTCAGGACAGCACCTGGAAATTGGGATTATGGCTGACAAATTGTATTTTAGTTAATAGGACACTAAGGAAGGCAAAAAGTATTTATACAGGTTAGAAAAATGAAATATATGACTGGGTCAAGGAGAAAAACTGGAAAAATTACATTTATAACTGTGTCCAGGAGTAAGTAGTCTATGATACCTTGTGTGTAATAGTATAAAAATAGAAGCACAAGTGACCATCCCCTTGTAAGGTCTAAACCCGTGTTTCTCTCACTGCAGTTTCAGACACCTTCATTTTCGTTACTCTGTTGTTTACCTATGTACTTGAATCTGCACTCAGTGGCATCGGAGAGAGTTTGATATTGGGGTTGGGGTGGCAAAACTTAATCATTTAAATGTAAAGTTATTTTTCTTGAAGATATGAATGAAGCCAGATAAATTATTTGGGGTACATGTCGCCCTGTTAAAGCTTAAATAAACTTTATACTGATTCTGGATGGTTCTTGTATCTATAGTGCATTATAGATGAGAGCTTCATAAGGCAGCCATAATGCATAATAAACATGGCTATAATTTATGCCTTTTTATAAATGCCTGTTTATAATGCTTTAATAATGCATTATAAGCATTATGAATGTATCGATAAATTACCAAAAACATGGCCTAAAGTGTTATCAAAATCTGATTGAATTTGATACACAAATTATTTTTTCAAAGTGAACATGACTAAATATGTTAATTGCATATAGAGTTTTGGACAGTTTTTGGCCTTTCGGTTTCATCTCTGTGACACAGAGAAGATGAGATATTTTCTTGCTATTCTCCTTTAGATAAAGCTTGGGGCCACCCATCCCACGAATCTAAACACAATCAAATCTGACATATTTCAGCTTTGGTTGGATGCAGATCAGTAAGACAATGGTAGAGAATTTTGATGTACCCTCTGCCCAGTTTAAAACTGACACTTCCCACATTCTGTGTGCCTTTCAAAGCCCTTTGTAAGAGGAAGAGGATGAATTGAGCGTACGAGAGGATAAAGCTAGTTTAATTTGAAAATCTCACCGGCACATTAGATGGTGTGGGCTCATTGTGAGCAGAGGTCGACCTCGTGGTTTCCTATGGTTTGAAGCTAATTGTTTTCGTCAGGACAGGCAACGTCTGCGAGTCCACTGCAGCGTCCCACCAGCAAGGCTCCAGTAACTGAGCCAGGCTGTGCAGAATGGGCCCACTTTGTAGCAACACAGCAGGCTCAAACACCACCTATTCTGCTTCTCAAACTGTCATGCGTAACAACTTCATTGTGCTAAATTAAACTTGAAAGCAAGCAAAGACCAGACCAAGGGATAGAGAGGGTATGAGAACAGTGTGCTGGCAGTGCCGGAAAAGGGGAGTCTTGGAAAAGCAAGCTTGAATAAGGAATAAAGGACAAGGCCCTAGGAAGCCAGCATATTGTTTCGTTCTGGAGTATGCTTCCCATACTAGGGGGTGCAGCATGATGGAAATGGTGAATGGGATCTACATTTATTTAAATAGGATTATTTATTTTTTTTTTTCAATTAAACTTTTGCTTTGAGAGGGTCTCAGACATCTTGATTTAAGAAAAATGTCACTTTGTTGTTTGATGATTTATGAAAATGAATCCGCAAGTGCTGGATAGAGTCATTTGTGATCAGCAAGGCAAAATGGTGTTACCCATCTTAAGCACTGATCCCCAGAAAGAACTGCAAGTATGGGAAAAAGTCAGTTTTAATGCATGTCTGCTTTTTTTCCTGGTCGGTGACCTTCCCTACCAGCATAATGAATTACATAACTTTCTTTTCATATTAAAAATAAAAAAGATAAAGGCGCTGGGTTCAACTGCTGGTCCACACAGTGTTGGTCATTGTGTTCTCTGCTGGTCTGCTAATACCCATCATTAGCTCCATGGATCATGTCCTCGCCCTGATCACCTGGAGGGAAGAGTTCACCAGTCGCGTTAACTTAGACAGAAGCGTGATCTCTGGGAATGCCGGGCACAAATCTGATACTTGTCTGCAGTTCTGCAAAGAATCAACAAAGGCTCAGCTCTACCCATTATATCCCAGTGTGCTTCCCACGAGAGACCTGTAGTACAAAAAAGTGGTGTATCAGATTTCCTGCCCGTTCAGATTTAGACAATTTTTACATAGTTTTTAGTTTTTAAATGAATGTATGATCTAAATTTAAAATATTTTTGTGATTGCACACCTCCAGAAATGTATTCAGTCTTGTATTAAAAGCCTTCACATAATTTCTTGATTGACTTGTATTTTTTGTTTATTGGAATGTACCAGCTAAATGTACTTAACTAGTTTATGCAGAATGTTTATAAAAGGTTAAGCAGACAGTACATAGCAGGACTACAACCACCTGGAAAATGGTGTTTCTTTCTAAAACAGAGTGTAGAATTTTGGAGGGAAATCCCTCTTAGCTCAGCCTCTTGCTCTTGTGATAGTAAAACAAAATTCCAGTTAAAGTACTTATGCTTAGACCGAGTTTTAACACTCGCCATTATTCTGCTGTAACCAGACTCCCTCACGAAAGGGTTTGATCTTCTATTTGGAGATGAAAGGGTTTTCCTGGCAGAGATAAACTAGGGTCAGAGGACAGGCTTTCCTCTTGTGTACCTGTTGCAATGAGATTCTGTCTGGAACTCAAAAATGTCTGTCTGGAACTCAGGTGTGAACAAAAGAGCTTGATGGCTAATAGTAGCTGATTACAGGAGGAGATATCAAAATAGTGTACCTATGTTTTATGTATTGCTTGATAGGACTTTAAACATAACTCTTTGTATATATTTTTTCTTTAATTAATTTAATCTGTTCCAGTTTTTTCAACTTTTAGGGCTGCAAAAGTTTCTGGCCCCAAACTTCATAGTAGTACTTTCTTTATTTATTTATTTATCTATCAGATGCTGTTAACAAAAGCGACATATGAAGCAGGGTCAAGCTGGCCCTGGAGTAACTGCAGCTTAAGGCTAGAGCTACCATATTTGGTGAGATGAAAAAGAGGATGTGTCCAGAGATCAACATTTTAATGAGATTTCATGTTCATCAACCAATCAGGTAGTGCTACCCTTATGAATATAAGAATATAAGGCCCAGTGGTGAAAATACTCTGGTGGCAACCTTCTGAGAACAAAGTGTATGAACCTGCTTGCCATTTACTATTTTCACTGAGTTTAACATAAAGTTATAGAAATGTAGGAGTAGTGTTTTGTATTCCCTCCCTTGTTCTAGTAATGCTTAAATATGTGCAATGTGTTTTTTCTGTTTTGGTGACAATGGGCACATTACTCTACTGGACAATGAAAATGTCCTACTTTGTGTCTGATAGTTTTAAAAAGAAATGGGTAGACTCTTTGCCCTGCTTATGTAACGTGTCACCATGGTTTCCAAGAACCTGGTACATTGACACATTAGCTTCCATTGTCATTTTTGTATCCGTACAGACAGTACCAAGAGTAAAGCATTCAATCATCCCATTTAACAACAAAGCTTTGCCAAACTAAGACACAACTACTGCTTTTTTTTAGAAAAGAACAGTGAGTATGAGATTCTTATGTGACCATTTCTGTTGTGAAAAACATACTGCATGTACATGAGAATAATTACTACATCGAATTTGCTGTCCAGTGGCTATGGGTTTTTTTTATGTGGGGTTAGCACAAGCAGAGAATGCTGTTATTTAAAAGAGAGAGAGAGAAAGGAAAGAAACAAACTAATGAATGAAATGGGATAGAAGCAAGAGCTTCAACTCTATTTTCTTTTTTCAGCATCAGTCAGACAGTGTCATTTCGTGTTGCAGGATGTGCAAAAGAAATACTCTCTATTTGAGTAAGATTTATTGTTACTATTTTGCTTATGATTTTGTTACTGTTTTATGATTTATGCTTTATGTGTTCTGTACATTGTAATGTATGAAAAATTGCTTTAATATTTTTAAGACATACTTAATACTTAAACCCTCATGACTTTTTTTCATCGCAAAGAACACACTGAAACTGTTGCCATCCACAAATCCACAAAAATCCATCTGTGTGTCTAAATAATTGCAATTGCATTAAACACATGATTTCCCCATATCTTACCGGTATCATATTTTGAAGCTCATACTTTACAAACAGTGTAAAATGTAACTGCTCCAAAGGCTGACCATTATGACGCACCATGAAGCTTTTTCTAATGCATTAAAGATTACAGCTTCATAGAGCATTCATAATCCATATTAAAAATGGCAATAATGTCTTATGCCTTTTTATAAATAGTTATAGCCACGTTTGTAAAACTTTGTGAATGCAATATAATGCATTATGAAGGTATCTACAGTGCATTATGATGACTGCTTTAAGTAGTGTTAAAAAATCTTTTATACATTGCTTATAATTGTTTATTAATGATTTATAAAGTTTTACAACTTAGTTAATAACCTGATAATAAACCATTCATAATTCCTTTATAATGATAGTCTTATTTTAAAGTGGTACCAACTGATGAAAGCCTATTTTCCCTGTACCATTTCCTATGAAGACATGAAGGAGGGCTAAAAATGCATTTCAATTTAATGAGGAGCAAAACTTCTTGAGTTTTTGTTGTGCTTTAACATCCTATCCAGCCAGAGAGAATCAGCAGGCTCAGTGTCCACCTTTCAGAGTATCCATGACAACGCTCAAGCATGCCAAGGATATACCAATGCTATTCTGCTAAGGGCAAAGGGAGGTATTTATAGGATGCAGAATGAATTATAATAATTACAAATTATTTACATTTTATCTGTTATCTGTTTTATCCACACGGTTGGTAGCCACAGTATTTTTAGCACTGCATCATATCACATTATGCATTTGGTATATGTTTAATGTTTTTCACATTTTATTATCATTTTTAAAAAATGAAAATCAAGAATGAGTGAAATGGGACCAGGAAAAGAGGAAATGAAACCATTTCATCAAGCACCAGGATTAAGAAAGCATATAATAATAATAATAATAATAATAATAATACCCAGTAACCTTGTACTGCATAAATGGATATGGAAAATATACAAATTTATAATAAAGCTTTATCCCAAACAACCACAAACTGCAAAATCATAGAGAAGAATAAATGGGTGAATGAATAAATATCGGCAAAAGTCAGGATTTGTGTTAGATTATTTCACTCAGTCCAGTTTACAAATAAAATGGTTTATCTGTTTTTAACCTCAATTATAAATATTCATAATACACCTTTCACTGTTCTGCTTAATTTGTCAAAAAAAAAGCTCATAATTAACTGAGCCTGAATGGGTTTAGGAACCTCACATACACTGTTGTGCATGGCCATGCTGTCTGCTTCACATCATCTATAACAGCGCTGATGTTTGATGCTTATGAGGCACCTTGGTGTCTCAATGAGTAGCACTGTTGCCTCACCCCTCCTAGGTTTGGCATTTGGATCCAACATCCCAGGCCTTATATAATCATCACACAGGATTTTTGTTCAGCCAGATAACTTGTCAGATTTAAGGTAGTCTGAGCTAATTGCAAGTGAATGAAGATTAAGTCCATTTAAACTGGGATACCTTAAATCTGACAAGTTATCTAGCCCTTTGTGTATGTGGAGTTTGCATGTTCTCCTTATGTATCTGTACCCTGTGACAGACTGCTTTGCTTTGTAACCTGTGCCCTATTTTGCCTGGGAAAGGGTCGATGACAATGAACAATCAGTGTAGTTGCTTTTATTTATAGAGTAGGTTCATGTAAATCATGGATGGTGTTGTGGCTCCATGATTTGTTCAGTTGCCTCACGCTGCCAGAGTTGGATGTTTTAGTCCTACTTTGGTTTGTGTATTGGTAAGGCTGGGCCAGACAGTTGATCAAATTTTAAGATTTATGGTTATGATTTTTGGTTTTGATGATTATCGAGACAAAATTATTATTGTGCCGCATTTCATTTTGCAATGATGCTCCATTTTATGCAGCGCACCCCCTTTCAGATCATTTTTATTTGTTTCTATCTTGAATTATATTTAGAGTTCAAGGAAATCCACTGTTAAAAAGACAATTTTTAAAATCAAGTTCAATAAAGTTGCAAATGCATATTTCCAAAGTGAACGAGCGATCATGGTAAATAATTATGATCTCAGTATTGACCAAAACAGTATTTGCCATAAACATGCAGCCCTACTGTACAGTTTGTAAGTCCTCCTTAGGTGCCAGTTCCAGATCTGTCTCAGCCAGGAACACTTGTAGCTCCTGGCCACTTTCTTGTGTCACTTTCAAATCACAAAATAGGAACTGGGACCTTTATACTAAATAAGCACGAAAGACACAAAAAGTCTTTGAGTTAAACTTCTCACATAATTTCTTACAAAAACAACAGAACTACAGTACACCAAAGCGATGGAGCATAAATAAGTTGTATTGTTAGTTATTTGTTAGTAACTGGGGGGATCGATTGCGATCAAAATGAGACGCAACCTTTTATTTGTAATTTAATTCGGCCTGTATGATCCGCGACATGTTCATGATTCTTATTAAATCTGGGCAATAGATTGATCTTACGTTTTCCACAGAATAAAAAAATTATGTAAAGTTGTCCCACTAATAAATGGCAGCAAGTTTCACCTACAACATCAGTGAATATTAGACAAAAATTATAAGATTGTCTGCGATAAGCTTGCATCTACAGGAGTATGTGTCCTGTTGTGCAAGCCCCTCCTACCATGATCATGGTGTGTGGTTAGAAGATGGATGAAATATATATGTGATTAATAGTGCAAATTTTCTTTCAAAATAACATGCAGGTTTGAAGTCTGTTATCAATCTATCTTTAAAAACTGCCGGCCCTGAACTGGATGACAGAGTAAGGTTCAGGAAGCAAAAGGGAGAGGTATATCCTACCCTGGATGGGATGTTGCAGTGGATGGGCACATGCTCAGAAAAAGATGGTGATTTACCTGTTGGCATGGTTTTGGACTTGGGGAGGGGGGGGGAGCCTGAAGGACCCTAAGGAAACTGTAAGAGACATGGGAGAAGTACTCAAAAAATTTTAATCTATAAAGCCAGGCATCCATTTCACATTTAAGACTTAATAAGTTTATAGCAATGCCCATACTGTTTATATTGCAAATAGGCTCTATGATGTCCTGCACTTGATGGCCAAGGGTAAAAAAATATATATATATAATAATAATAAAAAATAATGGGTTATACCATAGATTACATATGTGTCTGTCTGTACATTTTGATGTTGTTTCTGTTAAATACAGAAGAGAACATTTTGACATAGATTCCATGCATGATAAACCCCATTTCTGGAAAAGTTCAGGTATTTTCTAAAATGCAATTAAAAGTATGTGATTTGAAAATTCTCTCTGAACCTTAATTTAAATGACAAAAGTACAAAGAAAACACTTTTGATGCAATGCTGACCAGTTTGATTGTATTTTGTTAATATAAACAATTTTTGAATTTGATGCCTACAACACTCAAAAATAATTGGGACAGGTGCAAAATAACTGTGTAAGGTTCTTTGAGGATTGAAACAAAACCTTTTCAGAACATTCCACAATAAGCAGGTTATTTGGTAACAGTTAAGGCTGTTATAATTTGAAATGAAAGAAGTATCCATCAACAGTTCACTCTTTGCCAAAAGGATGAGTTGTGCCTCCCCAATTTTTGTCAAACTTTATGAGAATTTTCAATCAGTTCAAAATAAGCATTTTAAGAATTGAATTCTTTCACCATCTGCAGTACATAATATTGAGAAAAGATTCAGGGAATCTGGAGAAATCACTGCTGAAGGTGCATGATCTTCAAACCTTCAGACGGCATTGTATGAGATACCATCTTGCTACTGTGATAAATATAGCCACATGGGCTTTGGAGCACTTCGGAAAACTGTTGTCACTCAACACAGTCTGCCTCTGAATCTAGAAATGCAACCTGGAACTCTATTATGCAAGGAGGAAGCCATGCATCAGTTCTATGCAGAAACAATGCAAAGTTCTCTGGGAGTTCATGTGAGATGGACCGAAACACAGTGGAGACATGTGTTGTGGTCAGATGAATCCACGTTTCAACTTGTTTTCTGAGAAAACGGACACTGAGTTCTCTGTGTCATAGACACAAAGGACCATCCTGACTTATTCAGGAAATATCAGTAAAAGGTGTAAAAGCCAGCATCTATTATGGTATGGAGGTGCATTGGTACTCACAGTGTGAGTGTCTTGCATATGTATACTATTGATGCGGAGGCGTATGTTGGGATTTTGGAGAGATACTGTATATATTGCCATCAAAGCATCGTCTTCAAGTGGGATGTCCATGGTTATTCCAGCAAGATAATGCCAGGCCTCATTCTGCACACACTAAAACAACATGGCTTCATAGACAAAGAGTATCTGCGGTTGATTGCTCTGCCAGCTGTGTAGATCTGTCTCCTGTTGAAAATGTATGGTGCGTCCTAAAGAGGAGAGCCAGAAAATGGGTACAATGGACTGTTGAGCAACTGGAGTCTTGCATCAAGCAAGAATGGGCAAAAATTGCACTTGAAAAAATTATTATTCTCTGTTAAATTAAAAAGTGCAATTAAGAAGAAAGGTGTTGTGATGCAATGGTTTACATGACCCTGTCCTTATGTTTTTGTAAGTATTTTGCAGGCATCAAATTCTAAATTTCATATACAAAAAAACAATTAAGTTGTTCAGTATAAACACTGAATTTTTTTCTCTTGTTAGTTAAATAAAGGTTTAATTGGGGCCGGTATTTTGAGTTACCTAACTTGCTCATTTGTTTGGTTTTAAATGATATTACGGCTTACGGACAATTGGCACTTATGAACGGACTGAAATACAGCCTATTATTATTATTATTAATATTATTATATATTGTATAGTTATTACTCTGAATTACCTAAAATTTTATTTATAGACAGACTCAGGGAATGGATCTCATTCATCACCTGGGGACAGCCTGTACAGCATCACAGGAAGTCTATTAATTGAAATTCAGAGGAATTTCAAAAGAAATATAAGAAATTTCACACACTACAAAAAAAAAAGTCATGCATTGCCATCATTATGCATTGCCACATGTATATCATGGTGCTGTCATCGGTTTTTACTGATTGGAAAAATGAAGCATAATATCTAGGCCAAAGTTATTTGCCCAAGGTCAAACAGCAGATCGACATATGATCTTGCTTGTCATATGCATGTTTTCTCACCAAATAGAGTACCTCTCCCCCAGACACCTTTTAATCTGTCATCATTTTATTTTTCTTCAGGGCATGGTATTTTGGGAGGGGGCAACTGGTATGTTCATTTAAAGGGAAACTATTTACTGTATTAAGTGAAATATTACATTTGGTCTCATCTAGGAAGGCAGGGACGGCATCCTTTCTGTTTCTTGAATAATAAGGTACCTGTTTGACTGTCAGACATCTGTCACATTGTTGTTTTGCATGTTGGCATGCTTTCATTTACATTTTTTCCTTTTTCACTGTTATTTATAAAATGTAAAAGGATCTCTAAGCACACTTCTCTGCATCATCTTTTTTTAAATCTAGCAATGTAACATTTTTAAGGCACACTAGCAAATTAACTAGTGGACAAACAAACAAATTAATTAATTGGGGAAACATCAAATTTCTAACATGCATCACTACCAATGTAGCCTATATAGCTTCTATCAACAAATTTGCCTTTGCTTTTTCCATAATCTACAAAAATAGATTTCACATTGTACTAATGACATGGCTCATGGTTTGAAGTATCAGGTAACGTTACAGACCTGATTAAAGCAATATGACCACACACTAATTTTTACTTGCATTTGTTTGCTTTTATTTTTGAATTGTGCATTGCAGAGATGACTGTCACTCATTTAAGAAATCCATTAAAATATTATTTCAGTTTGATTTTTAAATTATTTTGCAGTACAGTAAGAGCAACATGGTTATGATGAATATCATGCATATTGTAAAGCGTCATGAAGAGGCTTCCCTGTGTATTTTTTAAGAGTTTACCCATGTAGTATCTGTTACTCCACACACACACACACACACACACACACACACACAGAGAAATGTGTTTTTATTCTTATATCTTTGTGGGGACTGTCTATTCTTTTCTATGGTGTAAACCCTAATCTCAGCAATGACAATCTTAACCCCTACCCAGCCCTAACCTTAACCTTAAGTATCCAAACAAATAATTCTATAATTTTTAGTTTTTTGAATACAGTAACAGATTGTCTTCACTCTATCATAGTAACAGGTTTTATCATATGTGATTGGCTCAGTTCAGTAGCACTGTTTCTGAAACCTTCCAAAACAATCAAACGCTAACCTTTGGACCATTTGCAAGATTTTTTTTGTTTGCTTTTAATAGAACAACAGAATTAACATGCCTTGTTAGCTAGTCCAAATTCAAGGACTTTGTATGGTTTACTCTGGCTAAGTAATGCAAAGTTACTTGCATTATTCCCATAAATCAGATATTTCAGACTGAATATTTATGAGGAGAAATTGAAAAACCATGACCCTGTAGCCTGTGTGGTGGAGTAACTTTTTGGGTAGAAGGCCTACTCTTGCCTCTCACCTCCTGAGTTTCAAACTCCATCTTCAATGAATGTATGTCCGTCTGTCTGGGTAACACTTTATAATACTGTTCCGTAGTTAATAGGTAAACATGCAGGAAGTAAGCAGCAACAAAGGAGTAGTGCTTCATTAACACCTAAATTAGTACTATTTACTACTAAGGAGTTGTGCTTAATTACTCAATAAATAATAGTGAACTGATTATTATAGTAGTTCGCTAGTACTTCATTAGTAACTATTGAGTATCGTAGGTCTCATGGGGAATTATCGACTAACTATGGATTATTTCTAATAACTACTAGTTCATTACTCATCAAATGAACACTGCTTCTTTTGGACTAAATGGGATGTATAGGCTACTGTTCTCAAAGGTTTTTGGCATTCTTTTCCTTTTGGACAAAACAGGCTTGTTACTTCCTACTTGTTTACATGACATACAACTTATTCTACAAAATGTTACTGCCTGAAATATGTATACAGTACCTACGTTTTAATTATTTACCTCACTTCAGTCCGTGTGCCAGTGTTCTTCAAGCTATGCTTTGAAGTCCAAAGCATAGGATGGTCAATCAGACTTTCATGTGCTCTACTACATATTGTTGATCTTTTCTAAACGTTAAGAAATTAATGTATGCATTTTAAATAAGGAATGAAGTCTTAATGACTTAATGGATGTGTAATCAATGTAAAGTAATTTGTTTTTAAAAATTAAGTTGTTAATATAACATGTGCTTCAAATTAAATGTTAAAAATGAACTTGTGCTGCTGTGTCTTAAAGTGTTACATGAATGTTTAAGTGAAGCAAATAAGCTATGTTAACAGTCATTGTTCTTATTAACCCCTTAAAAAGATCTCAGTAAATGTTTGTGAAAGAAATAGCATACTCAGTAACACCACATTCATTACTAATGAGTTGCAGTGTGTTTCACTTTATAATACTGTTCTTGATCTTTAGTAACTCCTATGGAAGAAGTCAGTAATGCCACATTCATTACTAATGAGTTAGATTTAGTTTCATTTAGGTAATTATGAAGACTTCATTCCTTATTTAAAAGACATGCATTCATTTCTTAATTTCTAGAAAAGATCAACAATATGTGGTAGAGCACATCATGTGGCAAAACACGAGTCTCTCTGATTGACAATCCCTTCAGTTGGACTTCAAGGCACAGTTTGAAGAACACTGGCACACGGACTCAAGTGAGGTAAATAATTAAAATGTAGGTACTGTATACATATATTTGCTATCCTCATGCCACGTGGGTTTACTCCCTCAATTCAAAAATACGTACTTCAACTAACTGTCGTCTCTAGATTGCCTGTAGTGTGTGATTATGTGCCCAGTAATGGACTAGGACCTTATATAGGGAGTATCTTTGTTTTGTGCCCTATGTTGGAACAAGTGTATTATGTAATAGATGCCTAAACTATCTGTGAATTTGAGTCACTGTGAAAGGCATTGGTAGCATTAATTATAAACTGGTAATAATATGCACATTTCATGCCTTTTCTCCACTATAAAGCTAAATATTATACATTCAAAATATCATTCAGTTACTTAATCACTATACTTTCATATGGAGCCCTGCAAAAATGGTTCAGAATGATTTAGCTTTGTTTCTTGTCCACAGCTTCTATAGTTTCTGGAAACTTGATACTATAATACCTTGTTTGAAAAAAATAGTGATATCTGATAAAATGGCTTGTGTAGCCTTTGTGAAAAAAGTATCTGTCAGGCACAGATGCTCTCAAAGGGCTGTTTGAAAAACTCTTATCAGGTCTTATCAGGTTAAAGAATGTCATGTAAGGAAATACATGTGAGAGCCATTAATAAAATAAAATGAAATGAAAAGTTTATGTGAAATGTGAATAATGAATCATGTCACTATTATAGTTGCCCAAAAATACCATATATTCTTCTTATGTTTCCACTGTTTTATCGTAAGACATGATAATTCTGATGTTTGTAACTGTCAGTGCCCTATGGCCAGTATTTTTCTTTACTGGAAGACATCGTGTAGACATTGCTATGTATGTTTTATCACTAATCCAAGAGCTAGCCACATCTTACATGTTTATTTTTTGTGCTTTGTTTACCACTTCCCTGTCCAGACCTTCTTATTCCTAAAAATGACACCCCCCAGTAAATCTTTCCTCCCCTGCCCAATTGTCATATCATGTAGTTCTATTTTCCTGTTGCAACCAGAGGATTTCTCACACAAACAAATTGTTCAGCTGACATGACTCATCGCAAACAATCAAAACAGAACAAGCTTCACACCAAGACAGGTCCACATAAGCATGTGTTGCTGTGAGATATCTCAGATGCATATCTTCTTTCTGCTGCAGGCTTCCTGAAGGTAAGGTGGCAGCAATTCTGGAGAGGGAGATCATGAGGACTGCATGGTTCTCATGCTTTTGATGGAAAAGTGCAGCCTTTTCACGCTGGGGATACTTGTAAGTGCACCTAGCACTTAAGGAGGAAACATTCTCAGTTGGTTTCACTTGCACGTTGGATGTAGACAGGGGGCACTTTAAAATGTGCTGAGTACACTTTCATCTCTGGAAGTGCAATGAGAATAATGGTCTTGTCTTTCATAGTGTTCATCTGCAACAGCATTGAGAAGACAGGCACTGATTTTCTTGAGCTGAATAACTGGAAAGTTTTTCGCCCATGAATGAAAGAGGCGTACACAAAGACACTACACTGACCAGCTGTAACATAAAATTGCTGGTTTCTCAACTGAGTGGTGCCCTAAAAAAACTTTTTTTTCCTTTCCCTGTGTTGTAAATTAGATTATGAACTGATCTTGTCTATTTTTACTGCAAAGTGGGCCTTTTTTGTCCACATTTCTGTTCATGAAAAACAAAGATTCGTAACCACTTCACAATGTTGGAATTTACACGTGTGATGTATTTAATTTTTTTAAATTGAAATAAATAAAGGTAAGCAAAACACCATTCCACTGTGCTGGGTATTGTTCATTTTACTTACTTTTATGTAGCAAGTACTCCTCTCGAACCCTTTGTGATAAATTTCCAATTTGCATTTCTCATCAGAGCAGTTGTGTGATTCCCATAGTCACATTGTTTCACTTCAGATTTAGAATTGTTAACTGTGATCAAAGTTTTGACCTGGAGCTCCCATCCAATTTGCATTAGTCTGTGTGCTAAGGTTGTCAGATATGATTCTTCATGATTCTTTGTGGCATCAGCCCATTTTCACTACCGTGTCATTAATTGGCCCATGCCATATCATGTACAGCAACTGGATATTTGTGATGAGAGATGGTCTGATGCATATGCCACATCTCCTTTTCTGTACCCATATGAACTCCTGTCTTGCTATTATTTTTTCTGTTAGATTACATCATATTGTTGATTACCTCACAGCTGTTATATTAGCCACTGTGATCAGAATGATCTGTATAGGCAGAACAAAAGCAGGATTGATTTTTGTGGTGGTAACATACTCACAATTACATATCCTTTGGGGCTGCAGTATTATTCCCAGAATTAAACAGTGTGTGATCCTGTATCCATATAAAATTAAAAATACTTGCACACAATATCCAGGTTTTGATTTTTCTGGTGATGTAAAATAGCAGTCAAATATGATGTGGTCAACTAATATAGTTTTAATGTATAGGCTCAGTTCACAGCATCTGTATGTATTATATGGTTTTACATTTCTAGAAATTCAAGATTGTATTTTGACACACATTAGTCAATTATCCATACATCCATCCATTAGCTTCCGCTTATCCGAGGTCGGGTCGCAGGGGCAGCAGTCTCAGCAGAGAAACCCAGACTTCCCATTCCCCGGCCACTTCCTCCAGCTCCTCTGGGGGAATTCCGAGGCGTTCCCAGGCCAGCCGAGAGACATAGTCCCTCCA
>JABFEA020000043.1:24473697-24486970 GCA_019775915.2 Cyphomyrus plagiostoma
ACTTCACGAGATATTGAAATATTAATACATTTTTCTCCATGTGTTTTTCCTGGCTTTCAGAGTAGTCTATATATATACTACTATTGTTTATACTTGACATGTTTATGAATGACATGTCTCTACAAGTTATCCACCTGCATTTTTTTTTACTTTTGTTCTAAATATGCATAATTTTGGTATAGTATTATTAAATAGATTGATTTATTTTCAGCCATATAATGGTGTCAATAATTTATTAAAATCTAGAGAATTAGTATAATTTTACTAGCAAACCTGGCATTTGGGTTGGTGTATACTGCATCTGCTTTCTTCAAATGTCTATATTTAAATTAATCAAATTTTGACAAAGAATGAAATACTGTGTTGGATTTATTGTGTGATGTTATTTGATGAAATAAAGCCATCTGACATCATTGTAGTCTATTTTCATAATGAGAAGCCTTCTTTGTCCTTGGAGATGTTTTTAAACCTTCACAAACTATATTGGTTTCCATAACAACCGCAACTGTAATAGCTAGCATAACATAAAAATTAACAATGGATATCTGGAAATAGAGACAACATCTTTGTCAGCATGTGTGTGTAATGCTTCGGTGAACAATTATTAAAATCTTGTTGATTTTCTCTGCCTACAAAAGTTTATATTTTCCCATAATGCACATTAATTCTTAATTTTACAACCTTCCTGAAATGATTTGGAGCATTTGTAGTTCATAGCATAATACAAATTCTATTTTTTTAAATTCATATTACACATAATCAGCAATAATTTATCTTCAAAAGTTTATCTTCGCCATAAAAGCAAATAATTAAGATGAAACAAGGTATTGAATGGTACCACAGACAAACATCAGGTATAAATAGCCTGACCATTACGGTTCCTATTACAATATTACCTAACAGCGAAAAAAAAGTAAATGAGCAAATAATATATTACACTATTCAAAACAATGTAAAAAAAAATAGACACGATTATGTATGTGCAAGTTGTAGGGCAGTATTATGTAAAGACTGATGGAAAATGCTACAGCAGATGAAGAATTTTAATGTTCCTTAGAAGCATTAGTTTGGTTTGGTAAGACCAATGCAGACTCCAGACAAATGAATAATATTGATAGTTTCCAAACAAGTCTTTGTTTTTATCATCTCTGTCATCTAAATCAGTTACTCTTTCACAATGATTTTGTAGAATTTGTTGTTAGTTTAAAGATTTAAACTGAAAAAAATACTCATGAACTTACTAGCAGATGTCAAAGCAACACACTATTTCAGTATTTAACCATAAATCACTTCATAGATTTCCTAAAATCATAACATAAAGGACACCATGCATACATTGACATTACATGTCTATGCGTTACACCAGTTTCAAAAATGCAATGCACTAGCTTTCAAAACACATCGCTGAATCTCAGTCTGACCTGTGATATTGCAAACACATCCTGACAGAAAGAGGAGTGTAGGCAAAGTAACAGAATATAAGCACACACTTACCTGTTTTAGCGTTTTCTTTGATGGAGGTTTACGCAGGTTTTAAGAGCATCATAATACAGCGCATAGAAAATAAACCCGCAGTACCATGGTGATATGCAAATTAATGACTACCACCAAAATGCAAGGACCATTTATTATTCATAAATTACTCATGTTTATGCAAATTAGGATATACAGAACACTTGATATATGGTGGGGGCAATTGGGATTATGGGTAGGGGTTTGTTTTCTTTGTTATTGTAAATATTTTATTTACTTTTTTTCTAAAATAAATCTTAGCTGCTTTACTAATACTCAACTAACTATCCATCATGTGCGCTTTCATTCAGTGTACCAATTAATTAGGTTTGCTGACACAGACTGCCTGCTCTTCAAAACAGTGAATCATGTGGCTACAACTAAATATACATAGCACTCGGACAGGGTCAGTAGGTTTGGTTACTGTTCCACTCTGCAGCTAAGATACATGATCCAAAGTGATTTTGAATGTGGTATAATAGTTGGTGCTAGCGATGGTGGGTTCAGCATCTCAAAAACAACTACTCTTCTGGGATTTCCATGTATACTTTCTAGCACTAATAGAGAATGACAAGAAAAAAATAATAATGATGCTGATGGAAATCCAGTCAGCAGCAGTTCTGTTGCCCAAAATACTTCGTTAATGATAAAGGTCAGAGAAGAATTGCCATACTTCTTAAAGCTAACAGGAAGGCCAGAAGTGCAAAAATATAACAGCTCAGTACAATTATTGTGCATATTACAGCATTTGTATGGCCAAATGTACTCAACTGATCAACCGTTAAAGTGGTTCCTACCTGGTACCATGCAGGGGTACCTAATTAAGTAGAAGTGTAAAGTCACTCAATGTGTCTATAATACAGTAACATATGCATGCAAAATGACAAGGCGGATGCCTTGGACTATGGAGCTTCTCCTGAAATATTATTAATTATGGATCAAATTTTGAGTATCAGTAAAATAATCGAAGCACTATAACATTTGGGTGGTGTATCATTCCTTGTCTTGTTGGACCACCCAGTTTAAGTTGTATTTGATGCACAGATTGAGGACATAAATCACAAACCCTACACTGATTCTTGTAACAATAGTTGCACTTACAGTTTTTCCGTATTTTACAGATAACCAGATGCTGTTATTAACTTCATATACATATGAAATTAGCGGGTCACTTTTCAAAAATAAACTTGGAATGAAACTAATGCTTACGGAATTGTGTTGATGAATTCAACATAGAAACAGATCGATGAATAATAAGGCCCAGTAAAAAAAATCATTAGTTTATCATGCTTTCAATCAGAAACAAGTGATGAGGGAGGGCGATTATTTTTTCTTTATTTCTTAGAAAAAAGATAACGGAAGATAAGTTTTCAACAACAACAGTAAACAAAAGGAACAGCAACAGATGTATGACATATGGGCTGATCTGCAAAATTAATATGAAAAGAAAATATTTAAAAAATGTTTTATTCAAAATTTGTGAACGCCGGCAGTGGAATTTACACAGGAAAATACACTTTTAAAAATAAAAAAAAATCGATGCGGGCTAAATTCGCCACGCGGGCGGGGATGATAAACTAATATTTTTTTTATTGGGCCTAATAAAAAAAAACTCTAAAAACATAAAATATGCAGTACGCAAAACACTAAAGTAGTACCATTAATACCACTTTGTAAACATTGCACGAGTTCATTTGCTATGGACTTAAATTTTGTAACGTATGCAATTTTGTACTGATATTCAATCGTTCACTAATTATATTTAATTGTTAAAGACAATAACGAAACGTGCGCAACCGGTAATCCTGAGCCTCATTTTTGCTGGTCAATACGGTAATAATTTCGTCATCATGACTCGAAAGACCCCTGCTGCCCAAAAAGCGCCTGAGTAATACGCGACAGTATTACTTGATTCTTGTGTTTAGGGTGGCCATGTATTATTAAATATTATCTGGCGTTTCGTATAACTCTCGACTTTAGCCAAAGGTAAGTGATTTACTTTATGTAAAGAAAAGTATAGCCAAGGACCTCAGCTACTAGCTAATGTAAATAAATCTTTTGCTAGCTGGTTCACTAACATATTTATATAAAGAATGCATACAAGCGTTTTGTATATATTAGTAGAATAGTGAGGTACAGCACCCACATATTGGAGAACTTTTATTATTTATACAGTCGCAGAGAGGAGGGTTAATACATCAGTTTCCCCCGAAGAAAAGATGGAATCATTTGAGATGTGCGCATCCATTTAACATTACTTAGTCCACTACAGTAGCTTTCTGTGTGTTATTCAGGATTTATGTAATGTAACTGCTGAGGAGTTCCAGCCATTTGTACATGATTGAGTCATTGAAACAAGTGAAAAAGCAAGGTGAAATGTTGACGTGCATGCTTTTATTTTGTTTCATGTAAACGATATCGAACAAGTGGGGCGCAGTACTTCAGGATTCCTTTCAGATAACTAATACCTTGTAGAGATGCCCTTGCAACTTCATTTTTATGATTGCATTTTTAAATTCACATTGTTTCCTTTTATTATGTTTTTATGTCGTATTTATTTTTACGTGCATGAAAAATGTTCAAGAATGTTTTTTTTTTTGTAAGTATTAGTATTATTGGTTATTGCTGTTCCTTTGAAATATGATACACCTATAGGGTGTAATTCTGTGTGTTTTGCAGGGTACCATGTATCACAACAGCTCACAGAAAAAATTTTGGACATTTGAAAATGAAGAATGTTTAGAGAAACTTAGGTTTCAATCCAATCAGAAGTTTCGTTCTAAAGTTCTTGGTAGTGGAAAGGTAAGAAAAAATGTATTGCACACATTTACCACTCTGCTTTTTTCAGTAATAGTTTTGGACACACTGCCAGTATCCATCCAACCACCATTAATATTTCTAAGATTTGACAATTAAGTGTCATATAATTGTTTTGCTGTAAATGATTTGCTTCAGATATATGATCTCATCTTTTCTCTTTCTTGCTGAGTACTGAGACCTTCCTCATAGTTGCTATATGATTTTTTTCAAGGAATTGAAAGGATTGGATGAATCCTCATTTTTGAACCCTTTCGAGGAGGATGTGCTTTTCAGACACTATGAAAGGAGACTTCTCGAATTCTGTGCTAATTTCAAGCCTATGATGCCAAAATCTGTGGTGGTATTTGTTACATACATTGTTCAATATAAATAAAGCACATTTTAGCAGTTTTAATTTCTTATTAGGCAACTTTTGTAAAAACAAATTGATGCCATGTGCTATTTTCATCTTCCTAGGGTACAGCAGCTATGTATTTTAGAAGATTTTACTTGCATAACTCAGTAATGGAATACCATCCCAGGATTATTATGTGAGTGTTAAAACCTTCCTTTTTGCAATAGTAAATGTAATGGCATAATAGTAAAGCTGATATACAAACACATAAAAAACAAGCAGAACTATGGTACTAGTTGTTTTTCAAAGCATGACGTAAGCAGTATTATGCATCAGTGTGGTAGTTCTTAAATATAATCTCTGTTCTGCAATCTTCAGGCTTACTTGTGCATACCTGGCCTGCAAAGTAGATGAGTTTAATGTGTCGAGCAGCCAGTTCGTAGGAAATCTGCTGGAGACAGCTGCAGGACAGGAAAAGGCATTGGAACAGATCCTTGAGTATGAATTACTACTCATCCAACAACTAAATTTTCACCTGGTGGTACACAACCCCTACCGACCTCTAGAGGGTTTTCTCATTGATCTCAAGGTAACTTCTACCTGAATTTGATGGTATTGCAACCATTGCAAAAAAACTAGTCAAACACCTGTTTTGGCTGTACATTTAGCATATTCAAATTCTCTCTTAATTTGTCTTGTATTCCCCCCCTTCAGACGAGATATACGACACTGGAGAACCCAGAGATGCTAAGGAAAACTGCTGATGATTTTCTTAACCGTGCTACCATGACAGATGCGGGTCTTCTCTGCTCTCCGTCACAGATTGCTTTGACCGCTGTGCTGAATAGTGCTTCTCGGGCTGGCATTAGCATGGAGAGGTGGGTTTTATGCACTGTTGCCATATACAATGTTATTTAATATTTAATAGCATGTAAGCATGTGTTTCCAGTTTTAATACAAATTGCTGTAGCATTGATTAAACGGACCTTTATATGCACCCTTCACTTTACTTAATATTCTAGTTACCTGACAGAATGCTTGGGTTTGAAAGACGACAAGGAAACCCTGTGCAAGATGATTGACTTAATGAGACGTATGTATTCAACCTTTCGAATATGCTGTCCAATAAAATACTTTTTAAATTATTATTAGATTAGCATTGTCATGCTTTATGAAGCTAAGCTTGCTTAAATTTCATTGAAATCATGCATTTTTAACCCTTTTTCTTCATAGGAATAAAAAATCTCTTAAAGAAGTATGAGCTTCCCAACTCAGACGAGGTCAATATGTACAAACAGAAGCTTGAAAGAATACATGCTGAATTCGTCAACACAATGCCGTGAGTATTAGTTTCATTCCAAGGTTATTTTTGAAAAGTCAAAGACTCTGGTTAAGTAATCTGTTTTGCTTAAAAAGGCTCCTGAGTGATATTACCCAGGAGTGTATAACTGTTCCAGTTCTCTAAAATGCAAAGGAAAGGTGCCTCAATGCTTCCTCTCTTATCTCCTTTAGCACAGGGAACACTGGACCATCCTTTATGGAGATAATGCCGTCTCCACAATTCCTTGCAGCAGAAACATTTAAAGCAATGCCCCATCATTGCAGATCATAATAGTAATATTAACCATAAAACGGAAGTCTGTCTTTTATGAAAAAGGGGTATGACACATTTTTAGTCAGATGTTTTTAATTCGATGTTAGAAACTGAACAATGAGATGTCGCGGATTTATAGGCCTATCTTGCATAATTTAATGTCATTCATACAATAATTGTGATGCATGCTGATAAATGTGTGTGGACAAGAAGGTGAAGAAGAGCAACCGAGAACAATGTGACATTTTGTTTGTCTTGTGACTGATTTTTTTTCCCCCGTGTTGCCCATGATTTTATAGCCTACATGAAACAACACAGTAAGAAAGCATGGGACAAAGGCCTGCTTTTTGTAGCTCATTTTTGTAACACTGGTGACGCGTTTATTTTACCAGGTCCTTTTAACTTCTCATTCACCCCATGTTTTCTGTCAAGGTTAAGGAAAAGTGGTTAAGAAAAAGATAAAGGACATACTATTCAGTTGCAGCTAAAATCTCTTAAGTTTAACAGACCTATGAAATACTTTTCTGCCAAATTAACAGGGCAGCATGGTAGTAAGACTGACGTTGAATGTATTACTTGAAACACAAGTCACTTTGAGTATCAGTCAAATAATATATATCAAGCCCACAACCAATTCAGTATAGGTGAATTACATTCTAGGTCTATATGATAGTGTATTTAAGTGTAATGTGCAATCATATTAGATGAACTTTTTTTCTATAGGAAACGAAAAAGAGGATATGAAGATGATGATCATGTCACAAAAGAGCATCCTGTTGCAGAGGAGGTTGGTCTTAGACTACTGCAAATTTCTTACTACTGTATTCTTTCTGGTTTAGTTGCTTCATAATCTTTACCAATAGACAATCAGAACTAATAAAGCAAACTGCTTTTCTCCAGGAGGAATGGACTGATGAGGATTTAGAGTCCTTGATGACATGATCGGGAACTGTCTTTTGGAACACTGAAATCTAACATACTGGTGTATTACCTCAGGCTTTCCTGTACTGTGCAGTAGTAGCTGCATCAGATGACAAAATCATCCTATGTACATTTGGAATATTTGTGAGAAATAAAGTTTATTTGTACATTTCACATTGTCCAAAAAAGATCACTATCAATATAAATCATCATTCCGGTCCTGGAGGGCCAGATTTCCCTGCTTGGAGACACATTGCTGGTACTTAACTTGATAATTGGCTGATTAAGATGTAAGCAGGGAAATTGCAAACTATTCAAACTGGCCGGTTCTCCTCACTGACCAGGACCGGAACTGGAGAACCCTGAGAAAAATGTTTACATTCTACTGAATAAGATTATTGGAATCATAACCAACCCTGAGATTTATGGTGAAACATGTCTTGGCTGAAAACCATTTAAATGAACACAACATTTACAGGCAGTGTTAAATGCATTAGTTAATTGGTTTTCTCCTTCAAACCTGACCTAAAAATACTTCTAGGGACCATTAATTTTAAATACATGTAATGTTGCATATGGTTATACTGAAGTTTGTATTACCTGTACTATTAATAAAACACCAACAATATATAACTTACAAAGCTGTTTTAATAAGTGCACAAATTTCTGATACAATGTTCATTCAGAAGTTATGGCTGTAAACATTGTACAAAGTTTTTTATTTCTCGATTATGTTTGCCTGGTATCGACAAGGTTCAAGGAAGACTGAACCAAAAAACTGGAAAAAGTTCAGGGGACAAAAGTTTCATACTTATGATTCCAGCAATTTTTGCAATATAAAATGACCACATTTTTGCACAAAATCTTTCCCATCTAAATTAGTCAAAAAATATGACAATTAGACAGGAAGCCCATGATTTCAGAATGCACTATTGTGTATGTCATAAAATAAATCAATCACAAATTACAGTATAAAAACCATTATAACGCATAATCCAGTTAAGAATAAAGCTCACGGTAGCATTCTGTCAGCTAAAATTCCTCTTGAGCAGATGGTATACACTTTGGCAGCATGTATTGAAAATACTCAAGTCTTAGGTGTACTAAGCTTTATTACTCCTCTTTTTAAAGAGATGTGTACCCAAGCAACAAATCAACAGGGTTACATAATACAAAACAATTCCTGCACATTCAGCTGTAAAAGTCAATGGGGGCAAGGGAAAAAAGCAAGGCTTTTCTGGATCTGTCACTTGCTGCATAGCTCATGTGGCACAGGGCACAGCATTAGTGTGCCAGAGGAAGAATGGGTAAGTAATGCAGCTTGGGTTGCCAAGGTGATGAGGGTGGAGCATGCTCGGTCCCAGATGCAAGTCCTCAGAACAGTTACTACCTGTTGCTGTTTGACATTGAATATTGAACTTGTTTCTGCTGCAGGAGCTCAGTGATTGCCAGAAGCTTTTTTAACACATGCTGCATAAATGCAAACAAACAGGGAGGATATGTCAGTCAAAATTCAGTACAGCGCTGCTTTAAATAGACATTGTTTGTGCCCCAGTTGCTACCACCAGCAAGTCATTTACTGCTAAGTTACACCACAAAAAGAGCAGACACAAACCTGCTGCACCCCTCTCTCATTACTCAGCGTTCGAAGCTCATTTGAATGTGTCCCACAGATCTCATGCAAGGCAGCAAGATGTCGGGACAGGTCAGTCCTAAAGTGCTCTGTAGCGTCTGGGAGATCAGGGACATTCTACAGTAGCAAAGGAAAACAAAGTGTTAATTTCATTAAAAGTGATTTTACTTTGGCATTACTATCAACCCAAACACACACACACATTACAGAAACCCTTGCAATCACCAACCCAATTGGAAATGGTGTACTTTTGTGGCATCTTTTTTTAAGCAATATGCTGTGCAGTCTTAATAATGAAAGTTTGCAGTCTTGCCTGAAAATCAAGGTGTCTTCATACACTCCGGACATTGAGAAGACAAACAGGCACAAAATCCACGTTGAACTGGTAATTTACCTTTCTTACAATTACAGCTGTGATTAAACAGGCATATTATTTAGGCAACCACAATATTTCGGCATGTAACATCATTATTTCTTTCTCCTAGAATATTAGGCACATGATGAAATAGCTATGAAAGCATATGCCTCAGTCCATTCAACTCTAACATCTTAATGTTCTCACCACACTTAAGTGTGCACTCAAATACTATTCTGCACTTTACAAATTTTGTTTGAAGCATACCACTCGATCATCAATGTAGTACATACTGTATGTGTGCATGATAGTCTGCAAGCAGACAGCCACAGAACCGTAGGTTCCTGACCCCTGTTCTAGGTCTTTGAAGATGTCTGAGATCCTCTTTGTACCAGGTCAATGAAGGTCATATCTGTTAAAATTTTTTTGCGCAGGTTCTGACCAGGGGAACAAATGAGCTTTCCTTCCTTTTCCCCTTCATATTATATAATTGACATGATGTACAACTATATTGCAATATACAGTGGTACCTCAGTTCTCGACTCATTAGAGCTTGAATTTCTTAAAAGTCGAACCAACCAGTTTGAAAAAAAAAGTTACCTAGAACTCAATTTGAATCTCAGAAGTCAAACCGTGAACGCCGACCTAAGAACTTGTACACGCGAGGAAATGAGTCACATGGCATGTCTCAGAGGAAACAAAGGGTAAAGCTTCAGTCTCAGCCTCGCATTCGCTGTGACAGCACCGTGCATGTTTACACTAGCTGAATACATATAGACATTTAATATATTTAATGAGACAGTAACAGTAATTATTATATAATAATAAATCTTTATTTAAAAATGTATTATTTATTTTAATATTAATAACAAACCATTAATACATTTAATAATAATATTGTCGTGCCCAGCGGGGACGGAACAGAGACAAAGGCGCAGATGTCAGGGTATCAGGGAATATGGGGTTTAATTACAGGTAAGGCAGGCAAAACACATACGGACAATACAATGACTGGACTGGGGAAACAAACTGAAACGCGGACTAATGACAACAACCAGAAACAGCTGATCACACAGGGATCCCACATGGGGTTAACGAGGAGGCGTGGCACATGGAAGGAGTGGACAATCGGGGCAGGACACATTGTTTAGATACATTTATTTTCTTACTTTAAAAATGACTGTTTTGATAAATGTGCTTAGATGTGTTTAGTACAGTTATGTTTTGCTTGTTTCGTCCAGTTCATTTTGCGTTTAAATGCTAAGAAAAAAAAAACATTATTTCGGTGTAATTTTTTGGGGTCAGGAACCAATTAATTGGTTTTCCATTATTTCTTATGGGGAAAATTCAATCAGAATGTGAACTTTTTAGGATTCAATCCGGAGTTCTGAATGGATTAAATTCGAGGTCTCAGGTACCACTGTATATGAATGACTATATAAATGTACAAGAAGCAGGGTATCAGTGAAAATCACCCAGCCTATAGCCTACATTTCCTGCACAATAAAAAACACATATTGGTAGATTTATTAGCTCCTGATACAGTATGTGAAGGTTTTATCAGTGTATATGAAGGTTATAATGTTGGTATGCAGCTAGTGCTTAGCATAGGTTTTCAAATCAATTGCTATACATGGTTCAAAATAAGTAATGAAATCCGATTGTTTTTTAGTGCCTGTGGAAAACAATGATCAGCACCGCTAATCAGAACGGGGGGAGGGGGGGGGGGGTTTGCTGTCAAGGACTTAATATTATCCCCATATTTTTCAATTCAAATTTTTAATATAACTTTATATCACCTAGCTATAAGAGATACTCACTCCCAGTTCATCTAGAAACATGATCATCCGATGCTTGTTGTTCTTGATGAATGGATTTACCCCCTCCATATACGGTTCCTGAGGAGGGAAATAAATTTTCCTGTGAGAAATGAGCCAATGGAACAAATGATAATAATGTGCTAACAAACCATATTTGCACTGGTATTCAGTACTATGAAAAAATCCCTTATTAGTTTAATATACCTTGGCTCCAAACTCAACCAGATTTGCCAAGTTTTGAACAGATTTAGCAACCAGAGTGAGGGTCCGGCCAGCAGTAGGGGAGGGTGGATCTGAAACAGAGGCCCAAGAATTATCAAATAATTGAAGTTACAGAATTATTCTGAAGTTGTGCATCAACCAAACTTGATTACAATAAAACAATAATAAACTGTGTAAATCAAATTCATATTTTCTTACCAGCAATTATGTTGAACATTCTTGGATTGAGAATTGCAGGGCAAATCAATCGCAGAAAGACAAACCCACTACAACAAGGGAAATTAGGTTTGTTAGTCATTTTCTTAACAAATTTGAAGAACTGGGGGGTCCCCCAACATACAAACTTTTAATCCATGACCTAATAATTTACCTCACAACCCTGGTCCTCATTGTTGTATTTGTTGGCCATTTCTCTTTCACAGATTTCTGTAAACATCCATAAATGAATCTCAGTGTCCTATAATGTTGAGGAAAGAATAACAAGTATCACATAAATACAAATACAAAGGTTATAGAACATGAACATTTTATATTTTACACTTGAACCTCATTCTGAGCTTGCAGCTTAGGTACAATTATTATTTTTACTAGTCAGAGGACACAAAGCATCAATATGCACCAAATCTCACCTTTGTGAAAACCCTGAATAAGCATATAAAACTTTACTTACGGTGGAAGGATTTCAGCTGCCATAAATATTTTCTCCACCAGCTCTGACAGAATGTTCAGGAGATGTTGCAGATTCAAGCTAACATCTTCATTCTTCTCCAGTTTAGAAGGGTTCAGCTGAGCAATATGAATACAGGAAAATGTTTTATATCCTTAACAAAACTACACAGTTTTCATTGTTGCTGCAAATACTTACTGTTTGAGAATAAATAAGCATCTTAATTTAATCTGCTAAATGCAACATTACTGCTATTAGTAGTGTCTTTACTGCACTTACTACAATGCCAGCAAATGTTTACGTTTGATTTAATTGGAATTAAAATTCTAAAGCAGATGAATCTGCAGTATATTAATGTCATTTTATGAAGTGGTTCTTTTAATCAATTAGATAAAACAAAATGAACCTTATTTGACAAATGGTGACTTAATTAAAACTCCCAGTGTATTCGGTACCTCATGCCAATAGCATATTATATTCCTAATCTGAAAAACACAGGGGTTCATCAGTAAAACAGCCATTAGATGGCACTGCTTACTTACAATGAATCAGTTAATTCTATATAAATACCAAAGTCATTCTTGGCATAAAATACATGAATGTTTACTACATACAAAATATTGTTGATGGACTGAATTCTCCATGTACCAAAAATATAGACAAAAACCTATAACTGGAGAAACTAATAATGTAGGTTTTAATCTAAACTGACAAATCAGACTGAAAATAAAAGATAAGCATTTTGTACTCAAATTTACTTCAAAACATAGAACTCTAAATCCAGGACATGCTGTCAGTCTTTATATACTTTAAAGTTATTTCTTGCTAAAAGAATGCCTGCACATTATCAACAGCAGACTTTAAACAATCAGCAAATATGCTTCAAACATTAGGAAACACTCATTTGATTGTGAAGGGAACCAAAGGTCAAGTAAGACATATGAATGTCACTTAATCCAAGTTCCTTTTGTTAAATTACATTTATTTAGCAGATGCTATTATCTAAAGGGATATATAACTGAGAAAGCTGTGTCAAGCCAGTCCCTGGGGTTAAGAGCCTTTTCTCAAGGGCCCAATGGTAAAACCATTTTGCTGACCGCGGTGTTTCAACTGGCAACCTTTCAAAGTTTCAACCCACTGTAACACACCGTTTTTTTAGTCCATTCTTGCGGAGACCCAATCCAACCCTTAAAAGGGAAATCTACCCCAATAAACTGCTAAAAAATAAACAGAATTCAAACATAAATAAAAATGTGAGGTTGCATTAACATATAATGAAGTGGAGGGGAATGAAGTGAGGGAAAGATGGTGGTGCAGAAGGCAGTGCTATCGTTCGGCAACCAGAGGGTTGCTGGTTCGAGCCCCGCTTTCTCCTGACCCCATCAAAGTGTCCTT
>JABFEA020000043.1:24598104-24615534 GCA_019775915.2 Cyphomyrus plagiostoma
CCACTGTCTGACCAGATGTGAGTGGTGAAAACTGACATTATCCCACACAACATACTTGTTGAGTTGGCCTCCACCCCACTCATTCTCAGGGACTATGTCCCTGTAGACAGTGTCTAAAAAGTCAGGAGATGTTGTGTATTGTATGGACCAAGAAAAGGGAATATGGGTGAGGATGCCATTGTCTGAGATGGCTGCACACATTGTAACATTACCTCTGTGCTGGCCTGGGACATCAGTGGTTGCTCTCTGTCCAATGCGAATTCTTCCACGCCTTTGGCCAGATTGAACGCCTCATCAACGTATATGAATGTGTGCAGTGGTTCCCTGGCTTCCAGCTTCAGTACATACTTTAGAGAGAGAGAGAGAGAAATGTAACAACTTTTCCTGTGTAACATAATGCATTTGGTATGTTCTGTGAATATATATACAGAATTGCTAGTCTACTGCATGGAACTACACAAAGTAAAACAGTTTACAGCGCTGAACATTAGAGTATACATAGAAGACATGTTTTACCTGTACATACTGGTGACAGATCTCCTTCACTCTTGCACTGTTCAAATGGCACTTTTTTTTGTACAATGGTTTCATGCGCATTTCTTTTCTCTTGAGCACTCTGTCAATTGTTGCAATTGACACAGATCCAATATTGCCAAATACACCGTTATCCTCTATGATATCCTCTTGCTATGGGGTAAAAGGGGGCCCTCTTCCACCTCTGGCTTGTCCTTGGTTACAACTAATACTTCACACACCTCCTCGTCAGTGAAAGCTGAAGTTAACCTGAGAGAAATCGTTCAATTTAGGAGACATTTACAGGAAAAAACAATAAAGACAGTTATAAAATTTGCTTGACAGAATTTGATAACTAATTCAACAATTTTGGATGTAATGTCTCAAGCAATGAAATGAAGACTATTAGTTTTATTGGGAACGACTATTCAGCATCCAAAAGTATAATTCATTTTGACTGACATGACATAAGCAAATGATAATGTTATGAAACGGCAGAGAATTGTATGAAAGCAACTGATACATGTCCAAGGGCATTTGCAATTTGTTCAGAGGAAGGAGAAATTGCTACTATGATGTGCACAAATGACTAAATGTTGTGGAGGTTGCACTAATGGTTTTGAGACTTTTCATTCTGATCTGAGAAAAGCACCAAAGCAACTGAGAAAAACTGTAATACACCAATATAAACAAAAGCCAAATAATGTGACAAGTGTGTTTGAGGGTTTCCTTTTCATGTAAGAGGGTCAGAAACAGAAATGACATTCTCAAAATAACATGGACAAATCTCCAAACCACCTTGCAGTTGTTCACAACAGAATGGCATTTCTCATTGATTTTATCAAATTGCAAATGTCTTAGTACATGTCTCAAGTGTCTCAGTGCATCTTTGCAAATGGTTAAGTACAAGTAGCCTACAGTTATGGTCACGAGCTGTAGTGACCGAAAATACATGTACAGAATACTGTATACAATTTCTTTTTATGTGCTCTAATGTATGGAAGTTACTTTGTGTGTGAATGAAAATGGCTACAATTTCCTTGGCTTGATTTGATTTGACTTGATATATGGATTTTCTTGTATATGTATTTTTAACTTGTATTTTCATTCTACTAATTGTTTTGCTACTCTGGACTTTTCCCAAAATTCTGTCAGTTCTTGTCTTGTCTGGTCAGCTATATTTTACTTGTACTTATACATTTATTCCTGCCCTTCAGACCTTTAACACATTCCAAATAAAATTGGGGGCAATTTAGAGCTAGTACTGAGGTAAAATAGACGTGATCTGAAACGGGTGACATCAACAGGTGATTGTAATCATGATTTGGTACATGAACAGCAACAGTGTGTAATGGATGAGGGCGCCAGCCTAAGCTGAATAACCGTGATCTCTGATCCCTCTGACTGTACAGCATCAAGAATCATCATTCATATATTATTCACATAACCACACGAGTTTAGGATTACTTTGCCAATCATTACGATACATAGTTACATCCATGAATGCCAGTTAAAACTTAAGGCTCATGTTAACCATGTCTAGCAGTGTCATTGACTTCTCTGGGGTCAGAAGCATCTGAGATGGACCATCGCACAGTGGAAATATGTATTGTGGTCAGAGGAATCAATATTTATAAAGTCCGGATGCTGTTATACTTTCAGGCAGACCTCAGTTTGGAGAACCTTCTATAACCTGGGTAAGATGGATCGTGCAGCATTACATCTGTCCCACTTCTGCAGCAGCTATTGTGGATTCTGTCAAAGAGAAATAGTTAGTGATGTGCTGCGTGTGTTTCATTAATACCTGTAGTGATCTTTTTTTCTGTACTGTGGTGTTACCATACCAGACTGTGATCTCACTACAGGGAACTGCGTGATAGCGTTCCAAGAAAAACTGAAGCCATTTAAGGGGAAGATGGTGGTGCTATCGTTCGGCAACCAAAGGGTTGCCAGTTCGAGCCCCGCTTTCTCCTGATCCCATCAAAGTGTCCTTGAGCAAGACGCTGAACTCCAAATTGCTCCCGGTGTGCAGGTTGGCGCCTTGCATGGCAGCCTCCGCCACTGGTGTGTGGATGGGTGAATGTGAGGCATAAATTGTAAAGCCCTTTGAGTACTCGGAAGAGTAGAAAAGCGCTATATAAATGCAGTCCATTTACCATTTTACCATTCTGAAGGGTGGCTCTAATCCTCATTATATCCTTGAAACACATACATAAATGAGATTTCACAAGCCAAATATACAACCCATACTAGAAATTTGCTACTGGTTAGAATAATACATGCCGTTGCAACAGTCATACAGACATAACACTCGTGCCTCAAACAATAGAGCTTAAAGTACAGTTTAAAAAAATCCAGCTAAGAACACTAACAGCTGTATCAGACTGCTAAAAATTTATGGAATTTTAAAATCCGTACAGGAATAATACAAAGTATGATTATGTTTTGAAAAAGCGTAGTCTACAGTAGTGCAATATATCAGGGTTTTTAAATGAATGTTTAGTAAATATACTGAGATGCAAAGTGTAAAATTATTGTTTTTACAAAAATACAGTACATGCATTATGTCAGAGCAATTTTATTCATTCATGAATGCTGTAGCTTATGGGAAGAAGTTATTTTGAACTTTTTGAGTATGTGCCAGAGGGAAGGAGTCCAAACAAGTGATAACCAGGATGTGAGAGGTCACAATGATTTTCACAGTCCTCATTTTGGCTCTGGAAATGAACAGAATGTTTTTATTTCTGCTGAAAGGACATGTTTACAGGGTTAAGGAGGGTCTCAGTGTTCTTTCCATTGCTCAACACAACCATACTCCAGCGCATCATCACGTCTGCTCAAAAGATCATTAGCTGTGACCTCCCTTCCCTCCAGAACCTTTCCAACTCCAGGGCCATGAATTCAGCAAACAGAATCTTTGCCAACCCCTCTCATCCTGCCCACAGCATCTTCCAGACTTTCCATTCGGGTTTCACATTCAGGCCACTAAAATCCAGGACCAAGGCACACACCAACCAAAACAAACACAGATAATTACGACTGATGGATGTACATTACTGCAAAAAAATGTTTTATATCTTATTTACTTTTTAATGTCATTGTAAGTTTTATTATAAGTAAGTAAGTATAATCTATTTTGTCTTTCATTATTCTGTAATGTTGTTTGATTTATATCATTACTAACACTGGTCGATGAGAAAGGTAAAAACGTGTACTTAAGTGTTAATAAACCTCATTCTTTCATTTATAATATACAGTAATTAGCCATTCCCTAGGCTAGATTGACCAAACATCTGTCCTTGTTTGCAACCACCTTGCTGTCCCTGAACTGAGACCAAGCTAGTTTCACAATGTGTTTGTGGATATTATTTAATAAGCCAAAAGCGAATCCTGTGCATCTTAATGTTCCTGGATGAACTTGCTCAGTTAAAAGTAAGGGAAGTCTAGAAGTTATTAGAAGAATACATCGCTTCATGGTTTAGCCCCTCATTATCTGTCTGACTTACACACCTAAGTACCCAAGCATAGGTTATCAACTATGGGTGGCAGAGCATTTAATGTAACAGCTTCTAAATTTTGGAATGCTCTTAGTCTCAAATGTCTTAGTCTCCATAAGGAAAAATCTGATTTTAAGCTCCTGTTAAAAACATATCTATTCAATGAATATTATTCGTCTTGTAACTTGCCTGACTTGTTAAATGTAAATACACTCACTTGTTAAAAGTGAGTGTATGAAAGGCGCTATATAAATAAAACGTATTATTATCACTGAAATATTTTAAAATAGTCTATAAATAAAAATAACTTGGAGTCAGATTTAATTCAAATTGATTTAAAGAAATCATCATTCCCCAAGTAGGCAGAAGGAGGTCTATATTTGGTACCCTTTTGAGCACCTTATGCACTTCCTTTTATGAAGGCTGAGAACTGTAAACTTTGGTGCATACATACAATGATTCACCAGAGATTCTTTGTAGCTCTCACACACTGGAAGAAGCTACACAGTCTTATCCTGGCATTTTCGAGTGGTGAGCCCAGAAGATGGCTCCACATAGCCACTTCAGGCTTGGATTCCACAGATGATCCTGCTATCAGGCGCTCTCTGGTGAACGTTATCCTGGAAACAGGTTCCAGGGGTGGATCCCATTAACACTATACCCTAGGGAGGGTATCTTTATTCTTTTTGGTGCCTTTCATTGGGGATCTCCATTGGACCATAGTTTTTTTTGAAAGACACATCCCACAAATTGCCCCGCATCAAGATCACGATCCTTAATAACTTAACATAAAAGCCTAAAGTTTTTTGGGTGTGCTCCTACAGAACTGTATTACTAGCATGAAAGTTGTGGGTTAAAAACTCAGGGAGAATACCTATAATTGTAACTCTTTCCTTTACTGTAAGTCACTTTAAAAATCATATATATTCAGATTATGTTCCAAGTGTTTCAGGGGTTCTTGGAATCATCCAAAGTTTCCCCTGCTTTACGGCGCCCCTGTGTTATATAGTTGGAGACATTTTTTTTCCTCTCATTTTAATGCACTTACTGTTTTCGATTGCATTATAAATGTTCCTTGTGAAGCCCTTGAATTTTTAAAATGAACAACAAGCATTATTTGTATAATCGGATATTTTCCATAACGTGACGAAAACAAAAGGTCCTCCCCTTATTTTAATAACCTTCAGAACATTTACAAACCTTGCCACTGCACCTAATTTATTAGTAGTCTATTGTTTGAAATGCAGTGTCTGTTCTGCACAGAACTTTAATATAAACTATGCAAGTCTGAGTAGTTCCATTACCCGGTCATCCACCAGTTTTTTTTATTTATTTTCATGCTGGCATATATTTTAATCAAGAACTTTTGTTTTACTCTGCCACTTTGCACTGAATATGCAATCAGAAGATGAATGGACCTTTGTTATAGCCCATATTATTTTCATCATGTTTTGTGCAAACACATATCTTGGAAAAAAGACAAACGCCTCCTACACTCATCCTACTAATTTCAGAGAAAGCACCCAGAATGCTTCAAGAATTATAATGTTATGGCAGCCACAATACCCTGAGGCCGGCTGTTAATTTATAGCATGTGCGGCTCAGTGAAGTATTACATAGTGATTTATATGTATAGAACAAATGCCTTTATTTAATTCAGACATTTTAAATTGATAAATGATAAATACAGTCTGCACTGTAGATCTTGACAGTTTTATTTTCAGTGATGCAAGTAAATTAGAATAGTGTCTAACATTTAAATATCAACTTTTTCTAGAAGGAAATTAATTTAGATACAGTAGTACGAGCTGTGTGTTTAAATATTTTTTGTACTGAAAAAAAGATAAAAATCAGCACAGATTAACATATATTTCTCTTTTGTAATGTCATTGGTGATTTATGCCTCATTAAGATAAAATGCCTGACTAATCCATTTGTCCATCTTCGAACCATGGGGGGTGGTGGGAGGGAGTACAAAGCAAAAATTTGAACCGTCTGGGAGATCATAAGGGCCGGGTTGAGAAACTGTACTAGATTTTAATTTTTACATACAAATTTAATACATACTTTAGTACATGTTCTCCCTGTGTTATTAGCATTCTTTAGCATGAGAATGTAATATTTTAACTACGCAAATTTGTATCCTATACCTAGAGGAAATTCTTTTTTAAAGTTAGCAATCCTCTCATGATGCAAAATAATTAAGGGAAAATAGATTAATTACTGCTCATCACTTAGCTGTTGTTTTGAAAAGACTAAAAAGGACCTTATAAAGCATATTTAACGCTATGTCACTATAAGGTATATACAGTAACATTGAATAACTGGCTGAAAGATTATAATTAAATCTGCACATTAGTTTCTTGATTGCTTAAACACATTTCTTGAAACTACGCCTCATATTCTCAAAACACAAATCCATAATGTCTCACCCAAACATCGTATTTTTAGGTCAAAATGAAGCTCTACACAAAAGCATTCACTCTTGCTGAAAAACCAAACTTTGCCCACAAGCACACACAAGGCCTCAAAAACACATACACAACAACAGTCTTACACATTGGTGCAATAAATTAAAAACAATATTTCCAAAACTGGCAAGTTGTTGCTTGTGGTTCTTCCCCTCAAAAGCCTTTTCACATGATTAACAAAGTACAACACACACCAAAAACATTCCACCTCAGCATCCTGTCTTTGGTCTGGGTCAGGCCAGAGAATCTCTTCCACATCACAGGCTATATTTGTCCTAGTCAGGCAACAGGGGTAGAATCCTCTTGCATGCCTGATCCACCCCTGGCATGCATTTACTGATATGTCTAGGCAGGTTTCTTCCTTGGCCTGGAGGAGGTGAACATGGACATGGAAGGTTCTGTCATACACTTTCCACCGCCATGCTGAAAATAACTCCCTTTCTAAACCCGATAGAGGAGTTTGCAGGCAGAAAGATGTTAGAAAACCTTGGGTTATTGGTAAACCAGTCATGAACCAGAGCAGCGCGATGGAAGCTGACATTATCCCAAATATCATAGTGAGGCTGTAGTCCCTGTAGTCCAGCTGGAAATGGCAGCATAAACTGCCATGCTGTGATGGAGCACAATACTTCATACAGTATCAACACTCATATTCCACTCGTTGGTTTTTCACTCTGTCAGAGTTTCGTTCAAAAGGGACACGGTATACTTGTTTGTTTCTTTCGGAGGATGCGGTCCTCGAAAATGATGATCATCCTCAATCACTCTCCTTTGAATCTCTCGCAGGCTGATTACATTATTGGCAATTACCATGTTTACAAGCTCCCTCTTGCTCCTCCGACAATAACCTTAACCTGCCTCCACCAGGGGGTCGTCTGTGTCATACAAAAATAGAAGCACTTATTACTGTAACTGCCACACATCCTTTTTATAGGAAAAAAAATGGAAACAAACTGAAGTTCAAGAAACTTGAGTTCAGTAACTCAAAAGTTACTGTACAGAGCACTTACGGCAACAATGAAGCAACTCAAATTTGGCTGTACTCGTTGCCCAGCCTCCCTCATAGTCATACCATGGACAAGGACATGGTCAACTAAAGTGGCTCGAATTTCATCCGAGACCGCTTGTCTCCTTGCCCTTGCTCTTCCCCTTCCTTGTCACAGTCGTCGTCCTCCTCCTCCTCCTCCTCCCTGGTGTCCTAGACCACCTCATCCTCCTCGGTGTCCTAGACCACCACCTCCTCCTCTTCCTCCTCCTCTCTCTCTCTCCTCCTTCACCACGTCCTCCTCCTATCCATCCTCCTTCACCACATCGTCGTCGTCGTCGTCGTCGTCGTCGTCGTCATCGTCCTCCTCGTCGTCCTCCTCCTCCTCCTTGACCTCCTCCTTTGCATCTCTTTGAATCAATTGTTTCCAACCTGAATGAGCTGACTTTGGCCCTTTTATCTATCCATCAATGTTTCTGATTGGTGTGTGATAAATTTTGACTCCTAGTGTTTCCACTTGGTTAATTGTGTGCTAAGTGAGCTCAAGCTGTGTTGAGTTAAGTTAATATTATTGAATGCTAGTGCTTTCTAAATGACCACATGGTGTAAGCACTGAAAAATGTAGGGATTTGTGTGTAGAGTTTTGCAGTAACAGTTTACCAAATCTGACTCATGTTAAAGCAGGACAATAGTGTTTATAGTTCAGGGAAATGGGTGTGCTTTTTGAAAAGTAGCCTTATGGTTTTGAAATTTTATTTCAAAAGATTGGTTATTATTTTAGCAATCGATAAAAACTGTAATAATAATGTAATCCTTACCAAGAATTAACAAAGGCAATAAATGTTAGTACAATTTGCTTCACTGACACCCCATACCAATGACAATACTGTCCATGTGTATGAGATCTAAGGTGCAAGCCTATTGTATTGTTATCCAGGGATACAAACAATTTACTTAATTGGTTTGAGGCCAGTTATGTTATTCACAATTAAACTTAATACAATGAAATTAAATAATATAATTACATTTTAAATTTCTCAGGTAATGTATTCTTTATGTCAGTATTGCTTTTTTATATTTTATAGTAATAGAAAGCCATGATACAAAATTAGTACTACAATGAACAGTCTAGCTCCATTTCATTATTTGTTATTCTAGGTTACTGTTATGGAAAAACAAATACCATAGATCCAGATTATTATTATATGTCTTTCTTCTTGTATGATACTGGAACAACTATTCCCTGAATAAACTATAATTCAATAACATGTTTTCACAGATTAACACCATCGTCTTCAACATCCTAGCTAAGATTTTACTAGTGCACAGCCTCAGCATGGATTCTGATTTGGAATTCTACACTCAAGGCACACAGACATTTTTCATGTTTAAGTGTTTCATCGTAGATATGGAAGTGTCACAGAACAGTGATGAATGACTCGGGAGCAGACGTTGAACTGAAGGGGTTTTATTCTGACTCAAACCAAACAGAACAGAACTGGGGCTGGAAACAAACAGGATCAGAGGGGTCAGAACAGCAAGACTGCAGCATGGAAGGACATGGGCAAACAAGAGTAGCGACATTAATGACAGGACAGGGGAGCGCAGAACTGGGAAGCACTTTTATACAAGGACTATCAACAAAGCAAACGAGAGGCAACTTAGTGCATCACACAACCGCAGCAATGAGAGGTAAAACAAATGCATCACAGGCATGTCTCATTAGAGCCACTTTAGGGAGAAAACAGGAGGGACAGGTAGGCAGGGTATGACAGGAAGCATTACAACACTAAAAATGTTCTGCAGCTGTGCAGTTATACTTGATTTTCATTTGTTACGTGTTTACCATGTTTTTAATAATAATAATAATAATAATAATAATAATAATAATAATAATAATCAATCCTTTATTGTCCCCGTGGGGAAATTCTTTTTACGCCTCCCTCAACTTAGTCTTTATAGATCAAGTTGTCCGCGAAGGGCAGCCACCTGTTGGGGCGCCCAGGGAGCTGGGGGTTAAGGGCCTTGCTCAAGGACCCGCAGACGTGCTGAGGCTGGGTTTGAACCTGTGACCTCATGATTACACATACATGGTATATACATTATACATGGTATTCTGTAAGTCTTTTATAGCCAGTTTTGTCTGCACCACATCAGTGCTATATTCATGCTGGCAGTTTATTCATGAGGGTGAATACTCAGCAAACAGCAATTATGATGAAGACTAATTTAATATACAGAATAAAATGTGTGCAATCAAATTCTATTTGACTAACATAACACCGAAGCTGAATTTAAGCTGATGTTTAAGTAAGTCTCATTGTCTGCATTGTCACATTTCAGTACATGTTGCTGACTTTAACACTGCCTGTCTAACATGTGGCATCTATTTATCTTCTGCATGAGTGCTTGTCACATTGTCAAATCTAGACATTCTGTCCACTGATTATTAATTAAGCCAAATAATTTCTGAAGCAGTTCTCTGTATCCACTGTTACAGCTGTTTCAGCATCTGAATGGAGGAAAAAACAAAAGAAAGGGCAGAGGGCTGCCAGTATTCATGTCCCCAGCTGTGTTTGGTGGCATGTTAGTACTTTGAGATGCAGGCAAGTACCTCATACTGGACACGGACCTTAGTGATGTGGTATTGAGTACTATCCTATTCCATGAAAACTAGGACAACGTAAGCACAATTAGTCTGCGATTATATAGCTGTCGATGAATTTCTGCAGAAGATTCATCCTCAGTTTTAGCACAATTGATGCTCAGTTGACTTACTTCATGCAGAAGCCTACAAAAAAGTTTGTTTGCAGTAGTTGCTTTTATAGCAAGTGTAGGCAATCAGGCAATGGGAACTGTAAATGCGGGCGAACAGGGTTTTTTTTTTTACCAGACAAAGACTTCACTCACAGGCAAGTTAATGACAGACCAAGGGAAATATACTCAAACGCAAATAGGATAAGCCGGAAATAACAAACAGCAGGGAACAATCAGGGTCTCACATGAGGTAATGAGGGGGCGTGGCACACAGAAGGATCATACGAGTAGGTCATGACAGAAACGCCCCCCAAAGGCACGCACTCCGAGCGCGCCTCAAAGCAGGTGAAGGACGAGACAAGACCGGACCACAGGACCTGGAAGACAAAAGCAAGGAGCATCAACAAGGGACCGGGAACAGGATGGACACACAAAACAGGCACAAGGGCAACAACCAGGACGGAACCTGAGGCAGAATGGGAAATGCAGACTGACAAACCACAAAAAGAGACACAGAGAGAACAGAAAACGGAGGAACAAAAGGATCAGGAGTGAACAGAGGAGACACCAAGGGACGAGGAGCAGACATAGGAGGGACAAAGGAAGGAGGCTGAAAAACAGGGGTTGACAGAGAATGGGGAGCCCAAAGGAAACCGCAGCGGGCGACGAGTGGCAGCTGGAGGGACCACAGGCAACTGTGAGGCCAGACATCGCAGGGGGTAAAGGGACAGGCAAGACAGATGGGGAGGGAGTTGGAGGGAGTACCAGGAGAGGCGATGAGGAAGTTGGACAGGACCAAGGCATAGGCAAGGAGGGGGAGCAGCCGCAGCAGGCAACGGCGCAGCTACAGCCAGAAAAGGCATAGCCAACTGACAGGCTGTAGTGGGCGGCAGACGGGCAGAGGTGGGGGAACCTGCAGGCGAACAACTAGGCAGTGGAGGTGGGACTGAAGGTGGTCAACGAGCTCTCAGAGGGGGGCCCACAGGCAACTGGCGAACAGGAGTCGGAGATCCCGCAGGCGCCCCCCGAGCCACAGCGAGCTAGAGCGAGCTAGGGAGCAGGGCGGGCGGGAGCTGACCCCTGCGTCTGTGTCCTCTCCCGTTACGGGACATCAAAAGGTGGGGCCCTGACCAGGATCAACTGTGCCGGAGCACTGGTCAGGGTGACCCCTCAGTGGGGGTCAAGTTGTCACGGACCTCCTTGGGGACAGGGACTGGTGGTGTTGAGCCTGGGTCAGGGGTAATCAGAAAAATTCCTGAGGGGTCCCATTCCAGCTCCTCCTCTAGTTCCATCAAGGAAGGTGGAGCAGCAGTCAAGCAGTCCAGAACCTCGGGTGGAGCAGGGTCCTCGGGTGAAGCCAGAGATGGAGCCCGGGACCTCGGGTGGAAGAGCAGGCAGAGGCACCTCTTCCAGGGACCTCAGACAGAGCAGCAGGTGGTGCAGAAGCCGGGACCTTGGGTGGAGATGACAGGGGTGCCTCAGAGGGTGGCGGCGGTGTCGCAGCGGCTGCCCTGGAGGGCATCAACTGCTGGGACTGGGATCCACCTGGGCGGCGACGACGCAGCTGGGACAGGGACCCCGCAGGAGGGCGCATCAGCTTTTGGGTCCAGTAGGTCATTCACATAGGGCAGGCCCAGATCATCAGGTGAGCCACTAACAGCAAGCGGGTCAGGAACAGGCAGAACAGGCGGGTCAGGAACATTGAGTTCCTGCGTACGAACTGCAGGGGGCTGGAACCTTGGGACACCAAAAAACATTGTTACTGATCAAGAACTGAAATTCACATTGTGTGTACAGAGAGCTTTCTGTAAACATTTGGGAGTTACCCTTTGTCTCTCTTCAAAACTGCCAGCCAGACTGAGTCCTTACATTATGATATCAGGGTGATGTTTGCAACATTATTGCTCTTCCTATCCAGCTCACTGGAGTCAGTATCTCTTTTAGGCAGAATCTAGAATTCAAAGGCTCACAATATACAGAACCCCCTAATTCAATGTTTCTCCACATTTTTGCTCCATCCCAGTTCCCAGCAATCTTGCACTAAGCAACCAGGAACACCAAATACCCCTTTCCTATGTGTTCCAGGCTACTTGCTCCCACCTCAGTAGAGTAGTCACAAGTCTGCGGGCCCGATAGCAAGGCCCTTAACCCCCAGCTCCAGGAGCACTGCATGTAGGCTAAGCCTATACTCACTCCATTAAATTCGAGGTTATGTCCCTGAGGGGAGTCTGTGCTTATAACATCCTGACCCCTTCCTTTTTTGAAGATTTACACTTTTCTCACCCATTATACTGATCCTCACTCCCACGGTTGCCTGCCTCTAGGGCTTCCTGATTTGACCAGGGATGAGTAGTTTCCTCCTGCAGTTTGCAAACCAGAAATGGTGAAGTGGTGTCTAAAATTACCCTTAGTGTGTGACTGGGCTGGTATACGAGTGCTCTGTCTCATGCCTTGTGCTTCCGTGCAAAGGCTAAATGCCCTCTATGCCACTCCCTTAAATAATTGGTTGGGGAACACTGACAGACCTTCTTGGGTGGTTACCTTGCAGAATGCAATTGGCACCATATATGTCAGCTGTAACCATGGTTTCTTAATCACCGGCCATAATGAATGCTAAGGAGACATGACTGGTAAGTCACTATTGCTCCAATCTGATACTGGGAAAAATCTGAAATGATTTATTTGGAAATGATTAGTTCCTGTGGACTAGCAACTCATAAATTCTCTAAAATCATTCCACATACTTCTGTGAGACCTGCATCCAAATTCCATGGTTGACAGAATAATCACATCACTTTTAGGCTCATAAGTAAGGTCCTTAGACCCAGCTGCTTCAGGGTTGGTAGCCTATTCTGATCTCTTTGACCACAAGTTTTCCTCATCTGTATATGGCTTTGGAGAAAAATCATCATACCCCTTCATTATGTGCATCCTGTCTTCCCATGCAGTATGCTATGCCAAGCATGGTAGCTTTAATACTGATTGAAGTTTTAATAATTTAACCACAAAATACAGTTACTGCTTTTTCTAAGTAAATTATATATCTTTAAAATTATATATAATATATATTTTCATTCAGATTTTTTTAAATGTTCAGAGAAAGAATCAAAAGCCATCCATCCATCCATCCTTCCATCCATCAATTCCATCTTTCCATCTTATCTTGGTTACAGTCTTGGCACCTATCCCAAATATCAATATAAGGGAAAAAAAATGTTTTTCTGGCAGCATGAGGTGGAATAGATTGGAGTGTCATGGTGGTTATGTGGGTGGCACTTATGACTCACAACTCTTGCTTTGACTCATATCTGAACCCCACCTCTGCTCTGTGTGGAGGTGAGAGTTTGTTCTCCGCATTTAGTATCGGTTTCCTCCTTCAGATGTAAGATATGTAGTTAGACTCATTGGCAGCCCCCCCCCCTGCAAAAAAAAAATTAAGCAGCATTTAAATTGATCCTGATTTATCTATTCTGATAATGTGGAAAAATTAGTAAATTTCAAAACGAAGAAAATTACTATAGGCAGAAGTAAATGTGTGGTATTCTACAACATTTCATTTAGAAGGAGTTTTTCTAGTTATATAAATTGTACAGTAGATATTATAGGATTGTAAATTGTAGGATTATAGGATGTTTGTTGCGAGGGTTTTTAATTTGATATTCTACTAGCCCTGTCCATTGGCTGACTGTATATGATCCTCTAAAAATAATATCCACTGCATTTAATATAATATTACTTTCTGGTTTGAACTTTGATCTCATACCCTCAGGGATTTAGATTTATGTTTTAGTCTAGTTCTGTATGCATGGAGGGAGTTTGCATATTCTTCAATATGCTATGGTTACTACAATTCCCTCTCACAATCTAATGATATATATTTCAGATGCATTTTTGCTTCTAAAATTTTTAAAATATGTGTAGTATGAGTACTCCTCATGCTCTGTGCTCCATGCAATAGACTCAAGTCTCACTTTAGCCCTACACAGATATGTGAAAGTGGATGGATCCAGCCAAGCATACAATCACCTGATGAAATATATGTAAATATGTATTCATGTTTCATCCAATTCCTCATTAAATCTTGACTTATTGGAAAACAGTAGTAGGCTGTTTAAAAAGTTTTTGACCAAAGTATCCTAGAAGTTTGAACATCAAAGTACAAATTGTATGGCTGGAAAAGAATGGAAATATAAATAATTAACAGATGTGTTGAGAATAAGTTTTACTCATTGGGGTAGTAAATTAATGAAAAATCAAAAGTAATATATCTGTAAGATATGTAAACTCGTATAAACTTTTGCTAATATTAAAAATAATTTAGTACTTGATGCTGAAATTAATTTGTGATATGGTTTAATTAGAAGCTAACCAGACACATATTATTGCAAGGGAATTCTTACAGTCTTATGATTAGCTCATTAAGACAAGATTGTGCTATACCTTCTCCATGGCTAAGGGGTTTATATTTTACAATGATAAATCAATTCCTTTGTGAAATCTAGTTAATCTATGTGAATTAGCCTTCATCCCATTTTTACCGACGAATCGTTGACTGAATCTCAAGGGAAACAATCACTGGACAGCTTGATCTGTGCATGCTGTCCACTGGATATTCCATTCAATTCCATATTACATTTTATATCAAGGAAAATTCAATACCCATAAATCGAAGAGGAAAACCAACCAGCGTTTCCTGTCTGCAAAATATTTTCAACCAATTATTCAAAAATATAATTATATGATAATTCCATGATTAAGTAGTATAATTGCACTGTACTGGGCGGTTCCCATGGTTCATCAGTCTCTATGTATGACCTATGTTTTTCACTTCCTGTACTTGCGTTTGTTGCCTTTGTGTTTTCTTGTATTTGGCATCAACCTTCCGCCTGTATCTAAGTTTCTCTTTCAACTTGTTTTGCTTCTCTACCTGTTTGTGAATACAATTTGAGCATCCAAATTAAACATCAATTCTCCCTGCGATTGGATCCCTTCAGTCTGTTCATTCCGTAAACCTCTTGAATTAAAGCTGAAAGTTTATACTTCAATCATACCTTGATTGTTTCATTTCAAATCCATTGTGGTGGTGTCCAAGAACCAAAATTATGAAAATTAAACTGTTAGGGTTATCACCATACCACCTTATACCAATGTAGAAGTTGTACAATAGCAATTTCGTTTCTCATGCTGGTGGAGAGTCCCACCCTGAGTACAGATAAACATATGGCTACTGTACATATGGACATTATCTCCAAAACTCATCAGTTCAGATTAAATGCTCAATATTGAGAATCCAGAGTCCAGGTCACTAGCTATCTTCCACAGGCATGGCTATTCCTGATGTCCTCACTTCCTGTAGGAGATTGTAATGCAATCAACCATACCTAAAATCAATGTATTCAAAGCTTCTTTTTTCAACCTAAATAACACTTTGAGTATTTGACTTCTTGTTCAAAGTAAGGTCACGAGGAGCTTGTTCAATTTCATATGACAGCTGTTTAACGCTGGTCTTATATCCCAGCAAAGATTTTCCACCTTCAGTGTAGGAAGATTCAGAATACGTTACATCATTATCCATGATGATTCTGTAGTTCATTCAACCACAGGTATGAGAATCTTTCCCACTCACCCATCAGCCTCCAGTTTCCTGGCTTCATGGCATTTTATTTAGTGTCCTTTTCCATCTGTTTCTACTTTGAACATTATGATTCAAACTCATTCCTCTAATCAGAGCTATTACAGTTACTACTCAGTAATAAAATACTAACATTATGCTTACTTGTGTTATGAAGGACTCAGGGAATCAGCAATCCAGACAAAAAGGGTAACACCACAAAGCAGGGGTTCTGTCCAGCTGCCAGCTTATATCATATGATCCTCAAGACTGTTAGAAAAGAAACCACAAAAAGCAGAGAAAGCAGATAACCAATGGGAATTAGGGCTGGTGACTCGGCTGGCAGTTCGAGAACAAAGTAAGCAGGAGCAGGACCCAAACGCTGAGAAGTACTCAGGAAATGGGACCCCAGGAACCTAGAAACAAGCAGACAGAGACATTTCCTGAGAAGAGTCATAAAACATGGGCATAAACACAACACAACACAACACAACACAAGGGCATAAAACAGCAGGCTGGGAAACACCTTGAGCCAGGTGTCAGCCCAATTCAGGGTAAACACACTATGGGCAATTTAGAGAGATACAAATTTACCTACTTGCTTAGGATGAAACCCATACGGAAAACGAAACCTATGTAAACTCCATACACAAAGAGAAAAAGTACAAAATGTACCTCTCCAATCCTGGAGGTGGGAGGCAACAATGCTACCCCCTGAGCCATTGTTAAAAAAAAGACAGGTTTGCACAATGTACACCAGGTGAATGGTGCTATCCTTTCCAGAGCATTCCAAACTTTACTGCATGTTTTTTGACTGAACACATGAACAAACCCACGAACAGAGTGAAGGAATTGAACCCACAATTGTGGGCATGGGAAACTACAATCACAAGAGCCACTTTCCCAACATATTACTAAAAAATAATTCAGTTTTTGATACCATCATGGGTGTTGCTGAGGAGGGCTATGTTAATAAAAAATTACTTAATTTACAGAGATAATTGAATTAGATATATAGTGTGCATATATCGAAGAACAGAGAATTGGATCAGTCTTTTAATACATTCCCTTGACATTACTAGAAAAGATTTCTACTCCTCTTTTGTATTGTGAGGCTATGGTATGTACATTCTATGAACTAAACAAATGGTTCCTTGTTATCTTTTTTCCCGCTATCCCTATCATTATCGAACCCATGCATTTTTGTCTTGTACAATTTGATTTAAAAACTGTAAAAGTAACAATTGTATATCATCCATCCAATCACTCATCCAGGATATATAGTTATAGACAATAATATTGTCTAAATTCAATTTTCAGTTGATCAATTGTACATTCTTAAGTATACAATATACTATAATATCTTATAGTATTGTAAGGATGCTGGTACTAAAGCTGGACTCCTTTTGTCCTGCATCGTGTCTCGTTTCAAGGGAAAGGGACAAGGGACAAGGCTGGACTCACAAATCCACTGTCAAACCCACTACAACACCAACCTGGTGAGAAATTGGCTAGTTTGGTTTAACGGTTTTACAGGTTAATATGTATGTGTATATATATATATATATGTGTGTATGTGTGTATATATATATGTGT
>JABFEA020000043.1:24618382-24634201 GCA_019775915.2 Cyphomyrus plagiostoma
TCGGTGCACTGCTACTGGAACTAAATTTCCCGGAGGAACCTTCCCGAGGGATTAATAAAGTTCTATCTATCTATCTAAATGCCGCTGTTTTTGAAGCAGTTGGGAACCACAGATTTTCTCAGAGAGAGATTAAAAATGCTGCTAAGTAGTTTCTGAATATTTTCAGTACATGAAAAGAAACTCTGTCCGTTCAGGCTGATTGCGGATCTTGACTCACTTGAAAGTCTTCCTCATCTCATCCACAGAGTGCTGCATGAACTTCTACTAAAAGACATGTATTAGCAAGCTCAAAAAGTATTTCATTTAGGAGGGTACATGTCTTTGTTCACAGTGTAGCAGTCATCCATAATATTAGTGCCCCTAATGGAGGATGAGATGTGTGGATGGTACTTGGGCTACTAGAATTTCTTAGTGTTTTAATCTCTACTGAAGTCACCAGCAGTAAGAACTTCTTTCAGGATGCTCATTTGCATATTTGATGTAATAATGTTATATGGTTTTAGTGTAATGATGGTATATTCTGGTGGAAGGTAAACGGTAGTCATAAAAACCATTGAGAACCCTCTAGGCAGGTATCACTTGATCAGAAGATACTCCAGGTCAGGTGAACAGAACTATGCGATGTGAGATTCACATCTGTGGGCAATGTATTTTTTTCCTGGGTGATTCAGGCCCACCAATGTGGTAGACAGAAAAACCCAGGGGTTGGATTTCAGAGTCTGACATGCTGGCAACCAGCCATGCCCTTGTGAAACAGAAGACCTCGGCCGCCTTTGAAAATGTCTGCCTCTGAGTGAGTGAACTAAGTAAACAATGACAAGAACATGACTATAAACATACTACCAAAGAGTCTGTGAGGAGCAAAATGCAATGAGAGGTGGATCAATTCTCAGGCTGTTTTTAGCAAGAATGGAGAAGTACTGACCAACTCTGGGGATATAGGGAGTAGGAACACTTTGAGTAACTCCTCAACTTAGTGGATGTGCCCACTCACTAGGACATAGTGTTGGACCTATGCAATAGCAAATAGTGACTGAGGTCCCTGTTTTGAACAGGGATACCAGAAGGTGTGTTCTAAAAACAGGAGGATCAAACTTCTGAAGCTGTCTGAGAATATGCCAAAGTACTAGAGAAAAACCTATGCTTGGGTATGAGAGTGGAGATTCTATCCAGTGGTTGAATCTCAGGTTTAAGAGGGACAATGCAAATTCCTACCTGGCTATGAAACTGGACAAACTTTTCATTCTCATGCAGCTGTGAGGGGTTTTTGTTGGAATATGTTTAAAGACCACATGTACCTTGTGGGCTTGGAGAAGGTATATGACTGTGTTCCCTGACTTACTGTAGGAAGTGTTTTGGTATACAGGACAACTGTATTACCAATACATGCTATTAGGTCCCTGTATGAATCTAGCAAGTGTTGTGCCTGCATCCTTGACATGGAAAAGAAGCTATTTAGAGTGTGTCTTACCCTCTATCAAGGGTGTGTCACTACTAATGTGATTTTACAGGTTAGGATATCAAGGCATAGTCAAGGCTAAAAGGGTGACCAGAATGAGCTAGAGGTGGCATCCTTGCTACTAGCAGATTATGTTGTCCTTCTGGCCTCGTCCGACCAGGACCTACAACACATATGTGAAGCAGCTACTGTAAGTTAGGATGTTTGGATTAAGATGTGCCACGTGAGGTGGGTCAGGCGTCTTATAAGGAAGCCATCTGGGCCTGTACTACAAAACCGGATTTCCAGCTTAGCCGGAGAACTTGTCGGATATAAGGTAGTCTAAGTTAAATGTAAATGAACGAAGATAAAGTCCATTTAAACCGGGGTACCTTAAATCCAACACATTATCTAGCTAAGCAAGAAATCCTGTTTTGTGATACAGGCCCCTGGTTGGTTCCCCAGGTAGCTATTCATCCCACTGGATGGAGGCCCTGAGGACGTTTCAGGACACACTGGAGGAAATACACCGATCAACAGTAACATTAAAACCATCAGCCTAATGTCGTATGTTATCTGGGACTAGCATTAGCAGGAGATCCTTTCAATTCCATAAACTGGGGCTGCCGTGGATCAGACTTGTTTGTCCAGCACATCCCACAGACACCCGATTGGATTGAGATCTGGGGAATTTGGAGGCCAAGCCCACAATTTGACCTTTTTTATGTTCCTCAAAACAGTCCTGAACATTTTTTTTGCCAGTTTGGCAGGGCACATTATCCTGCTGAGAAAGGCCACTGTCATTGGGGAATACTGTTTCCATAAAGGGGCGTACTTGGTCCGCAGCAATGTTTAGGTGGGTGGTACATGTGGAAGCAAGAACCCAAGATTTCCCAGTAAAACATTTACTAGAGCATCATACTGATTCCACCAGCTTGCCATTTCTTCACCAGGTAAATAGATCTTGAAGGCAGGAAAAATGGGCAAGCGTAAAAACACATCAGCTTCAAGAACAAACTGTTCTCTTGCCTAATATATAATGGCAGGTGGTTTTATAATGAGATCAATGGTTTTCACTGCATCTGTCAGTGGTTTGAATGTTATGCCTGGTCAGTGTGTATCTCTCAACTGCCTCGTTTACATCTGGGGATCCCCAGAGTGATTGTCCATGGCCTCAGAAAGGGTGGTCTGAGATGACCTTCTTGCAGTATTTCCATTGCAACCCTCAGGTTGAAAGTCGATGTGGAAAAGATGAAGCAGACAAAAAGACTTAATAATATTGCTATTAAATTACTAATAATCACCCCAACCATTTTCTAGGTTCCAAAATGCAGTTTTGCATTAATTCTTCTTGATATTGCAAAGTAAACAGTGCACTAGCAAGTAAAACCCTCCCTGGAGGTACATAACTAAGTGTATTACTACAGTGGTCCGTTGGTTCTCAGACTCACTAGAACTTAAATTTCTTGAAAGTTGGACAAACCAGCTTTACCTAGAACTCGATCTGAATATCAGAAGTCGAACCGTGAATGCTGACCTAATATAAATGGTACGTGCCAGGAAATGAGTCATACTACAATGCAATTCTTACTTGAATGCCTTCTTCACAGAATGAACGAAAAACCAAATAAAGCAGCGCAATATTAACACATGGGTGAGAGAACACAATGCATCTAACCGTAATGCATTTCGTCAGGATCAGAATGCGTTGCTTTAAGCCAGCGCTGTAAGCAAGTTGAACGCACCCAATGACTGGACACGGGAAACAAACTGAAACGCGGACTTAATATGGACACGGGAAACAAACTGAAACGCGGACTTAATACAGAGGACTAATGACAACAACCAGAAACAGCTGATCACATGGGGATCCCACACAAGGGTAACGAGGGGGCGTGGCACATGGAAGGGGCAGGACTGGGATTAGAGCTATCATTTTGGAAGCCATTAAGAAATACAATGGTCTTGTTTTTTCCTGTTCATTTTGTGTTTAAATGCTACAATTTTAAGTTATACTGAGGATATATATATACTCAACCCTGTTCTCAGAAGTTCTCAGTCCATTGATGAGGGAACATAAGTAGCTTGAGAAGAGTATGATTATGTTCATTGGGTTGTGTGCCATAACTGAGGAAAATTTAGGCTCTTATAATGCTAGAGGTTTTGTGTTTTGTGGATAATTTCAGAAGGACTGCATACAAACACATGCCCGTTTCTTCCGGGATAGGCTCCGGACCCCCCATGACCCTGTAGGCTAAGCGGGTTGGAAAATGGATGGATGGATGGATGGATATATACAGTATATATAATACAATACTTTTGAGACAGTGACAGAAAAACAGTTCAAGGTGAAAATACTATGATAGCTTGATTCAACATTATTTCCATCCTCAGTATAACTTAAAATTGTAGGTTCCGATTCTCGTTGATTACTCCATCAGATGAAGAAATAGTTATTACATGCCGATGTCTTTAGGTCACGGATAAATTCCTGTTAGAAAATATTTCAGGTTTCCTTCTTTTAGTCTACTTTAAATGTATACATTTTTTATTTAAAATAAAGCCTGATCATCAGCACTATGCAATATATGTTTTTAAATGTGGAAATGTGTACTGGTCACAAAAACTGCAAAATTATTTACTGTTATTAGGTGACTGCATATGCAATAAAGGATAAACTGCATCAGCAAAGAAACGTGGTCAAAAAAATTGAAAATAACTTAGTGATTGACAAACACAGCAGACAGTTTCTAAACACCACAAAAAAATTACTACCACAGTGAACTAGCACTCAAATTTTTGATATGACTGTTTGCAAATTGGATGGATCAAAGACAGATGCAAAAAGATGCATAACTTCGTATAATGAGCACAAAACTTGGACTCATACATAGGGGTTTAGCTAAAAATTGTGCATCCCTGACAAACTTAAGCCCCTCAATTAAGGGCAGTGAGAGGTGGACACACATGATAAAATTTACTGAGCAGATGTATAATGTATCCTGGGTGTCTTTTGCCCCCAAGTCTATCAGGGTACCCAGGCCCCTCCAAGGCGCCTGCTCCCACAATGTTAAATAAGATAGGAAATCTATAATGGTATAGAAGCCATCTTAATTAGGTCCACAAATTCCTCTGCATGATTGTATGGCAACTGAATAATATGAGCCTAGGTACAGCTTAGGTCACACTGTGACCTCATAATGTTCCCCAGTAACAAGATGACACCCTCAAATACACTACTGAACAAATTCAAGAGTGTTTGTATGAAACACCAGAATGAACTTAAATGCTTTCCATCCATAACAGGACTAAACATCTGTGCAGTGCACGATCAATAGGCAGGCTCCCACACGGGGAAACAAAATTTACAACATTGGTTGATCAATCATCCCAGCTTCAACAATCTTAGAGTCAAGAAATCTGGCCCGATAAGTGAAGAAAGCTGACCATGGTGAACTGGGATTGGTATTGGATGGCTGCTGCCCTTTACTGTCACTGTCTCCAGCATCTCTAAATACTGGAGGCTTTTCTTGGAAAAAAATGATTATATTTGTGGATTGATAGGCGGATGGAGGGACGAATGTAAGATCTGGGACTGCTGGGAGGGTGAATGAAAAGTTTATTAGCACCCTGTTCTGTATTAAAGTGATTGGTAGATGAACAGATAGACACATGCTCTGCTATAGAACAATAAATGAATGGTATTTTATATTAAAGCATCTTACATTATTCCACATTTTTCAAGAGCTTCATGATCATCGCAACCATAATTAGACAGTACTTGAAAGTAGGTGCCATCACCTCTGTGTCGCATGTTATAAACATGCTACATTATAATTATTGTCAGTCTTCCATTCCTTTCCAGTTCTTAAATCAAAATGACTTTTACTACCTTTACTTACTTTTATGAAAACATAAAATGGAAGCATATATAGTTAAAAACTGAAATATTTCTCTTTGTTTAACTACTTTGCTTGACAGTATTCTGCAATGCCTGAATCTGTCTCTTTAAAATAACCATTGCTGTATCCACCCTGCCTCACAAACAGCTCTTTGTCAAAAATCCAGTGCATGCTTGGCAGCAGATGTAATGTGTTACAGCACTTAAAAATGCCATTTTGTTTGCTTTCTAAGGGAGAGGAAGACATGCACATTTTGATTTGCCTGTTAACACATGTTTTAGGCTTCAGTACACATTAATATGCGCAGTGGGTTGGCACCTCATCTTGGCTTGATCTCTGTCTTGTGCCTTAGACTACAGACCCCCCACAACCTCGAATAGGACAAGAGGTTACAGAAAGTAGATAAACAGACACACATGATGGTACAATGGTTTGTTTTGGGTACCAATGCTGTTTGCCTTTCTGCAAAGAAATTAGAGAATTTTCAGCCATATACTGCTTAACATAATACTTGTTTTGCGGTAATGGTGTCTTCTTTTACTGTAGTAGTGCATATTTGGAAAATTCATCCCATCCAGGGATTACAGTACTTCAGGTTTGCGCCGCACATAGGACACCGACCTTCCCTCCACAGTTCTAATCAAAGCGATACAGAAGCATTCCTGTGTACTTATTCTCTTTAAATTTTCGTCTGTTTTAAAGGTTTTCTGCTGCCTGCTCCTAGTGTCCACAATCCTGAGCAATAAAATCTTCTTGGCCCATCCCAGCTAGATTCCACGTTGCTTTATATTGGCAGTGCTAACATGTGTGGGGAGGAGCGGAGGTTGTCTTTATCAGCGAAACAGCGCCCCGATTGGCGTTCGGCCGCCGTCTCTCTCTCTCTCTCTCTCTGTCTCTCTGTCTCACACACACACACACACACACACACCGTTTGCACGTAGAATAAGATCCACATCCTACAAGCTCACGTTTCCTCAGTTATTGCTAATACTGCGGTTAAGCAACCAGAGCAGAAAAGCTCAACCCTTAAAACATTCAGCATTGTAGGCAGAATCTTTTTCTTTGAAAAGAGGACTTGCAAAGGTCAGCTCTGGGGATACTGTTATTTATTACTGCACAGTTGACCATACGGAACTAAAGTTTTATCATTGTTTTACTGTTGTTTTCTCTAATCGTGGATCGTATACCTGTAAAAGAGGATGGGACTGTTATACGTATTCATCGCCCTTTTCGTAAGCGCGTCTGTCCCACGGCAAGGAAAAGGTAAGAGCAGCTCAGCAGTTGATGGGTTTATATATGAGCGTCAGTAAATCTGCGATCGGCTTATGATGTTACCGCTCCGCTGGGTTAAGAAAAAGTAGGCTAAAGTAAACCTCGTTTTGATCTTGTTACAAATAGAAATGTAGAGAAACATAACATGATAATTTGTGTGCCTTCGAGTATGCAGTTATCCACAATGGAAACAATTAGTTTAATAACGACTAACTGCAACAATAATATGCATAATAATAACTCCTCTAATAATAACGTTTATATATATATAAACGTGTTGTAACCTGATAATTACGTTTGAAATGTTTTGCGCTTTCTTTTTGATTGCAGGTGGCTATTCTTATAACTAAATTTAAATATACATTTCCAGTTTATTACTTTTGCAACGCAGTTATGATTTCTGTAAATGCCACACGACTTGTGCACCTGTGCGAGCTGCTTTGCTCTGCGTTATTACTTCTGTATGGGATACGCGAGAACATATGACCAAATAGAGTATTTTTAGCTATTGAGAACAAATAAAAATAAACAATAATGTACGTGTTCAAGGTTCAAACTAACTTAAGTGTAATTTTTTGGTGGACTGGCTTTCGTTACGCTTTATTTCTTTGGGTTTCCTGTCATTGCAAAGTGAATCATGGAAGCGCGTGTAAATTATATCTGGATTGACTGATTTGTGGCCAAATTTGTGGAATCATCCCAATACAATATAACGTGACGCCTCAACTAGTTTTGCAACCTAATTATGTATAAAGACTTTCGCTGCATTCATGGAGTGTAGTTATTGTATACTGTCGTATTTCTGGTTTTCTAATGCAGTTCTGATTTCAGTTTAAAAAGTTCTACAGGTAATGGTTGCAAAACGTGATGATAAAATGAGGAATAGAATTATTTGATCAGTCTACGATTCGCACATACATTTGAGAAGGGATTTGCATCGTTACAGTGCAACCTGCAAAATATAACGCATACAAGCGGATTAGCCATCTAATGCAAATATCTGAATGCTTAGGTCAGGGAATCAATCAAACTCCAGGCTGTAATCCAAGAAGTGACGTCACCGTTGTAATGAATTTAAACATACTGGGTAAGGTCTGCTTTATTTATGTGATACAAATCTATCAAAATGACACTTATGTAGTTTATCAGCATAGGGTATTTATTTTTTTCCAGTTACGATGTTAAACCACAAAATTTAAAATAGGATAAATGTTTCAACTAAATAAAAATGCGCACAGTAATTGCAAATACGGCAAGATCTATTTTGTAGTCCTATGTTAGTGACACAAAATATAACTGCAAAGGATTTTCAGTTACGTTCTCAGCCACATAATATTTTTATACCTTGTACACCTTGCTGGTTTGCTATTATCTATGACTGCAGAATAAAATCAGACGTTAAAGGAAATCAGCCTCATATTGTCAGACCTACCCAATTGTGTCTAGTAATTACCAATTTCCCTGCCCTAGTTGCCTTCATGCCTTGCACCTGTGTTTTCCCCTTTATATGAAAGGGCTTAGGTCCTGGCTGATGAGTCGAATGTTTGTTGTGGGTATTAGTGTCTTTGTCTTCTTTGTTACCCCAGTCATCTTATTAATCAACCTTGTATATTGTGAGTACAGGAGGTTTATTAAACATCTACATCCCAGTCAGCCAAGCCTTTTTATAGCTGAATGCTTGACTTCAAACGAAAGGAGTCAATCCTGGCACCCGATCTCCAAGTTCCATCCTGTTCCGGCCTCAGCCTTGTCTCTAGTCTTGGTCTCCCCCAGTCGAGTCCTGTTCTCAGTCCTGTCTTGTCTCCTTTTGTGTTTAGAAGCCCTGCTTCTGCAGGCCAGTAATCCAGGGACTAAAAGGTGGACGCCAGCTGTGTCCCAAGTGGTTTGTGGCACCTGTAGCAGAGTGCCTGCTAGGGATGTGAATCATAGTAATTTTTAGTGCTTGAGTACATAAAAGTAGGGTGATATGACTGTAAAATAATATCTCAGTATCTTAGGAACATTTATCGATATTTGATATATACACCTCTGGAAAAAAATAAGAGACCGCTCCATTAAAAAAAAAAAGTCTGCGTTGTTTAATCCTGGTTTAATCCTGGTTCTGCTGGCAGAAGGCTATGCTGAGCAACAGGTTGCTTCCAGGCTCAACATTTCTAAGATTGCAGTACACAACAACAATGTGAGGCAGGAGACATAGGGAACGACAAAAAAAAAAACCAGCCAGGCAGAGGGCAGAACAGACTTTCTTATGCCAGGGATGACTATCAACTTGTCCAGCAGTGCCTCATGAATCGGAGGATGACAAGTGACCTTCAAAAGAATGGGAAACATTTAGTGGTGTGAAGTGCACTGCCAGGACAGTTCATATCAGGCTCCTAGAAGCAGGACTGAAGTCCCATAAAGCACGGAAGAAGCCCTTCATTAATGAGAAGCAGATGAGATGAGCAGGGCTGGAGTTTATAAAAAATGTAAAACTAAACTGTGGTCTCAATTTTTTTCAGAGCTATATATTGTTATTCTTATGTTTTTTAAAAGGCAGGGCAGAATGAAACATGTTTTATTTGTTCATGTTAATGTTTCTCAACTGGAAAACATGAAAAAGTGGATCTCTTGTTAATTTTAACAATTACACATTATACATTATATGGAGAAATTATAGATTAGCTAAATATCCAAGTTCCTGAAATGTAAACATATTTTTCAAGTGTTTAACTGTTAGATTGTTCAGTTAAATGTTTATATTCAAAATCAGACGTTATAATTTTTTCAGTGCTGTTTTGTACCTCTGCTGAACTGTTTCACATGACTGTGTGAAACGAATGAATTAATGAATGGATGAATGAATGAATATTTAACAACCAAGGTAGATTTATAGAGTCCAACTGAAGCCACATAGCACTGCAAACAAATGTGTGTACCAAAAGCAAATAAATATATTTCAAGATTTATTTTTTTCTTTGCCAAATTTTTTAATATATTTTTTGTGAGTCTTTTTTTGCCTTTCACTTTTTTCTGTACTCATTTTTCTTCGGGGAATGTGTGTTTGTAATACTTCTTTCCCTTTGCATTGTATTGTGTTTTTCTTTGCATTTCACTATCCGGCCTCTTTTTGGCACAGTGTGAGTAGGCAGGCCTTTGTGGGGATGTCTGCCGCCGCCCATTCTTTACCACCTGCCTGAGTTGTACTTCTCACATGCGCAGCATTTTTGAGCAGACGTTCACTACATCTTCTGGCAGTGCCCGTGCATACACTGCTTTTTATGTTCTGGCACTGCCTGACCCATTCATCCTGACATTTTACGGCAAACCATATTGCCTACATGTTTTACTAGAAATAAGCAAAATAGATGTAGCGATAGAAAAACAAAGCCATTTTGCCTGTAAAAATGTATTGAATGTAAGATACATCAAATTTTTATCGCTTAGCACTATCTGACAGGGTGAGACGAGTACTGCAGTACTTGGGTGGTGGGATGGATAACGTGCTAATAGTGGCTGCATACTTCAGAAAATATAAGTGGAATCAGCTTTGCTTTATCAATATAACGATGTGTGAGCGTCATATGTATGATCAGCATGGACCTCAGGCGGAGGACAACTGAGTACTGAGTGGTTCGCGCTGCCTCAAATGGGGTGTCCTCCAGGCAGCAAAATCCCTCCCCCCCATTCTCAGTCCAGTCTCCAGCTCCTTTTCACCTGTTCCTGGCCATTTTGCGACAAATATGTATAACCTGCAAATGTACCTTGAGTATAAGGCGTGTGCCGTAGGATTTGTGTGTATGTAATATGATCATTTAATGCATCAGAAATGGAAAAGGGAGGGAAAATAAATCCCTCCGTCTTCCAGCTGTCTTGTTCTGGGTCATGGGGAGGTCTGGACCTTATCCCAGGCAGCACAGGGCACAGGGAAGGTTTTCACGCCAGGCAGGATGTCAGTTCTTCCCAGGGTGCGCTCTCTCTCTCTCTCTCATGCACACAAACACACACACACACACACACACACACACACACACACACATACATATGAAGTTGGTCTTCCTATCTAAATGGGGACCGTCCATTAATTTCTATGGAAAAATCCCTAATCCCAATCATGACACCCTTATCCCCTACCCAGCCCTAACCATAAGTAACCAGCCCAAATACAAGTTTTACTACACTTTGGGGACAATTTGATTCTTAAATGTGATCTATGCACACACCCACACACATAAACAAACAAACACTCACAAGCAAACATTAATTTTGGGAAATTTAGAAGCATCAGTTCATCTGACTACATGGAATGTAAAAGAAGATGGGAATACCCATGAAAAATATGCAAAAATCACACACAAAGTGGGGGGGGGGGCATTTGAAACCTCAGCCCTGGAGCTGTGAAGCAAGAGTACACTTAAAAAGATTAAAATCTGTATCTTATTAGATTTACACACGCACTGTTTGTTTTCTATGCTAGACAAATACATGACATCTGTTCTCTTTTTATATTCTCAAACTGTCCGCCAGTTGATAATTCTTCACATGTTGAAATGCTATGCTGCAAGAAATCTTTTTTTTACATTAAAAACAAGTCCCATTTTATATACAATTAACCCTTCTGCACTGTGACTTTCCCCATCACTCTTTTTATACAGTGATACCTTGGTTCTCAAACTTGGTTTGAGAAACCTTGGTTCTCAAACCGGACTCCGGATCGAATCCTAAAAAGTTTGAATTCTGATCAAATTTTTCCCATAACAAATAATGGAAAACCAATTAATTGGTTCCCAGCACCCCAAAATGACACCAATATGTTTTCTTCATTTTATTTATTTATTTTTTAAAGCATTTAAGCACAAAATGAACAGGGTAAAACAAGATAAGATAAAATAATCCTTTATTAGTCCCACAAGTGGGAAATTCTCTTTGTTAGTCCCACAAGTGAAGAGCATTATTTTCTTAATGGCCTCCAAAACGATAAAGATCTTATACCAACATTACCCCTGTCCTGCCCCGATCGTCCACTGCTTCCATGTGCCACGCTCCCTCAGTAACGTCGTGTGGGATCCTCATGGGATCAGCTGTTTCTGGTTGTTGTCATTAGTACTCTGTATTAAGTCCACGTTTCAGTTTGTTTCCCCAGTTCGGTCATTGGGTGTGTTCGACTTGTTTACAGTGCTGGCTTAAAGCAACGCATTCTGATCCTGATGCAATGCATTACGGTTAGATGCATTGCGACCTCTCACCCGGCTGCACAAATTGGAACTGCCTCCATGACGACACACCTTTGCCCTTATTAGCTGAAATGTTTAGTTACACGCATGACGTTTGTATCTGCTATTTCTCCCGAATATCACGTAAAGCAGTGAGAACTGGTTTTTAGTTAATTTACGTGGTAAAATCAAGTTTAAATAAATTACATAAATGCTCTAATAGTATATGTAAGTTAGTGGTTTATTTATTGTTAGTTGCTGTAATGTTGCGCTTCTTTATTTGGTTAATTGTCCAGTCTGTGAAGAAGGCATTCAAGTAAGAATTGCACTGTAGTATGACTCATTTCCTGGCGCGTACAATTTATATTAGGTCAGCGTTCACGGTTCAACTTCTGATATTCAGATTGAGTTCTAGGTCAAACTGGTTTGTTCGACTTTCAAGAAATTCCAGTTCTAGTGAGTTCGAGAACCGAGGTACCACTGAATTGTGGGACTGGCATAAGAAATTAAATGGGATGTCTTTATGGGTTTTGCAAAAGCCGCAGACAACACGAGAAGGCCAGCAGACGGCGAAGCTTGCATATATTGCAAATAATTTAACAGATTATTTGTGTGTAATTGCCAATGTAAGCCATCTGTTAACTCTGCAGGCTGCAAATTAACACTTTAAGGATGGTGACAATAATAATTAACAGTAATTATTAGTTAATTTATCTAAGGCGATCCTGTGGACAGGGTGGTGCACGAGTATTACTGTAGGCTGCAGGCTTGTGGGTATGATTTCTGTGCCTAAGTTAGTGTGTTGGGAGTTTGCACATTTTCCCGGTAACTGAGTAAATTTCTGTTGGGTCCAAAAATGAGTGAATTTCTGCCTATAGATTGCCCAGTGTACATTTATGTATGTCATGTGATGGACTGGGATCTTCTATCCCTACTTTGTTCTTAAAGCTGTCTGGGATTGGTTTCAGGTCCCCACAGGAACCTGGAAGTTAAATGGATGGATACATATTTAGTTCTTGTTCATGAAAATGCATATTTAAGCTACCAGTTTAATACATTGTTAGCTGGTGGAATATATGGCATGCTTTTAAATTATAATTTAAATCATTTTTTCAGAGACTAAAAGAAAAACACATGTTCAGCGCAGTTGATCAGCACCATCCCTCCTTGTCCCTTTTTGATGTGAAAATAAAAAGCTCCCTTAAATGCAATCAGGGATTATCTTTCGGCACGTTTTCCGATGACTGATCCAAAGTACTCTCAGGTGGGTTTAAGTCGAACTCTGTAGGTCACTTAGATACCACTTCCGTGGTCCTTTCTGCTAGCTGAATGTGAGTTATAACAACTGGCAGGAAGTGGCCTGAGTCCACTGCTTGTTTGCACATTTCTATGTGTACTGTATTCTTAGTTGGCAAATTTTCAGTGTACGTTCCCACATCTGCTGACTGACAGTTGTAAAATATGAACGAGAAACATACCGAACCATGACAGGTATTGTGCAGCTTTAGCAAGGAATGACAGGATAAAGGGAAATTAAATACAGGGAACTATTTATGTTATTTACAGGGTTGGCACCGGTCCAACCAATGGGTACCTCCAGTGCTACAATATCATGAGAAGATAGCATATTTCATGGATGTGTGGTGCCTTATGTTTTTTGGGGTATGCACCAGGCCACCCCGTGGCCCTATAATGGATAAATAGTTGGAATAGATAGAATATCGTTTTGAAATCTGGGGGGGGGGAAAACTTGGCCTTGATAGTGTACTAATGCAATGCTACTAGACAGGTGGAGTCCTCTGGATATGAAGATTCACCAGAGTACTTCAATAAGCAGAAGACTGCATACCTACCTCCACATCAACCCTGGGATTACGCCAGCTGTCTGCTTCCTGGAACCAGTATTTCCAGTTGTCAGATTTATGCTTAATATATTTTCCATAACAGATTCTCGGGAAGCACTGAACCATGATTTCATCCGTCCATCTCCTTCATCTACTACTGACAGCTCCTTTAATCTTGTATTGAGTATCGTAGCCTGAATAACATTATGGTGAAATATTGTTACCCAGTACCCTTGATTCCTGGGGTCTTCAGACAACTTAGAGAAAACTTAGACAACTGTGAAGTTGTGAAGTTCTTACTTGATGTGAATGCTAAAAGGGAGTAAAGTCTTATGGTCTTTTCTGCACCTTTGTTCTTCTAGGCCTTCATCAGTGGGGTTCTGCCTGAGTGCCTTGGGAAATTCGTCATTGTCTATTAGGCCTACATGATGTGTAATGTTAATATTAACATTGCATGCTATGTACATGCAGTTGTCACATTGCAAGAACCATGATAATAAGCAGGGTTAAGACCCTCATTTTCATTAAGTTAGAGAAATGTGAGTTTCCTAAGTTTGAAACCCTACAATATATGGTGAATGTTCAATCAAGGAGTATGACTAGACTGTGGGAGCAGTGAAATATTGGCTTGTGAGTAATAAGGTTTTCAGTGATTTTTAACGTTTGCTGACTAGTGTTATGATCTTTACAGATCAATCCCTTCTTTCAGTTCTTTTGCATAAAAGCCCATCTACGTGTTAATGGGAGGTTCTCGCAGGCTCATTTGGAATAAAGATGCTGACAAGGACATCAGGGAGTTGAAGAATAGATTCACTTGTGCTCTTGGCCCATTGACGCAATCTGTCACGGACGTAGATGTTTCCAGCTCTGCAGTGGGGTACATTTGAGCCAATGGCGAGGTGAGCCACCTAAGTTGCAACTATAAACATTTTGTAGGAGCACCTTACCATTAAGCTGGCCTTTTAGGGGCGACGACCAGATTATCAGGCGCCTGGGGCATTCAGGGTTAAAGCCTCAAAAGAATCTGAATGAGTCCCAAATTATTTATTTAGCTCTGATATTTTAACAACCATGTTGTCAGTTTCAGAACCCTCGCTCATATAACATTTACTGATGCTATGTGATGCTCATGCTTTTGTGGGGGGGGGGGGGGAAGCCAGAGAACCTGGTGTGCAAATGCCACACACATAGGAGCTGAGACTTAAATGCTGGTCCTAGAGTCCTACTAACTAAGAAGTACTGTATTGCTATGCCTCCCTCTACCAAGCAACCAATACCCCAAGGCCCATATTCCACATAGGCAATGATTTTGTCGTGGATTTCCCCTGCTCTTTGTGATTGACTTCTATGCTTGTGACATTGGATGGATTCTTTAAGCGGTTTTGGCTAGTTCCACTAAAAGGACTACCCACTACATTTGAGACTGCATAGCTTCTGTTTTACTATGCCTTTTAGACACATGGACTGCAGGAGTTAATTAAGTCCTGAGTTTATATCTCAGGTCTGTTCTGTTTTTTTTTTTCTTCTCTGCCTAGTTTGGATGCCGCTGTCAGCCCACCAGCTAGATAAAAATCAGGAGGTAGCCATATTTCTTTGCACCTGCTATCACTTCCGCTAAAAGAATCAGTAAAGGTTCCTTTGCTGGGTGGAATATGCATGAATTTTCTTATTAGTCAATCCATTAGCCTGACCCGATTGCAGTGTAATTTAGGTTATAATCCGCCCCCATGTGCATACAAGATGGACGAATGGCCAAAGTTCAGTGAGGAGCTCTGGTTAGCTACCCATGGGTGTATCCAGTGTGCTGTATGGAGAGAATTATAATACAGACCTGCGCTAACGTCCTGCTCCTCAGTACCACCCCAGTCTGGAAGGCCACTAGCCCAGTCACGATCTGTTTCAGGCTCCCATCAAAAAAATAAATTCACAGCTCACTGGCCATTTTTTGTATAGTTTGATAGATTAACTGTATCCTACCACATTAGATTACCTCCTACTTATGCAATCAGTGCGATTCCCGACTCCTGACATCACCAGGGACTGGGAGGGATACAGACTGGAGGAATGCTCTTGGGTTCAAACGTAAGATACCTTCAGAGGTGGGACCAAGTCATTGTTTTGCAAGTCACAAGTAAGTCTCAAGTCCTTTCACTCAAGTCTCGAGTTAAGTC
>JABFEA020000043.1:24652515-24673780 GCA_019775915.2 Cyphomyrus plagiostoma
TAAACAAGGAAATATAGCGATTTGGCATAAAATGTTGATGGAGCAGTGAATAGGGTCAGTGCACAGCAAAATGGCATAAAGAAACTTTTTGTTTTAAAATGTGGCGTTTATCACGTTTTGGAAAAGAACTCTTCAATTGGATTTTAAGATTGGAAAATTTGACGTTACTTTTGACACAATGGGTAATAAGTAGCAAGTCATATGCCATTCAAGGCATAGGATAATTGCAAGTCAGTTACAGATCCGGTATAGATTAGATATTGTTGGAAGTAAGTGGCATGATCATCACCGGTGGGACATTCAGGTGTTGCTAAACAACTCCATTGTAATTTAAGATGTGCATTTTGATTAGTCCTACTGGACAACATTTTTTCTCAGTAGTCCTAGTTTTCCTTTTTGTATTTTAGTATAATTTCCCTTCCCTATTCACAAAGCTTTCAAGCAGCAGGGAAGAAACCCTACAGGACCGGACCAATTATTTTCTGTGGCAAAATCTGAGCTTCATTATGTTACTATGTTAGCAAGAACTAAATTTGTGCTTTACTATGTCAGCAAGTCCCATGGAAGCTACAATAGAAGAGTTCCTTTTTTGGAGAGGCTCATTTTCATGAGTCGGTATGGAAGTAGCAGGTGTTTTTGTGATTATTGATGGAACTCGAGTATAAAACTTGATGACGTGGGCCTTGAAATTCCTTGTGCACTGGCTTTTGCCCAGGTTTGCCATAGGATGATTATGGCATAGTGTTCCCTGGGTAATGTGCAGGTGTACACTTGTGCCAAATATAGAAGTGAAATTGTTCATTTATGAATAAATTTATTAGGTAAGGCTATAATTATGCACAATACCCATTTGTATGCATCTGTTCAGTTTTCATATTCACTGTTTATGCTATATAAGCCATAGAAAATTGTTGTTATGGGCAACCTAACAGAGATGTTATAGGCATATTAATTTTGTTATAGGCAGGATATCCATCCATGCATCAATGCCGTCATCAATCCAGTTTCTATACCTGTTTGTCCTTTGGAGGGACGTAGTTAGGCAGGATACTTTAGAAGAACTAGACAAGGGGGCAGTCGGAGTGACAGCACTGTATTCACCACACAGCCCTGTCACTTGCTGAACAAGAATAAATACCTATACATTCCAATTATAGTGACAACATCAACATCTAAGTCAAGATTTTATTTAAAAACGGGTCCCACAATTGATGTGTGAATAATAAATTAAACTTTTCAAAGCGGCAGTTAAGGCATAGATGACTCAATTATGAGTATTCCTCCTGCTAAGAAATTTCAATCAAAATAAATGAGGAACAACGGAGACTTAGGTTAAAACGTTTAATGTCCCATTCTCATTGGATCAAATGTTATCAAAACTAAGGGGGTATAGTAGGAAGAGAAATTAACATACAGAAGGATTAACCTCCATGAACCGGATCAATACATCCCGAGTACTGTAATCAGTATCAAGTGGTACCACTACGGTGGGCAACTCCGCACTGTGGCTATCAATTTGGAAGACACTGCAGTGCTGTAATTCAGTGAGGAACAGTGCACGTACATGCAAGGTTATGAGGAATCTAGAGAGAATTACTGGCATGTTCTGATTTAAATTGTATTTATGCCTTAATCTGAACTGCAAAGGTAAATATACAGACTGATTGTCTGCGAAAGTGCTACTGAATGACCTGCTGAGCAAGAAACCAGTTACTCTAAAAATCTTCCAGCAGGAATTACATGTGGCAGGATGCAATAATCAGGTTTCAGGGTGTTTCTATCAACTTGCAGCGCATATGTGTAAGAGCAGAAGGCATAGCCAGTGGTCGACTAGCTAAAAGACAAGGTATGTAATATGAATAAAATGAATAACTCATCCTCTATTTCTCAAATGGATTAGCACTAGCCCAAAGAGCTGTACAGCTGTAGGACCTTGCTTTTGACATTGAGGAGTTCTAGTTGTCTTGGAATACTGTGCATGTTCATAACATGGTGTGAGTTTTCCACCTCTATTAGCATGATGGCATGTGATATGAATATTTTGTGGAAGAACAGATCCTTCCAGCTGCCAATTTTCACTTCATTACAGTTCATACCAACACATAGACTTTGGTGTTTATTTTTTGCATTGTAGTTGTTAATGCATAATGCATGCATTTTCTAATCCCTTTTGAACAACAAAACAGTGCTTATTGTGAACAATATTTCACAGTTTTAAGGTTACAGTTATGCAAGCAGAGAGAGAAAAAGATAATAATATTTTATTTTAAATTTGGCTAGCGCATACCCATTATAAAACAATAGAAAAGTTGGAAATCTCCTTGATTTTCTGTTTCTGTGTAATGAAAAATGGATGGATGGATATAATAATCTTTTCAGTTTCAAAGAGAATTTTATCCACCTCCCACACAGAATGTCTTATACATGCTCCTTTAGTTAGATTGTTATGTTTGATTATAAAGAATTTTTTTTGTGGAACTATCATCCAGTAAGCTGGAGATGCATGTTAAATGTGTAGATTTAATTTTTAATTTGATTCTGTTTATTGTTACCTGATATGAGCTGGAGGTGACCATACCACTCTTCAACTCTGTTTATTTTCCTACATTAGCATGGTGCCTTGTTCATTGGTTGCATATAATGGTACCAAGTTTGGATTTTACTATATAAATAATATTTTTAGAAGCAGTTCTTGTGAAAAATCTTTGTTTAAACCCATACTTTTTCCTCGCCATTTTAGGCCCTTGCCAACCAAACCCATGTCATAATGGAGGAGTGTGTGTAATGAGCGAGACCTACAGAGGTGACACCTTCATTGGATATGTCTGCACGTGTCCACCAGGCTTCAATGGGATTCACTGCCAGCACAGTAAGATTATTTTTAATATTGCTATTTTTATCATTTCTGTGACATGTTACAGTGGTATCTTAAATCCGTTCAGATGCAGAGAATTTTTCTTTCCTTAATGAATTGTTTGCACATTTAGTGGAAATTATCTGGTTCAAATTTTGCAGTCACACTGGACTGCGGGTTGGTAAAAATTCTAAATGTAAAAGTAATTTAAATATGCCAAAAATCATTAAACACAGAACTTTGTTTGAATTGAATGAATTGGTTTCATAGCTGCTATCAAAAACCATTTATGTTTGCGTTGGGGTGGCAGTGTGAGGAGCTTTGTTGCCTGTAACTGGATGCTTGGTCTTTGGGGTTTGTCTAGATTCATGCAGTTAGGTTTATAGTGCAGTTAGGTTTATAGTGTCTTTAACTTCCCCTTTGTGAATGATTGCATGTGTCTTACAATGGAATGACATCCTGTATCCCTGCATTTTGCCTTGTGCTGCTTGGAATAGATTGCAGGCCTCCCTGCAAGACTACACTGGATAAGCAGTTGACAGATGTATGGATGTTTGCTTATGTGTGGGTTACATATTTTCTTGCTTTAAGTTTTAATTTAAAAACACATGGTGTTTGGTACAGCTCCATACCTGATCTCTGGAAAACTTTAAACATTTTTATAGTTATAGGTCACAATACAGGTGCTCTTTAGGGCTAAACAAGCATATGGAGAAGTAAGTGTAGGATGGACTCCTGCTGATATATGCTGCACAATTAGAAATTATCTGGATTTCAAAATGAATGGCTTCTGAGATGTGTTCTGCATAATAATATATTTAAGTTGTGATTCAATAAATTTATTGCATAATTCATTAATTATGTCCATTGCTATAAACACAACAATAATATTAAATAAAGATTGTACATTTCTAAAGACACCCAACAGTCAGCTTAACATTCTTCCTAGGAGATGGTGTCCTACAAAGATCAGTAGCTGAACAATAAATCCTCACATGAATGGCAAAGAATCCTGCAGTCTTCAGTATCTGCAGTCTTCTCTTGACAATCTCTGCATTGGTGAGTCTACCACGGTAAAAACACTGAACAATAGTAGTGTTCATGGGAGGATATCACAGAGGAATCTATTGTGCTCCAAAAAAAACATTACTGCTGATCTCAAGTGAGCAAAAGACCACCTGGATGTCCCACACAGTACCACAACAGTGTTTTGTGGACATATCAGACAAAAGTTGCACATAGTGTTATGCTTGAAGAAAACAGGATGCTGCATACCAACAACAAAACATCATCTCAGCTGTGAGGCACAGTGGATGGAGTTCAGTGGTTTGAGTAATTTTAATTCACTGAGTAAATCAGTTACCGATCAAAATGCTCTGATCCTATTGAGGATAAAAAAAAAAAAACTATCTTTTGGTGCCAATTCTCAGTGTCTGTAAGCCAAAACGCATGCAACATACTTGTGTAAAGATCTAAAGTTGCCGGTGAGTGACAGTCTAACAATGTTAGGCAAACACGTCATAAAGGTTAGAAGGAAAAACGTATGCAGAGAGACAAACACAAGCGTTGACGCTATGGAAGTTACATAGAAGTTACGCGGAAGTGGAGGAAAAGAGACAGAAGTAGCAGAGCAAATATACCTCAATAAATCCGAATACCTTTTTTTGCTTGTGTCTCCATATATTGCTGGTGCTGGCGGTGAAATGTGCCAATGTGGAAAATGAAAGGTCGATCTGGCCAGATTTATTTCTGAATTATGTCGCATTATGATTGTGATTGATCCCTCCAGTAACTAACCAATATATAACAAAATGGGGCTTGATCAAATAAAAGATTTGTGCTGTAATGTTTACTGTATTTTTGTTGTTGAACTTGATTTAAAAGCATACTGGTATATAAAAAAGTATTGTTCAAGAACTAGTATCAAAATCAAGGTATTGTTCTGGTACTGGTATCAAAAAATTTTGTACGATGCCCCGCCCTAGGTGTGTGGCCCAGCAGGTTAGGAGTTTGGAATCATGCCCAAGTCCAAAATGGTCTTTGGTTCAAATACTATAGCCAGTGATATCGCTGTTGGGAATGCCAACTGTAGAGCCTCACTACTAATTAAGCAATCAATTAGTGATTTAACTGGGCCGAGAAAATCTTAAATTTCTTCTCTGGAGTCCCGGTTGGAACACAATGGTGTTATGCTCTGTGCGAGCAGACAAACGGGCGATCCAGCCAGGAATGAAAGCAAACGGGGATTTAATCCATGAACAAGAAGCACACAGGACAAAACGTGGACTAAATACACAGGATAGGCAGAGAATAACAAGCAACAGGTGATGACAATTGGGAAGTAACACGAGGTAATGAGGGGGGCGTGGCACACACGAGGATCGGATGAGCCGGGGATGACAGATGGATTAGCCAAATAAACATATATTTCATTATAAGAATAAGTGTTGTTTGCCCTGGCTTGATGTTTTGTTTTATTCTTAAAGCAATAAAACTATTAATTTCAAGTGAACTTTGAGTATTTATGAATGTTGCAAACTAAAATCAGTACTGGTAAAATATCTTCTAAACAAGGAGCTATATTGATTCTGTGTGATCATCCTGTGAACGTTTGATATTTCAGTAATGTCAGTATATAGAAATTACAATGATAATATGATGGTGAATTATTGAAAAGAATAGACAGAGAAAAGGTTATGTTTTCCAGCCTAGCCAAGTATCTATTTACTTCATGGATGAACAATAAATTTTGATCATTGTAGTTGCCTTCCCATTAGTAATATTCACTGAGAAAATGAGTCATGCAAAACATCCATATAAGAAGTACTAAGTTACTCAATTAACAAATAATACATGACATATATAATAAAGGCAGTTCTTAATTTTATAGGGTTGAAAAAATACTTTCCATCCACCTACTCTCAATCTGAATCCCAACTTTAATTATTTTTCTATTATATATGTGACACATGATTTAATTCTTATTAATTTCCTTAGCCCAAGGGGTCTTGTAAACAGCATTGTTTTCCTGTTAGTTTCAAGAAAAGTTATGGTGTGATTTTATACATTATCACCTTACAGTAGTTTTCAGTCGTTGCACTTGGACATGAAATGGATAATGAAAGTGTCTCAGTGGATGTACCTGGAAAGAAAATTTCTTAGATTTCACCAATCCTATATAAGTAATTAACTGCTTATTCTTTTTTGCCCCCCCCCCCAAAAAAAACAACAAATATTCTTTTACCAGAAGCCCACTGCACTTAACCTGAAAAAGAAGGCACAGCTGTACCAGGACTATAAGTGATTCATTAAGCAGGAAACAGCGGTTATGCCCTTGATTATATTGGCAACAAGCATGTTAGACAAGAACAAACTCTTGTGGAACATGGACTATTTGATTTACATTGTGAACCTACAGTAACTGAAATCTGCAGAAACCCTTTTATACTGAAAATGAAAGCACTTATACTTGTTTGTTCTCGTGAGCATGAGAATCCTTAAAAAATACATGTTACAGTGAAATACATTGTTTGAATTTTGTTAAAAGCAACTGACATTACCTTTCCTTATTAGGTATATTAAAATTATTAAAGTCCTAAGCTGCACTGCACGTTCTTGTGTTTCTGTGGGACAGAGAGACACACTTGTCTTGATGTATTTCAACTAATCCACACTGAATATATTGCATGTTTTCTCGGTGGATCGTGAAATATTCAGTTTTGAATTCTGATTCATCATGTATATACACGTTCATACACAAACACCACCTACACTAGGTTCGGGATCCCCAACCGAATTAAGTGACCAGGACACTCGCCTAATTGGTAATCATTTTGCGCTTAATGAATAGATGTGTGGGTTTTTAGTTGCTGGGGCTAGCAATTGGTTTGGAATAATGCAATGTGTCACGCACAGCTTCGTCCGATCCTCGTGTGTGCCACGCCCACCTCGTTACCTCGTGTTAATTCCTGATTGTCATCACCGGTTTCCTGTTCCTCTTGACTTATCCTGTGTATTTAGTCCGTGTCTGAGTTAGTCTTGTTAGAGCTGTCATTGACGTTAGTGGTGTTAGTAGTGTTTGTTCCTCTTGTGCTACCGGAATAAACCCCGTTTTGCCCGCACTGACGGCTGGACCTCCCTGCTTGCCTGCTCACCGCATATGACACAATGCAGCCTATGCTGTAATGCAGGGGTGCCCAATACGTTGATCGCGATCTACCTGTACTGGTCTTTCGCAAACGTAGAGTGGGTAGATCGCATGGCATTAAAAAAATAGAAGATGGATGACTCATTCAACTGCACCAGCTGCTGCAAATCTCTAGCAAGCTACCGCAAATTTAGCTAGCAAACTTAAGAAAGGGCATAAAAATGGGGAGCTGAAGTATGAAGTCAAAAACCTACCACTTCCATATGGAATGGGAGGAGGACTGTTTTTTTTTTTTTTTACCATGTCATATTCGAAGTGCGTTTGCCTTATCTGTCAGTCTACCGTTGATATTCCGAAGAAGGGAAATGTGGAGCGGCATTTTCGGATTGTTCATAAAAACTAAGACATTAATTTACCTCAAAGCGAGCTGAGAAAGGTGAAGGAACTAAAATCCAAGTTCAATTAAAAAAAAAAAAGTGAGACTGGAAAAAGTGTGGGCACCCCTGCTGTAGTGTATACACTTGTTTGGATTATGTAATTGATTGCATTATTTTTTCATTAGCAATACATTATAAACTTCCTGTCCATGCTACTAATAGTACTAACATTTACACCATATCTATTGGTTAAGCATGTTCTGAGGGGAAAAAAGCCAAAACATATATTTTAATTCCAGAGTAAAAATCAACCTTTAGACATTTATCATGATAATTATCGATATTGACTGATGTGAACATTTTTGGAATTTTTTGGCCATATCACCCAGCTCTACTGCTGCCTTAGAACATTTTAGAGTTGGTGAAGATCTTGCTGGTGCTTCTTGTTTCAGCACCGAGTGTATTTTTGGCCCAAAAATACATCTAGAATTCAAATATAATTTGCCTTGGCGTGTCCACCAGGGCTGACCTGCCGTATAGGCAACACAAGTTAAGGGCGTCATTTGATTAACGGATCTGAAAGAATGAGTGAAAAAACAAGAATAAATACCTCAGGTTGCATTCTGTGACATTACATTTATTTACGATTGTTTTAATATTTCACTCCTTTTTTTTGAAACGGATGCCAGCTAGCTAATTACCAACCAGATACCCTGTCCTACTGAAATGTTTTTAATACACATTTATTGACTAAATGTGTTTTCTGTTGCTCTGGGTGAGGGTGGTGCTCAACAGAATCGAGCCTATGTCTTGTTTCCACCAGTGCAGTGCAGGACCTGGTGCCGGGCTTAACTGGATCTGTGCATTTACGCCGTAAAATAATGGCCCTGGGCCAGAAAATGTAGCTCCAGTATAGCACCATGGAAAAGCTGGTCTCAGAATTTTGAACTAATATAGTGTTGTCAAATATCTCCCAGGTCAGCAGTGATACAACTTGCCAGCTTATTAGCAGAATAGCATTAAGCTTTTTTATTGTGTGAAAAACATAGGAGCGATCTGCTGCCCAGACTTAATAAATTACAAACATGTCTCTCATCAAATAAATGAACTATTGTGATGCTTGAGTGGCAAAGACATCATGAGGAGGACAGCAAAGTCCAATTTTTTATCAGACTCTTTTATTGTGCAATTCATAAACGGACGGTGGTAAAATGACAAATGAGATTGGGATGAAATACAGCCATTAAGCAGGCAAAGGTGGATACAGGCAACAGAGACAGAGTACAATGAGCCAATGTATATGAGACTTAGATGCTAACTTTCCTTTTTTGGCAGCTTATAAAAAATAAAAAGTTAAAACCCAGAACAGGTCAAAATACATCTCAGGCTGCCACGAGTAGTTGCGGTATTTGATGACGTTGACGCTGAAAATTAGTCTGCATCAATATGGCAAGCACTGGGCAAACCAAGGCATGGTGAAAGCGGTGAATGATGGGGAGACCTGATTGCTGGGAAGCACATGCTCTTTTATTATAGCCCTTACAAGGACTATAACAGGCGCCCACCAAGCACCAAACCAAACGTAACAGGGAAACACAGGGAGGTCAGAGGCTGAACTGTAAGATACATGCACAGTGGGAGATTTATACAAAGCTAAGGACATGCGAGTATCGGACCGGTTTCACATAAGACACGGGCAAGCATAAACATCACAATCAGAAAGTACAACTGTTACCAATGACAGTACAACAAGGGGCTATTTACAATTACTCAGAGGCATGCTTTTACACGCAGACTGCGCCGGTGCTTCACCATTTGAAATCGAGGCATTATTTTCCTCTAATTTGACTTTGTAGCTATGGGAGTACTTCAAATTATCATAAAACAAAAAGGTGGTTTGTACACTGTGCAGACTTTTGATGACGTTTCACTGTGGCACTAGTGCTGCGCACGAGCACCTGAAGAGAGAACGCACGGGCGCTTTTCTAGATGATGGACAGCTGGAGTATGCAAAACCACACTTTGTCTATTCGTGTTTATTAAATTACCATTAGTACGGAGAGCTTTTTAATACATTTTGTTACTGTAGCTGCTAAATACACTCAGTATTAAAGCCTGCCTGCTACCTTCGAATCACCATTAAATAAGTGTTTAAGAAAATATATAGGCTATGGTCTGGGCTAATTTTACATTGGTTGACGGTGCCATGTGTGTCTACGTGTGTGCTGGACTTGTTGGGACCAGTGTTATCGTAAACTAAACCTTAGTGCTATTTCTTCCATGATTTACCAAAACGGTCACATGTGGCATGCTCCGCTAACCCAATTTAATAAGGATAAGGACTCACAGAATTTATACAGATTGCTATACCTTTTGGGCATCACAATACGCCTCTCATTAATATTTCAGGCATACTACTAATCTGCTTACTGAATCTTAGGTGTGAGTAAGGTACAGACAGTACAGAAAAGTCTGCCTTTATCTAAAGCCCTGCAATAACAAAGAGTTTGTTCTTGTCAAAATAACAATAGTCAACTGATTAATTGACAGAAAATAGCTGTTTTTGGCAGCCCTAAAAAATCCAATAAAACAGAATTCATAGAACCATTACTTTATCTCACTTCCACCTTACGTAACATTTTTGTTCCATTCTTTTTCTGAAACCGGTGGAAATGAGGGCAGTTTCTCAAAAGTTGCCAAGCAAGAGCCTATCCAGTACCAGCACTGTGTTGGAGAAAATGAGTTACTAGAGCACCAGAACCTGGTGTCAACAACTGAAGACTTCATGCAGATCAGCTTGGAGGAGCCTTATTAAAACAGTTTAATACCCATCCTGCTGTGGACGGCTGACTGCACTCAAAGCGGTGCAGATGACCTGCTTGTAAAAGCTCCTGGACCAGTGATATCCTTTGTGTCTAATGGGACTACATAGACTGTGTTTGACATTTTGAACTAAGTAATTTATTATAGAAATGTTCATATGTCTAAAGCAGTTCAAAATGTAAATAATTACATAATTATTAGATTGAAGCGGAAATAATTGAAAACCTAGCATATTTATTCAAATAATTTGTCTTGTAAATGTCTCCTTTTATGCCTTAATTAGTGAAAAGACTGCATTTTCATTGCCCCCTAAATTTCTTTATGTGCTCCTAAGTTGTTCAGCGTAGGAGCACATGTGCTATGAGCAGGGGTGCCGCTAGCAATTTTGGGCCCTATGACAAAATATGAGGTTGGGCCCCCCTAGGTAATGTTGTTATTATTAATAAAGCACATCTCTGGGGGGCCCTAATGGGCGTGGGCCCTTAGAATTGTCCCAACTTTCCCCCCCTTAGCGGCGCCCCTGGCTATGAGCATGAACTTTTCATGGAAGTGCAAGTGACTTTTTGCATGAGCCGCAAACTTCTCAACAGACTTTATCCAATTTCTAACGCCTACACTCACAAAGGCAGAGTCTGACTTGCTAGCAACTAGTGAGTTTTTGAACAGACTTTGGCACAGTGGAAACATAAAACACCTTTTAGAGTGGCACTGTATTGCAGCCAGGGAAAATTTTCAAACCACTTTTGCTGAAAGGATAACACAGCTCGAGTCTGCACAACCATGGACTGGAGATGAGGATGTGCATGCTTTGTGCAGGTGATGATACAGTATCTGAATCATCAAATCCTTTTCTCTCCCTCAGCTGGTCCTTGAAATGTGGCTCAGTCCTCTGCTACAGGCATGGCATGATAACTTGTCACAGACAAAATAACTATCTATTAAAGAGCTACAAATACATGTCAGTAACTGTAAAACATATATGACTAATACATTTTAAAAATTCAACTCGCTTCTTTGACTGGATTCGTGTAGTCATGTCCCCACACACCTACTGTTTCCTTGCCAGAGCATTTATGTTTTCACCTGCTCACCTGAAACTCCCCTACCGCTGCTTGCTCATCCTCTCTCTCTCTCTCTGTTTGGTGTCAGCCCGCATGAAAATTAATCATGCTTTTTTCAGGGTGACACACAACCTTGTTACTTTTTCTGAGGTGTGGGGCTATGGTGGGGTTCTATGCGATTTGACCTGTGAGGGGGATTTGATCTTGAAGTTTTAATGTTATTTTGAAGATGTTTTTTTTTTTTTTCTTGGCTCACTGTATGGTTTTTTTGGGTCTATTGTATTGTCTTTATTTTGTTTGGTATGTATTTATTTATTTATTTATTTTTTGTTTGTTGTGATTAATAGCTTGATTGTTTCGCGTTGTGTCATTTTGTGATAATGACCCATCTTGCAAAATTGGGTTTGCAGTAAGGTTTTTTAGTTGTTGACTGGTTTAATAAAGGCTGGTGATAAGTCAAAAGTCTCTCTCTCTCTCTCTTTCTCTCTCTCTCTCTCTCTCTCTCTTTTTCTCTCTCTGTAAAATGAAACCACATGGACCAGAAAAAAACTCACTATTGTAGGCCACTCTTGCAACTCTAACTCTATTAACATGCTCAACAATGTTTGCTTACATTTTCATTCTTTTGACCTGATCACCTGTGCCTCCTCTCCCTCTCTGGGCACCTGTGCATCCTGTGCCTCCTCTCCCTCTCTGGGCACCTGTGCATCCTGTGCCTCCTCTCCCTCTCTGGGCACCTGTGCATCCTGTGCCTCCTCTCCCTCTCTGGGCACCTGCGCATCCTGTGCCTCCTCTCCCTCTCTGGGCACCTGTGCATCCTGTGCCTCCTCTCCCTCTCGGGGCACCTGTGCATCCTGTGCCTCCTCTCCCTCTCGGGGCACCTGTGCATCCTGTGCCTCCTCTCCTCCTCTGGCCTGCTCTGCTGCTACATTACTTTCTTGGATCTAATTTAAAAGCAAAAATGTCAAAAAGACATTAACTATAAGTGGACTACATTCAGCTTCGCCATGGTGAACATCAAGAGGCATCATCATATCTTGAACTATCACAGTCTGTCATATATTTATCAAGTACCTATTATATTTAGATATTAAAAGCAAAACACATGAAAGGTGAATCTATTGTTATAAGCATTAAATAGATTTCATTTGAGCACAGAAATTATAGGCTTATATAATTATAGGCTATATAAGTATTATTTTTCAAAATTTTCAAAATTTTGATTAATACTTTTGGCACAAAATTAACTCCATAGTTTCCCCAGTCCGGTCATTGGGGACGTTCGACTTGCTTACAGCGCTGACTTAAAGCATTTTGATCCTGACGCAATACATTACAGTTTTATGTATTGTGACCTCTCACCCGGCTGCACAAATTGGAACTGCCTCCACACACCTTTGCCCTTATTGGCTGAAAAGTTTAGTTACACAGAGTTTAGGTACACACATGACATTTGTATCCCAGGCAGTTCCAATGCGTAATCTGCTATTTCTCCCGAATACCACGTAAAGCAGTGAGAACTGGTTTTCAATTAATTTACCTGGTAAAATAAAGTTTAATTAAATGACATAAATGCTGTAGTAGTACACTTAAGTTAGTGGTTTATTTATTGTTAGTTAATATACTGTAATGTTGCACTGCTTTATTTGGTTAATTGTCTGTGAAGAAGGTATTCAAGGAAGAATTGCATTGTAGTATGATTCATTTTCTGGCATGTACAATTTATATTAGGTCAGCGTTCACGGTTCGACTTCTGATATTCAGATCGAGTTCAAACTGGTTTGTTCGACTTTCAAGAAATTTGAGTTCTAGTGAGTTCGAGAACTGAGGTACCACTGTATATTTAACAGTTAACTAATTAGTTAATAATTAACTAATATAATTCCTGCATAAAATAATGACCCTTCATGATTGGTTACATTACGCATGTACTACTAAATTATGTGTCCCCTCAAGTAAAGTGTTACCGTTATGGCTTTTGAAAATTTTGGAAATGGCACACTTTGTGTGGGGCACAAAAAGCCCTTCCCATAACCCTACTGCTATGGAATATGAAATACATGTTCCAATTTTAGCAATATTTCAGCTGTTCTGCTGAATTAATCTTGGCAGGTTTTCAACAGCACTGTCATTGCCTGCCACAGGCTCTGTTCCAATGTCATGTGTTCAGCTGAACTGTTAGGTCTCACAGCATCAGCACTGTTTGATACTTGACATGACTCCACAAACCCAATGACTCCTACTTTAAAGTCTTTGTGTGTATGTGGATCATGTTTCTTGTTTTCATCTGCACTGCATGAAAAAACAGGTGTTCAGCTCTGTGAATGGCCGCGAACATTACTAAATCCCGGCACTTAACAACTGTTTATAGCCTATTGTTACGATGCGTTGGTTGGCGAGCGGCGAACAGTAAGGGATTCCAGTCAGGCAGACGGGGAGACAGGGTTTATTGCGGACAACACACCAACACATGGACACTTCAATGCCGCGTCTGCCCGAACTTACACAGACGCAGACTTAAAGGCACAAGACAGGTATGCGGCAATGGAAAACAGGTGAGAACAATCGGAGAAAACAAGAGATAATGAGGTGGGCGTGGCACACACGAGGACTGGACGGAGCTGGACGTAACACCTATGAACTCTGCGTTCACCAGTGCCTTAAATTGTTGAGAACGAAATACTGGTGGGGGGAATGGTGCAGCGTGAATGTCTGACTCTAATTAGCATATGAGTAGCAGTAAAATGTACAGTTCACCTTGCTAGACCTCACTCTTTTTTAGGTACCTTGAGAGTGCTTGAGACAATACTCTTAAAATGCTGTATAAACCATGATTAAAATAAATTGTAGTTTTATATATCCTTTTATAACATTATTGGCCTTTGCTAATGGCATGGTATACTTAAGACAAATACATAAGACAAATCTATTCAAGCCACAACTTGTGATTATATAAATATACTGAACCAAGTCACTTTATACCAGAGATGTTCTTAAAATGGAATTAGTTCCTTTTAGAAATAGTTGTAACCCTCTGGATCAGTGGTATCCTGATTTGCATTTGTATATCTCACAGCATTTTCCTTTACAAGAGAAAGATTTCCCTAGACCTAGGGGCTGGATGATCAACTGTCAAGCTACCAGGACTAAAACCCCATGTGAGTTCCTGGTAGTTTTCTGTGCTGCTTAGAAATTTCTGTGAATAGTCATTAACCTGCACTTCCACAACAACTCAGTGTTGCTTGCTGACAAAGCCCCCATTTTCATGGCAGTGGTGTATTAAATGTGTGTGTACTTTTGTTTTGAAAATGCAGCCAAGAAACACAACCTACTCTCTCATGGTTTAACCAGTTTTAAGGATGTGATGGAATACACAGCAGATTTGGCTGGTTATCTCATTATGTACCAGGTTTGTTCAGAATTTAGGAATTGTGCCCCATTCCATTGACAAACTGGAATTTGAATTGAATTAGCTACACCATGTAAGATGTTCAATTTGATTGATGGGAAGAAAAAAAATATTAATTTAATTTCAAAGAAAGTCAATGCAGTCACACATCACAGTCATTTGCTCTTGCAAAGCATAAATAATTATATTTAAGCAATAATTTACGAGAAGGAGTGCAGTCGTACAGTATATCACCGCAGGCCGAGTACTGAAAATAATCACAGCCATGATATATTGCAATTCAACCACACGACTTTGAGTATGTTATTGCTTTTATACAGTACTATGCAAAAAAATAGTTCCCATAGCGTCAGAGAAAGTGTGATGGGATCACATCCAAATCTTCCGCATGCCCGGAAAACTCAGTCCATAACCGTTATAGTTTAGTCTAATTGCCAGTGCCTGCAGTGAAACAACTATCCAGCTTATTAGCGGAATAACTTTTGCATTGTAAATTTAAATCATGCCGTAGATCTAATAAATAAAATATTGTGGAGCTCGAGTGGCAAAGAGATCATGAGGCAGACAGCGGAGTTCAGTCTTTAGCAGACTGTTGTATTGCGCGATCCTTAAAAGCATCACAGTAAAGCAGAGACAAAAGTGGATACAGGCACGAAACATAACGCAATGAGTCTGAAGATTTTAGGCAGGTTATACATAACACGTTCTATAACTTAATTTTTGTGATTGCGGGGTGAGGGTGGGATTCAGTATATGCTGTTCATGTTAACATGCTTTGTAATTCAAATTGAAATATTAAGTTAAACTGTTACAGCTGTACCTACCCTATATAAATGAATGCCAATTAATTTCAATTTAATTCAGCCTCACTATATTTTAATTCAAATTGGGATTTTATATCCTGTTTTCAGCCAATTTTATGAACTGAATTTGAATTTCAAGGTCATTCTCTAATGAATTCTGAACTGCAGTGTTTCCCACCTTGTGGAAAGGGCCGGCATTATGTGCCGGCACAAAAATGGTGTACTACATGTGACAAACATCAAATATGTAACTTTTAACACTATATTTTAATTCATTAAATATTTCTATTATTTTTATTTAATATTTCGCAGATCAAACCCCCAACACTTTCCTTTATCTACCCACATAGGAAAAACTAAAAAAATTAAAATGTGAATGATTAAAAATTTTCTGTAATCTGCCTATGGAGAGATAGCTAGTATAGGAGAGAGAGCTAATATATGATATTTTTTCCATACCACCCACGCCTACGTATTTGTACAGTATCCACTGTATCTTCTACCTTAATTCCAGAGAACGCCTCTCTGTTTCTTTGCAGAAGACACGTGCGATTGTCAGTACCATTCTTGCTACAGCAGAACAAACAGGATGAAAATGGATAGAGCAGGGGGAGATTTGTTGGGATTGGTCCTTCTCCTGCCCCCTTCTATGTGTCAGTTTCCTGTTTGGCAGGTGGTGCAGCTGGCCATCCCCTTTGCTAGCCTCTTATGTTTCTCCTGCTTTCTGGACTGTCACATGGCTTAATGGGCTGAGTGGGCAGTTATGACTTCCCCTTGTGTTATATTGCCTCAACCAGTTATAATTTAACATTTGTGTTACATAGTGTGTTCTTGGTTAACCCATAAATAATAATAAAAATAACAGTAATAATAACAGTAGTAATAATAATAATAATAATAACAATAATTTCACATACCTTGGGTCTTTAGCAATATGTACACACACACACACACACACACACACACACACACACCTGAACAGTAATAATAGTCACAGGATCCCACAAGTCCAGATATTGAACATGCTAGATATCTGGCAGCCATCTGCGATGCATCAGTGACTCCATCAAGTCGAGCTTTTGAACACTTCACGCATCACGATCAGGTGCCATTTTACCAGCACCAGATGCACACTGATTCGCTTCAGACCTCAGCAACGGAAAATCGTGTAGTGTGAACTTAGCTTTAGACTTCATTTTCAGTTATGGGGTTGATGATTTTCATTGGTGTTACAAGCAAGAAATGTAACACTAATGGCAAACTTCTGTAAAAGATGCATTTTCTAAAAATGAATGTCATCTTGACCTATCCATCATTAATCACACTAAAATCAATATATTATACCATTAAATACTTTTTTTTTTGTTAGAATTACATTTTACAAAGACATAAAATCATCTTACACCAATGACACAATTTATAGCAAAATTTGTAATTTATAGTCTGTAACGATACCATGTACAGTGTTTCAACAGCCTCTTCTTCTAGTAAACTTTGGTGTGAAATTAAAGGACAAAAAAAAATTATGAACTTAATCATTTTTTGTTTATTTACATACTTGATAGACCTTGTATCTGTATTAAGTCTGAGAATTTAAGTGAAAGAGTTTTAAAATAATTATAAATGTCACTGAAGCAGTATATATAATGCAGGGGACACGCTGTTTATGAACAACTTGCAAAATTCATGGTAAATTCTAAAAAAAAATGTGCAAAGCAATACGAAGTCAAACTCTTATATATATATAATAGGGTAAAATTGGCTTATAAAATTGTCTGCAACATATAGGTCTTGAAAAATTGAAGGTTTTCTATAACTAAAAAGTCACAGCACATGTTTGTCATCATATCTGGAAAATTACTTCATTTTAGTGTAGAGGAAAAATGGTCATGTAACTGAGTTAATGGAATGTGTCAGCTGAATTAGTGTGTGTACAGAGTTTGTATGTTTTTCCATGTTTTGTGCAGGTTTCCTCCTGTAGTCCAAAGCGAAGATTAACTGGCTTCTAAACTGCCCGTAATGTATAATTGCAAGTATGCGCTTGTGCATGTATGTGCCCTGCCTTGTGCTGTGCATGGTATATGTCAGCCCTATGCCCTGTGCTACCTGTGACACAGAAATCATCTCTTCCTGTGTGAACACGTGTTTGTGCAGTGTCCTATAGTAATGTTATTTGGATATCTGAGGACCATATGTCTTATGTTTTATCCTTGAAGGTCAGTAGTGTTTTTACTCTACCACACGATGAAATCAAAATTTATTTTTAATGAAGTTGACATTAGGAGCTAGTCGTTTTGAGAAAGATCACACCTGAGAACTCTGTTTACACGTCATGTACATGATGTCTCATACACTGTGTCTTGCTTACTTTGCTGACTTTTTTTATTTAGAGTTGTTTTGCATAAGTAAATGCAAGTGCCTTTAATTGCAGTATCTCTGCTAGTGAAATAGCAGATTTTTTTGTTGATTTATGCATAGCTTTGAAGCTGAAGGCACCATATTTTGACTTTACATTACATTTAAAGCTCTTGAATTATCGGTAGTTCTGAAAATAAGAAATTGAGCACTCGATTTCTGAACTGCTATGTCAACCACTTGCCATATATTGTGATCTGCACCCTTACTTAGCTGGTTATTAAATATTTGCAAACTGTTTGAAGCATTACATTTTGGATTTTGTAAATAAAATTCAATATTTTGCAACTTTATAATGTAGGTGTGAAAAGATGTCTGTCTTGTTTTTGTCTATATTGTAGCACCAAGTATTCATGTGTAATTTTCTTCCACCACAGCCTGTTATTTAAAGAGTAAAAGATATTGGAAAAATTGAACCCTGCGCATTTTTGGACATTAAGAAACCAATGCAGAACTATTGTGGAGTTTCTGAGTTTAAAACCCTCAGCCCCATTAATCATCTGGTGATTGACTCCCATCAGGTTCCTCCTGCTTGTTTTCACGGCTCTGCAAACAGTGTAATGCTTTTATGTGCGATGTTATGGTGATGACGTGATGTGCTGCCAGTCATACCATGTGCTGGGAGCGTTGACTCCACACAGCCCTGCACACTGACAGGAGCCCCTAGAGGATCACTCTGAAGTTTCCCTAGTATCCTGGGACTGGTTTGCTGGAACTATACCTCAGCCAAGAACAGATGGCAGCGTGCACTATGGGTGGAGCACCTAGGAAATCACCGTGCATCTGGTACATGCAGTAAAGGGAAGCACTTTGTAGGCTCTCTTCGATATCACCCCAGCGGAGCAGAAGGATTTATTGGCTCTCACCCCAGCGTTAGCATACTGTTCTCTTTGCCCCACAGAACCTTGCAGTACTCCTGGCTGGAAGCGGAGAGAGTGGTGAGCATGCTAGTGGTATAGACAATGGCTAATGTCAATAGTGTCAGAAAATGGACAAGAAAGTGGAGAATCCAGCTGCTAAACCCACATGATGTGGCCTGTACTGTGAATGCAGAAGTGCCATCAGAACAAGTCCTGCTACTGCTCTTCTCCTTGACCAGTGTTTACCTGGGTGGATTGCCTGAGGGCACACCTGTGGACTGTACCTGGACTGTAACATCAAGCGTAAACACTGCCAGACCCTAGTGGACACCAATTCATAAACTGGCTCATTTAAAAGGGCATATTCCCTAGTCCTGATTAGGGTTGGAACAGTACTCGTTTTCACAGTTTGGTTTGTGATTTGGTTCACAGGTCATGGTTCAGTGAATTTTGGTTTTGGTTGTTTTCCAGAGCAACCAAGATGAACTGTATATACAGACAGAAACACAAGCATTCTTCACATAGCAGCTCTTTATTGCTGAGTGACAAAAAATGTCTTGCCCTGAAATAAAAAACGATGTCAGGGCTCTAGACTAACTTTCCCAGTGAGCTTTCTAGGCTGGTTGCACCAGCACGTGGTTTGGTTCCAGCATGGTATTATGGTTGAAAGCGGTATTATTTCTTTTTTTGCTACCACAGTCTGTCTCTGCCTTTCCTTACCTGCACTCTTATCATCACCTGTGTCTGTCTCAGGACTAAGGTTGGGCTGATGGTCAGTGCCGAACAGCATACTCTATCGGCTGTGATACGTTTTTAGCAACCAAGTCTGTCGGCATCATTACTACATCATTATGACTAGTAAGTAGTACTCTTCAGCCAATAAGAGCAAAGGTGTGTCATCACGGTTCCAGTTTGGGCAGCTGGGTAAGAGGTCGCAATGCATCTAACCGTAATGCATTGTGTCAGGATCAGAATGCGTTGCTTTAAGCCAGCGCTGAAAGCAAGTCGAACGTCCCCAATGACCAGACTGTGGAAACAAACTGAAACGCGGACTTAATACAGAGGACTAATGACAACAACCAGAAACGGTTGATCACATGGGGATCGCACACGAGGTTAATGAGGGGTGTGGCAAATGGAAGGAGTGGATGATCGGGGCAGGACAGGGGTAATGTTGGGATAAGATCTTTATCGTTTTGGAAGCCATTAAGAAAAAAATACTGTTCTTGTTTTAACCTGTTCATTTTGTGTTTAAATGCTAAAAAAAACATATTTAGGTGTAATTTTGGGGGCCAGGAACCAATTCATTAGTTTTCCATTATTTCTTATTGGAAAAATTTGATCAGAACTTGAACGTTTTAGGATTCGACCCGGAGTCCGGAACGGGATAAGTTCGAGAACCGAGGTACCACTGTGTGTGTGTGTGTATGTATGTATGTATGTATGTATATATACATATATATATACACATATATACATATACATACATATATATATATACACATACATACATATATACATACATATATATACACATATATATATATACTTTTTTGGTTATTTCTGCTCCTCTGCTCCTTCCCACTTGTATACGCTGTTCTTTTTATATACATGGATCTCTGCTGCTTTTCTCTTAAGGGTGACCAGTTGAGCAGCGTGTTTAGTTACATCCCCCCTCCCCCCACTACTAATGAACTGTGAGGCCCCGTCTCCTCGGTATCGCGAGCCTCACTAACGAGCCACTCCAACCTACATCCTCACGTCTCGGCGGCACGCTCCGGCGCACCCCGCTGTCTGCCCACACCCACTGTCTGCTCCAGAGGCACCACGATCCCGCACGATCCCGTCAGTGGCGCGCCACTCAATGAAAATTCATAAGCCACCGTGATTACCGGCTCGCATCGCGGTCTGCACCATGTCAAGGCGGTCAGCCCCTTCCTGGTTGTTCCAGACAAATTATATCTTAAATTACTGACTGAGCCCTCTCTGTCAGGAAAGACATGAACTAGGAACAGGAAAGCTTAAACATATTTGTTGATGAACTGAACTAATGAGTTGTTTACAAAAAGAAAGGAAGAGTTTGCAGGAAGCTAGAGATGCATGCTATAAAATTATCGTTTGGGGAATGCGAGATGGAAGGAGTGCCAGGTGACTGATAAGCCCCGCCCATTCCTTGGCCCCTGCATTATGTATCTCATCAAAACCCATGCCCTTGACTGGCTGCCTGTCCAAAAACGCACCGTCCCGTTCTCGTGTCCATCCCGAAACACATCACTGTCCCGTTCTCGTGTCCATCCCGAAACTCATCACCGTCCCGTTCTCGTGTCCATCCCGAAACACATCACCGTCCCGTTCTCGTGTCCATCCCGAAACACATCACCGTCCCGTTCGCGTGTCCATCCCGAAACACATCACCGTCCCGTTCTCGTGTCCATCCCCAAACACATCACCGTCCCGTTCTCGTGTCCATCCCCAAACACATCACCGTCCCGTTCTCGTGTCCATCCCCAAACACA
>JABFEA020000043.1:24673880-24687706 GCA_019775915.2 Cyphomyrus plagiostoma
TCACCGTCCCGTTCTCGTGTCCATCCCCAAACATCACCGTCCCGTTCTCGTGTCCATCCCGAAACGCATCGCTGTCCTTTTCTTGTGTGCATTCCGAAACGCATCGCTCTCCTGTTCTCGTGTCCTGACGCACACACGTTTCTGCTCACAAGATTTTCTTTCCCTTCTCGTCTGTCACGGTGGAACCTCATCCATGTTCAATATTTGTGTCTGGTTGGTGCGATCCCCAGCCAGACCCTGCCAGTCCTGAAACAGGAAATGGTGTCCTCGACATGTATTATACTCATGGCTTTCAGGTGTGACATGCGCGACAGACTGCAGATGGGGTAGGAGGTGTTTCACTGACACACCCTCCCAGGACATGGCTACTCCCCACCCGCCAACATGCTAGACTAGTTAATTTCCCACTCTACCACAGCATACCGTCATCTGAAGCAGCTGTCAGTGTATGTGACGTATGGCATAGCCCGTCCAATCAGACATTGGGGGCGGGGTCTGAGTAAGACATGTGATCAGACAGGCTAAAACGCATGAAGGAGTCCAGATGGTATCACTCCCCCCCCCCCATCTCCCCAAGCCTATTTTACCTAATGCATGATTTTTCTGTTTAATCTGACAAATGAAAGCAATCCAATAAGAGAATCCATATTAAGGACATTTCGCCCCCAGTCAGTCACACTGATTTAAACATGACATTTAAATGGTCGATCATTATTACAATGTAAATGTTTATCACGAGAAGGGTTTCAGATCAGGCACTGCATGGCTGTATTCCATGGTAATGAAACATGGAAAAGTGCCTGAGAGATGCGGAATCACTCGCTGATCCCTTGGTTTTTTCAGAGTGTGGGGTGAGACTGAGGTCTCGCCCTGGAAACTGCTTCTTCATCAGAGCACAGCTCTGGCACACATGGCTTTTGCATGGAGCACAGTCCAGGCAGCAGCTCCTTTCGCAGCCTCATCGGGAGGTCCTGGGGTCCGAACACCAGGAACGCACAGACGTCACGCTGCAATACTGCTGCTGCTTTGGCTATGATGTTGGTACCATGAACAACAACCAACATACGTGTGATTCTGTGAAAAGGTCCATTTGATGTCACACCCAGGATGCTGATTACATGCTACATATTTGTAACATGTGAATTAGTATATAAATTATGAAGATGTGCCCATATTCAACCCAAGACGTTACATGAAATGATATGCAAATCGACCGATTGATTCTAAGCCTGCCTGTGCTCTGAGGCATTTTGTTGCCAATATGGGTGTAAATGTCACATCCGTAAAGCTGGATTTGCTCACATATGTATCACAGTGTCTGATGGCTTAAGGAGAGCCGATCTGTCGCGGCCATTCGAGCAGACGTGACGCATAGCGGTTTAGGGAGAGCCCAATGCACCGCGCAACGCGGCAGAGTGGGAAGGGCCTATTGCGTTACATTATTTATAACATACTGCCCTGGTTTATTTCTAATGCTTGAGTGTGGCGGGTGATTTTGAAGAGGATGGGAAACAGGTTACAGGTCGCTTACCACCCGTTCATGGTGAAGTCCCGGTACAACATCCTCTTGCCAATCTCCTTCCTCTGCACCCGTCGGGGAAATTCCAGGTGTGTGAACTCATTGCCAAGCAAGTGGGGCTGCATGTAAGCCTTTTTTTGGGGGGGGGACAAAGTTGCACCATGTGAGACTCTTCTCAGACATGTATCTTCTCATTGCCATATGACATGACAGAGACCTTGTACACCATCGGCTGGCTTGTGGTTCAGTGGGTTGGAGTTTTGTGCTCGTCATCCTGTCTGTGGCAGGTCATTACGCTGTTGAGCCTGACACTTACATGTGCTAACATGCTGAGGTCATTGCGACCAAGACAGGGAGCGTGTCACCCCTCCCCGCTAGACCGCAAAAAGGACACCCTCGTGCCACCCCCGCACTGCCAGCAGTCTTACCAGAAACTGCAGTCTCTGTCGCTCCGATTCGGGCGTGAACTCTGTGGACATCGGGATTATCTCTCCACCACGGATGATGATGGCCCTGCAACGCGACAGAAAGCATTTAAGTCTGCGCTTGCAGATATGTGCCTCTGCCCATTTAGCATGTGTGATCCTGCAAGGCTGACAGAGCTGAATACCTACTGACCTGCTAATTGCAGGCAGCTCTGAAATTACTTCCAGGGTGGGGGTGGGGGCATTTATAGTCAAGGTGAACGGCTGAACAAAAGCAAGGGAATTATTTACAAAAGGACAACCGGGGACATGGGTCACGCTCGGGGACATGGGGTTCAGCTCAGAAACCACTGCAGGCCGTGTGCTGATTGGTTAAATTGGCCAGGCCTATGGGGTCACCAAGGCCACCAAGATTTCGGGCTCTGGTTTGGGTTATTAAACATGGTTGAGATGGGTTGTGTGTTCTGAGCAGGGGGAGTGGTGAGGTGTTGTGGCCCCTCATATATCAGCTCATATATCTGTGGAGATCCAAGGTATCGAACGCCGCTGGATTGTGGGCTACAGCAGTGGGGGGGGACACTCCTGTGACCACACAGCCTCGGCAATGATGCAGTCAGACTCTCACCTATCACAGCCTTTTTCAGTATCCATCATTTGCAATAAACCTCAATTTCAGTACGGCACAGGAGACTTTCTTCAAACCAATAAACGTCTTATCCAACTATGTAAAGCAGAGTTTGTTAGCTCAGTCCGGGGTGACCACCAAGACAGTCCACATTTTTGCTCCCTCCCACTTCTAATACACCAGTACCAGACATTCGGTGCTATTGGTCCAGGTGTGCTGAAAGCAAAACTGTGGACTGTCTTGGGGTTTGCCGAGGCCTGAACCAAGAAACACTGATTTAAAAATATTAATTATATTATTCAGTAACCAAAAGGAAGAAGACAGTCTGCTCTGGTGCCTTGAAGTGCTGCATCCATTAGTCAATGTAGCTCTAAACTGATTTGCCCGTGAAAGATAAGGGAGGACTATGGGTAACGTGCCCGTCACCTGCTATCTCCGGCATTGCCTACGTAGAGCTTGCCCAGCAGAAAGATCACGACCAGCGCCGTGCAGCCACCAGAGATGTTGTAGATGGCCTTCTCCTTCTCGATCTGCGTGTCCTGCGGCCATGTACACACAAACGTTCATGAACAAACACGCAAACAAGAGCACAAGGCGTGTGGATTTCTGCACTTTTAATGGTCCTGGTTATAATCTTTCATCATACTAAAGTCTGAAATAAATTAAAAAGGAAGAGGAAGAAATGATGCTAAAAAACACAAAGACAAAATGTTATCAGTAGGCAAACAGAAACACTAGGAGCCAGAGAAACTGTGCTAAGAAGTGTGGTAACCAATATCACGTTCTCTGTTTTAATTAAATAGATTAATTATGCTAATTAAACCAAGAAAAGATGAAAAATCCATTACATTAATTAACGGTATGCATTTTTAATGAATCTCTGAATTAATTATTCAGAAAAAATACAATTCAAATTTACTTTTTGTTGGTAACCTGAAAATACTCCATAAGACCAATCATGATATGATCTGACATGCGGTCCAGTTTCAGTGGTACCTAATTAGCGTACATGTCACGGGTCTCATTTAAGGTCACCTCAGGGAATCATCCTGAATGCATTTCAACTGGAGCTTGGACGCAAACCCGGGACCGAGTCGGGAGGGGGAGCGAGGATTAATGGATCCCGATTGTAATGGAATTGGCACCCAGAGTTGGGCCAGCCCGCTAAGCAGAGCAGAGGGTGCCACCCCTTTTCTCCAGAGAAGCCCCATCCCCAAGAGGCTGGGGGGGTGGCGGCAATTTGTGAGCAACGGTTGGGTGGAGCTTCTGCCGCTCGGTGACTGAATCGACTGACTGATTAGTAGTAGGGGGGGCAGACTAGACTGCCGCATCCCCCCAGGTCCCCCTAACCTCCCATTGACGTGCAAGACCAGGCATGAGAGAACAGATCTGTGGCCCCAGAGGGAAGACACGTCTCTGGCGGGGGGCATCCACTGTCCAAAATCTAAAATGAAGGTGCTGGAAGTTTCAATTCTGTGGAAAAACATCCTGTTAAATTTTTGCTGGAAAAAAAAAACAAAATTTACATTTTTTTTTGTTGCTTTGATGTAACATCATGCTGCGGGTGTCACTATGGGGGAACCACAGCTGGAAAAACATCTGTGTTCTGCTCCCTGCGTTTCATCCTCCATGTTAAATCTTCTGCTCATGAGCAGCTTTTTCACTGTGTTTGCTGAATCCGTGTGATCGAAAAAACACTTTGAGGGTCACTGCGCTTAAATCATTCTCCGTATATCTTTTTTAAAAAAATATTCAGTTGTATCTCAGTTAATCAGTTGTCTGAATCGAATGCTGCATGCAACAGTTCCAGGGAAGGGGGGGGGGGTGAGGGGGTTGGGGGTGCAACAGTATTTTTCAGATACAGATCCAAACCATCAATATGTCTTTAAGAACCTTATTGCATTCGAAGCAAATCAAAACTGGCCAGTGACTGGCTTTGGCATCTGGCCAACTCAATCATTGCAGCTGCCATTGTCCTGCATAAACTACATTTTGAATAATTTACAGACGAACAGTACAGGTGACAAAAGGAGGGAAGATGGATGATTACTGTTTGGAGCAAACGGCGAGACTCTGCGCTTGGACCGCCCTGGCGGGGATCCTTCGTGTATTCCGTTTGTCACGACTGCATGGTTCATGAATCATTAAAAACCAGCATGAGGCAAACGAGAATAAGAACATATGCCCCTGTTTATAAATATCCCCAGCCAGGGTAACCGATTTCCAACATGTTTATGCGGTATTTCGGGGGATAACGTTTTGCAACCTGAAACTAACGTTTTATGTTGAGTCACACTGCCACCTAGTGGTCATTCCGCATCATTATTATTACTACATTTTATTTCTATATCCCTAATCGAAAACACATTATTGAATGCTTATCTAAATATCGTACACTGATACAAGTTTCAGGACAGACGTTTCCATGTGTAGTGGTTGTGTAGAAGAAAATGGAAATTCTTGTGCGTAGATGTCACCGAAATCACCTACAATAGCTATAGTGACTTTATGGGTTGTACCCAGTAGGATTATGTGACATCATTATGGCCCATTATGGATGTAGACAGACACCGGCTGGACTGGTGAGAGACGGCACTGTCAGACATGTGATTTATGGGTCTTTAGACTGTGATTTCCTTGCAGTCCTCACCGCCACCCTCCAGGTTGCCTCGGGCATCCAGTGCAGATGGTGGGTCGTTAAACCCACACCAGATCCCGCATTCATTCATGTTAAATAAGGTGGGTATAAACTCTAGATGAGTGAATTATGTAAGCAGGTTAGTACTTAAAACGCAAGGGCCCCTCATTGCAGTCAGTAAGCCTTTGATGGCTGACCCACAAGTTCTCTAGAATCACTGGGTCCATAATTTTCCTGGTCCCGGTACTGTGGCGGCACTGAGAGCAAAGGTTTCTCATTAGATGGGTTCTAGACAAGACTTAGCAGAACCGGCGGCATCACCATGCTGTGTGCGGCTATCGGTGGACGGACTCACCATCTCCCTGAAGGCGTTTTCAATGGCTCCCATGACCAGGCTCTCGTGCTGGACTTTCTTCTCGGTGAAGAAGCGAGCGGGCGGGGTGTTGGGTGAGCCGGGGGCGCCAGCGGCCCCCCTGAGTGAGGCCGCGCGCGTGAGGGTGCGGTGAGAGCTCGCCGTGCAGTTGGGGGGCTCCTCACCCAGGCAGGTGGGTGGGGCCTGGGCCGAATTGCGTAGGATGTCCAGCACGTCCCGCAGCTGCTCGGTGATGTGGTGCTGAAGCAGCCGTGCCGCCACCACAGCCGCGCCCGAGCCAGCGTGCCCATCGAACAGCGCCCAGTAGTGGAAAGCCAGCCCCTCGGACTCCTGTGTCAACGTACACAAATCAAATCAAAATCAGACCTGCCGGACACATGGAGTGGACTGTGGCTCAGCAGGTTAGGACTCTCTGGTGAAGTGACGTCACTGTTGATCCTTTAAGCAAGATCTGTCCATCCATTATCTATACCACTTAATCCATCAGGGTCGCAGGGAAACTGGAGCCAATCCCAGCATCACTGGGCAAGAGGCGGGGTACACACACACCCACAGTGACACCTATGGGCAATTTAGAGTAGACAGTTGACCTAACCTGCATGCCTTTGGACTGTGGGAGGAAACCCACACATGCACAGGGAGAACATGCAAACTCCACACAGAAAGGACCAAATCCAGGACCTTTTTGCTGTGCTGTGACAGTGCTATCCACTGCACCACCATGCCACCCAGCAAGATCCTTACCCTCCAATTACTCCAGGGACTGACTGACTCGTTGTTTTGGTGAAAAGCACCTGCTTGAATAAGTTAAACGTGACATAAATGATACATGGACAGTAGTTGGACAGAGACCTCCTCACCAATCTCCTCAAAGCCCTAAATGTACCCTCACCGCAGTCAGCTTAGCCGTGATTATATCAAACTGTGGCTGCGGATGAATCACCCAATAGCAGACAGGGAACCCGGGAAACCCAGCATGCAGTTTCCAGCGTCGGTCCTGTCAAATCGTCAATACTGCTCTCGCATTCAAGGGAACAGGAAGCTGACATCAACAGCGGCGATCGGAGTTACATAAACGTGACTAAAATCGGGCATAAGGCATCCAAGAGTAGGACCACAGAACTCAGCTTAGCCGCCATAATACGGCACCCTGCAGCCCACGCAGCCCAGACAGAAACCCACGACCTTGGGGATAAGCGAAATGGTAAACAAGATAAATGAGTGTTTGCACAACGAAGCAGCGCAGCAGGGAGGAACAACAGGCTCTTCTGTTACCGATCTTCACCCAGCATGAGATGAGCAAACAAAAGACAGCCTCTCGCGATTAGATTAAGAGCCGCTTCAATTACCGAAATCAACACGCGGAATGAGGAAATCTCTCTCCACGGATATTCATGCTTAAATTATCTGTCACTCTGATGACCGACACAGAGACTGTATATGGAACGGCCTCATTTACATTTTATTTATTCTTTAGCAGACACATCTATGAAAAGCGATGTGCATTTTTTTTGTTGAGAAAGCAGGATCATGCAGAGCGCAGCTCATGATAAATAACAATAGGAATCATACATATCGTGGCTACATTTGACTAAATCGTTCCTTCGTTTTAGTTAAATATTATAGATATTGTGGCCATTTATTCATTCACACGATGTACTAAATCGTGCATGTTTTACTAATTTTTACCCTCGTTTTTAGTTACATCGTGCTGATATTTTATTAATTCATTCCCATGGTATATTAAAAAGGCCACAGTATATATAATTCTTATCATACTATCATGAGCAGGACTCCAGAGGGCCAGCCAGTCCCTGGAGCAATCGGGTTAAGGGACTAGCTCAGGGGCCCAACAGCGAAGCACACTGCCAGCCCTGGAATGTTAACCAGAGGCCTTACGATCACAGGCACTGCATCCCAATCACCTTAGCCATCCACTTGGGGGGAGGGGGGGTAACCACCATCACACTCCCTCCAAACAAGACCCATTATATCCACAAGACAAACTGGCCTGCAATTTTCTCAGTATCCAAAGCGGCACATTTGGTTGTAAGGAGACGAAACACAGGGGTGGGCTGCATGACTCTTTCTTCTTGCACCATAAGACACAAATTCACCTCTGGCAATAAACTACATGGACCAAAGCTTAGGCTAAACATCATTCCGAAAGGAAGTCACCCACTCCGTGCCAAACTGCAGCAACAACAGTTGAAGAGTTATTGTCACATAAAGAGAAATACCCTCAGACCAAGGAGAAGCTTCAGACGGCTCTAACAGAGTGACCAGTGGCCCCATCATCTCTCTTTCTACCAATTACCTGAGCAACGTTAGATTTTACTCTCCATCTGGCACAACACAAACATGTACACCCAGGTCACGGAGTCTGACTAGGATGAAATGATGCAAGACTGTGTTCCCTTTAAATGCTATTGCTGATGAAAAGCATTACTACTTCCCTGTCGCAGTGGATGCAGGCTGAAGAAACCAGCTAATGCACAGGAGATGACTCAGGATATCTGGCCATGCGTGGGCTTCAGGAAGACCGAACCAATCGCAAAGCCATCTGACTGACATGACTGCTGGTCTGGAGCACGTCAACATGGGGTGAATCAGAGGTCAGGGGAAGATCCAGAGAATGTGACAGCAGGAGTGTGTGGAAATTGGAGAAGGCAGGAATGAGGGCGTGCTGTAGGAAATGAGGGTGAGACTTCCAGAGCAGGAGACCATGGACTGACAGGCGTGAGGGTTATGGGATGTTGAGATAAGGTGCAGAAAAATAAACGTGGGCTACTTACAGAGTTCTCCTTCAGCCCTAAACCCTCTCCGTTAGGCAGTGAGGACCTCCTTTTAGAAGTGGGCGTCTTGCTGGGAGTGTTGGACACACCTGGCTTCCTCTTCACCACTACCACCTCACAGCAGGCCTGGTCCTCATTCAGGGTGCTCTTCCCTGCATTGATGACCCTATTGGCGACAATCACATACACCATGGATACTTATAGTGCGGTCTGTGCTGTGGCGATGGACAAAACAATGCTTTTTGGCCCATTTGCTATATTCTTTGACCCCACAAGATGGAGCTCTATGTTTAAAAAAAAAAAAGGCACAAAGCATGCCCCAAAGTAAACCACTGATCAGTACAAATTAAGAATGTAAAAAATACCATCATCATCATTTATAAACACTGTTAGTGGATTAATACTCAGTCAACAGGTATAAAGAGAAATGGTACTTCCTTTACCATTTGCACTAGTACAGTTACACTGGAGTGCTGCTTTTCACATATCCCATCCTGCCCTTTGTGAAAGAAGAATGCCCAAGGACACACGGCCTCTTTCCCTAGCAACCACTAGGAACAGGTCAAGTCTCAGATTGATAAAGGCCACCTGGTAGGCTGTCTGTGGGAACAACTGCCCCCCCCCTCCCCCCCCCCAGTCGTATCCTAGCAACCTGAATAATTTCAGAGAAGTTACAAAGTAAGGAGGAACCTCACCTTCAGCCACTTTCTAGAAAACAACTCGGGTATAAAAGAGGCCTGAGAAGAGACTTGGGCAGAAGCTTGGGGAAGGAATGCTGGTGTTGAACATTGGGTGAGTTTCCCTTCCACACCCATCAAATATTCATCAGCTGTATTAGAAATCTTCTCCTGACTCTGTATTTGAATTCTGTTACCACACAGGTCTCCCACAAACATCATTCAAGTAAGTTACAGTTCTGAAAATAATAATGCAACACAAATACCTTCAAATAAGTTTGATCTGTCACCAGAATTTCCCTGAATGAGATTTTTCACTTCTGCTCTCCCAGACTCTCCTAGGTCACAGTCATGCAGTCTCAGAACCGTCTGATCTTGGTTACATTTCAAAAGTTAAAAGGTTTTTTTTTTTATGTGCTCGCTGACGTCAATGCTGAAGCCGCCTGCTAAAACGAACCAGACAGACCCAACTTTCATGGTCTTCGGTGCCAACTGGATCCTGCCGGCCACAATCGTCGGCGAAATTAAATGAAAGTGAGAGCTGCGACTGACGGTGCCCGGGGCAGCAGCCGTCTCCTTGCAGACCTTCTGTGTGGAATTCAGCACGAGATTTTGCCCAGCTCATGGAACGAGAGGAGATCTTCCAGCTCCCTTAAGCCGCATAGTGTCTAATCAGCTTGGCCGCCAACCATGCACCCAGCAGACCTGGACCTCAAGGCGTTTGCACAAGAAACATCAAGACAGAGCCAGAGCCAAGCGCAACAATCCTCTCCGGGGAAGCGTGGATCTCAGCCAACAGCAACTTGGGACTTACATTCGGTGATGAATAAGCAAATGGAGCCTTGTCTCATTCAAAGAGTTGTGTGTGATACAAACAGCCCACTTGGACAGTAGAACAAAAGAAGAACATCTGTCATTTTACTTCTATAGCTGAGATTGCACCTAATCTTGCCTAGAAATTCCGAGTTCAATTTGATGTCACACATTTGTCTACTGTATTAGCAAGGTATGTAGTAATGGTAATCACAAGAATGCTATTTATATAATCTTACTGACCACCGCTACAGGTTCCCTGGGAGACAAAGGAGTGTGACATGAGAGTCACACCCTCCTTCCTGCCGCATCAGCGCACATGCGCAGCTGAACACCAACACTGCTGTCTAACACCGACACTAATTAGTGTTCACAGGCCGTCCCAGGTACCATTCTGTTCTGCGGTGGCCATGTACAATTCACACGACACAAACACGACCCAGGACCTGCCTGTAAGGGGAAGAGAGATGGGGGGAGGAGAGTTTGATATTGGGGGACACTACTGCCCCCATCCTCCTTAGTTCCTACAGCCCTATCTGGTTGCTTCTATGAATGGTTAGTCATCTTGACCACATGACCATCTAGGTCAACATGTGAACACGCTTGGACCATCACTTTGTTATCCGGCGAAGCCCGCTTCATTCTGAAGTGTACCAATAGCATTTGACTGCTCAGTGGTACATGATCACAAGACCAGCAGTAACACTAGACAGGCATACATTATGCTGATCGGCTTGAGTTTCGCTGTAAGAACAGATAGAAAAGCAATCCTGTAACCCAGTAATACATTATGAACAACACTGGTGCAGTTTCTCAGCTCATTCCACATGGATACAGTGTATCTAGGAGTTTTTTGTAGCTCCTGTGTCTATTAGCTACAGTGCTACTCCTACATGTCATTAAGTGCTGTGCTCCCACATTTCTTAAGTACAGGTAGTTCCTAACTTTACGAGCTAAATTACTGCTCAATAATTGAGAGCTCATAAGGCGGGTGGTATTTTAATTCTGATTGTCCCATAGAAATGAGACCACTAGGTTTTCTGCACAGTTTGTGCACAACAGAGCATACATGACTCTCTTCTGGTTTTAAATGTTTGTCCACAATCCAGTGTATGAGGTGCTATTACTGTTCAAAGTGTAGAAGTACAGGTATGTGGGTTTCTGTAGCCATCTGGTGCCATTTAACACACCAGGGATGGGACAGGGTGACAGAAGGTAAGGGGGGGAAATGAAAGATATGCTGATTATTTTTAAAAAAGGGGGAAGGCCAGTTGAGACCAGTTACCTAAAATCTCATTCAAATTGCAGAAAAAAAACTCCAACCCACACAAATTTGACTGTGACTCAGATGAGCACTCCTGCAGACCCCGAGGTCTGTAAGATACAGCCAGAACGCAATACAAACCTATTTATTAACTGTCCCCTTTAAAGATAAACCTACTGCTTTATCTTCCCCATTAGAAGACTAGAGTTTTCTATTTGCAGATATGAAATGAATTCATCTGTGACTGAGGAACACTCGCACAAATTAAAAGAATTAAAGCTGAAATTACTTTTGAAATTACAGAGAAGGCAGCTTGGCGTGCGGCCGCAGTAGGGAAGGGCTACGTGGCAACGTGCTGCATGCAGAGAAGGCATCTGCTGGATAGGGCACTCGGCCCACAGACACCCGGCCCATCGTGGCAGGAGATGCCAATGCGTAAGCTAGCAACACGAGGTGAGGCAGAAGCAGACTCGCCCCGCTAACCACACGTGGAGGGCGTTCCATAAGCACGCCAACATCTGTGTACTGTACAGGAGCCAAGGACCACCATCAGGACATGCCTGACGATTTCTGAAATAGCCAACGGTTAAATGAAGAGCAAATTTCCAAAATTCACTCAGTTCACGGAATATATTTGAGAAAATTGTACATGAGGACTAAGTGAGTTTTGGTTCCTGATGCATAAACATAAACATACAGCTCTGGAAAAATTAACAGACCACTCTGTATTTCTTAATAAATCTGCATTTTTAAATCCTGGTTTAATCCTGGTGCTGCTGGCAGAAGCTACATGGTTCAGCAGGCTGCTTCCAGGTTCAAAGGATCTAAGACTGCAGTACACAAGAACAAGGTGAAGCAGGAGACACTGGGAATGACCAGAAACCAGCCAGGCAGAGGGCAGAAGCAAGTTGCTTATGCCAGAGATGACTGTCAACGTATCTGGTAGTGCCTCATAAATCAGAGTATGACCTCAAGTGACCATCAAAAGGAAAGGGAAACATTAAGTGCAGGTGTGAGGTGCACTGCTAGGACAGTTTGTATCAGGCGTCTACAAGCAGGACCGAAGTCCCATAAAACAAGGAAGAAGTCCTTCATTAATGAGAAAGAGTAGAACCAGACTGCACTTTGCAAAAAAAAAAAAAGATACACATCTGCAAAAATGTTCCAGATGAATACAAATATTCACTTTTAAAAAAGAACATGTTCCTAAATGTTCCTGTCAGGGGAACATCCTCGCACGTTAGAAACAGGAGGGTATTTCAAGGGACGACTGACTGTCATGCACCTTTCCATAATGTCAGCAGCCTCAGCTGCTGATACGGAGCTCGATCTGTGGCTGGCTTCAAGTGGTTATGGGTGGAGGAGTGTTTCCAGGAAGAGACTCCCAGGAACAGGAAGTGAAGAGGAAGACAGGGAGGGGAGGAGGGGCTGGAAGGCTTCTGGTTCAATTGCATTTTATTGAGCCAGTTAAACAGACTGTTGGAGGGGGGCAGGTCAGGATTCCTGACGAACCTCACGGTTAAGAGGGGGCCACGGCACCAAGCATTCCTCACCACTACTTTGCCCCCAGGAGGCCTGTGAACATTACATAAGCGTTTCAGCACAGCCAACGCTGAAGGGTGTAGCTGTCAGGGTCTGCCACAATGTCCCGCGACCCGTGGGACAGGGACACTTCTCGCTCTGAACGGGGACACGGCCAGCAAGCTGGCAGTCGACACCGCGGAGCGGCTGGAGCAGCCAGCTGGCACCAGCCGTCTGGAGCCCTGACAGGGGGGGGAGCACAGACACATGATTGCTCTTGTTATTACAAGAGTACTCAGCCTGGAGCTGTGTGGGCTTATGAGAGCATCCTTAGACACCTCTAGCCCCACCCCATCTACTCTTCTCTATTCTAGATGCACTGAAACTCTCAGTTCCCATTTCTCTCCTGGAAGCTACGACATGAATCTCTCTGTGATGAATGCCTCGATTTTTTCTTCTTCTAACTACAGTGAGATTTTAGTGCGAAACTGGAGTGAGAGAGGTAGGCACATGACACTCAAGTTCCCCTTTCCAAAATCTGGTCCAGATTCCACATTCAGCTGAAGAAAAGTAAATTTTCTTGTGTATTAATGACATTATCTGTTGATGTTTTAATCCTGTTTCACACCACGGATTCCAGTCCACACCTGAATCCCTTTTCAGTAGACCAGAATTAGCTCACTCTTCATAACTGTTCTCGCCAGTCCAAAATTGACTTGCAACGCACTTCGTTTCTCCCTCTCTTGCTCGAGGCAACATTAAATTTAATGACAGTAAAAATATACAGCAGTAAAAATATTCACGTTTGTGCATCTGCTCACAACAGGCTAAAACCTGCAGACTTGCGGAAAAATTACATCATTAGAAAAACTGATCATGAGGAAAGATACGTTTGTTGATAACGTAACTGATCCCTGTTTAAATTAACTTAAAACGAGGAAGCCTGTCCCGGATAATCCTGTTCCAGCATACCTAAAACCAGCAGCGGTGAACAGACAGTTTACATATTTCTATTTCTGCGTGCAGTACGCTACACACGCTGATGTCATGGCCCTGATTTTTTCCCCGTGAATTAGTCATGGATGACGTCACGAACCACGGATTTCACGCACTTTTCACGGCGATTTGAGGTTATAAGACTTTCTGTCATGTCAAGGGCTGTTTTTATATTTATAT
>JABFEA020000043.1:24687806-24698641 GCA_019775915.2 Cyphomyrus plagiostoma
CCCCCCCCCCCCCCCCCCCCCCCCCCCCCCCCCCCCCCCCCCCCCCCCCCGCCCCCCCCCCCCCCCCAAGTAATGGGTTTTCCATTATTTCTTATCGGAAAAAAATCGATGAGAACTCGAACATTTTAGGATTCGATCCAGAGTCCGGAACGGATTAAGTTCGAGAACCGAAGTACCACTGTAGTTCCTGCATGGAATACATGAACCCTCACAACTGATTAATGATGAACACACATGGGATCAGTACATAACTAACACTTACCTACTGGCTATCTGCGATGTGGAAATACTTCAACGTTAACAATGAAATTGAAAGCATAATGCATTGTAAACTGCTCTGAAAACTGTCAAGAGGAAGTACAAATCAATTTCATACAACTCTAGTTAATCTAATTAAACATCTAAAACCTAAACATAAGAAGGAATGACAAAATTGCCACCTGAAGCAACACTTTGCAGCAACTAAACATGCATAAAACACTAGCACAGAGAGAGAACCTTCAAATGAAAAACCTTGTCCGATGAAAATTACTCAAGCTATGGTTCGGTTCATTATAATATTTATTTCTGTGCTCAAATGAAATCTATTTAATGCTTATAACAATAGATTCACCTTTCATGTGTTTTGCTTTTAATATCTAAATATAATAGGTACTTGATAAATATATGACAGACTGTGATAGTTCAAGATATGATGATGCCTCTTGATGTTCACCATGGCGAAGCTGAATGTAGTCCACTTATAGTTAATGTCTTTTTGACATTTTTGCTTTTATATTAGATCCAAGAAAGTAATGTAGCAGCAGAGCAGGCCAGAGATGGAGTTTGATCAGAACTTGGACTTTTGAGGATTCGATCCGGAGTCCAGAATGGATTCGAGAAAAGTTTGAGAACCGAGGTACCACTGTATAGCTGTGAGTCTGAAATAACATGCTTCTGTACTTAAACGTGCTATTTGAGTGCATAAGTAAGCTTAAAATAAGCTTATTGAAGTTTGCAGTTTTGAGACTTACAGTGGGTTATATGTAGAAAATATAAGCAAAGACTGAGTGAGTTGAGGAAGATGGGTTGTAAAAGGGTTCATATGTGCAAAAAATAAAAATAGTAAAAAATCTATAGTAATTAAGTACTTAATGAATCTATGAATAGTGATTTAAAAAGTGTAATATTTAGTAAAAATGAAAGACTATATAAGGGTAGACTGACAACATGGTTAGCTGGGAATGAGAGGACATGCCTCATCAGACTGACATAAGACTGATAAGAAAACTCTGATAGTGGCCTTTTTAACCAATTCATAAATGTTACCCGACTCTGACCTTTTCAATGGTAATCATGGTGGCAGTCGTAGCTGGGACAAATCAGCCTACTGTCACCTGCTTCTGTCATTTCATCAAAATCTAAACTATAGATTTGAGTACTCTGGGCAAGGACCAAAAATGAAAATGGTGCTAAAATGGAAAAGTGCTGACCTGTGCAAGAGAAAGTGGCCTCGTCTGTTTTTCTTCTGGAGCTAGGGGGTGGACATTGAGGAACACAGAAATTCTCCGTAATGTTTGTTATGGGGCTGCAAGCCACCTTCTCTTTACAAAGCATAGGGGCTTCACCCCGTTACACATTGTGGCTTGAATCCCATCCTCATCTGTTTGTATGTATTATGTGTGTTGGCAAAGATTTCCTCTGGGCACAAAATTATTAGATAAGTACCGTTCCTGAAGATTAGACAACTACAGTCTAAGTGGATGCTCAAATGCTCAAAAACAAAACCACATTAATTACTAAATCTATTTACAGAACAATATAATATTATTATATAATAAATAAGAGGCCATTCTGTACAGTAATTTTAATGCCCATTATAGCCTCTTTGTTTTTTAATGTCCGTCGTGAATCTTATTAATTGACCTAGCTATGTCTTTTTTTTTTTTTTTTTTTAAATCACATCCTGTATTAACTGAGGCAGCTAGGACAGCCTCCTAGTTGTGTATCGTTTGCCGCCTTGGTAAGTTTGACACTATAGCAATTGAGCACTATAGCCATTAGTTATCAATGAGGTTTAAATTAGGCGATCGTCATTCAAGCCTGTTAGCCAGCCAATCTATGGAATACTGTAGTGAGTGGGAAAGGCCATTGTCCTGCATGACTATCATAGCTCTTTGGCAAATTGCTTTCTTCTTGAGCCACTCTATAAGGAAGGCATCTTCTCAAATTGAGTCATAGTGTTATACAATTTGAATGTTGAAAAGTTCCAAGTGGTGGGTACTTGATTCAAAACTGCTGATTATGTCCTTTTTATAAAGCAGCCTCGGGCTCATCCATCTGTTCCATCAAAAGTCAATCTCATCTGTCCAGAAAACTTTGTAAAATTGATTTTGGGATGTCTGTTCCTGATTTTTCAGCGTTTCTGTGAGCTTGTGTCTCTTATCGAGTAGAGGTCATGTTTGACCCTTTATGACCTTATAGGTATGCTGTCTCCCACTCTGCACCTAGTACTTCTGGAGATTCTATTCAAGACTGCATTGGTGGCACTTGATGCTAAAAGGTTCCTGGATGGGGTTCATTATTGAAACCTGGTGTCGATATGGCACCGGTTCCTACACGAACGTGTGTATTGTCTTGATTTCAGATCTGTTTTGCCATTGGGAGATATCCATGGCTTGCTTTTTGATTCTAAATAGGATGTCCTCAGACCAAACACTGAGCATTCTATATTACCAATCTTTACATTATCAATTTGGGATTAATCTGTACTGAAAACTTTGGTATGAACAGAATACAAATAAAAAACACGCAACATTGCCCCTTTCTCAGTGGACAACTCATTGATAAAAGTGTTATCCAAGTGTGTATATGACTTCCTTTTAGAGAGAAATGTTTTTTCTCTAAGAATGACACTGTAGTGATTAAACCTCAAAGCAAGGATGTAAATGAATGATTTTGTAATTTAATAATTCAGTTAGTGACTTATTAAATGGTTACTGTATGCAAATACCATTTTTTATTTAACTGTGTGTCACAAAGTAGCTTTTTATGTGGCAGCCGGTTCTTTGCATTTGTCTCCTTGACCCAGAGTTGTACCACATGCAAACTGGCTCCTTTCTGTGGATCAGCGGTATTCTCTGGGTTGATTCTCTCGCATGTGACTTTCAGGTAGTGCAGTATGGTATATTTTTATTGCATCTAGCAGTTAGGCTTCCCAGTGTGATTTGCTCTTTACAGAAAATATATTGGGTAATGCCTAGTAGCTGCTCTGTATATATCATATTAAATGAGACCATAAACCTTATAAACTGTTCCTCCTAATGTGTGTTCCTCTAAATAAATTTCCCAGTATAAGAATGTGTGCGCCCAGTGATGGACTGGCAATCGCATTCAGGGTGTTCCCTTACCTTGTGCTCTGGGCTGTACATCTATCATTTTTGCATCTTACACTCATCTTCTGGGAATCACCTGGCAGCATGGTATATACAGCAGAGAATCTGTGCTCCATTCCTAACATTAGAGACCTAGAAATATATGGTTCAGTTGTCAGATTTTCGCATTAGTGATAAATCTCAGCCTGACATGTTTGCATGTCCCGCTCTTTAAATCTCACACCTTTCCTCAAATCTTCTGGGAATTAACTGCTTCTGAGAAATACAAATGTGTGGTAGTTTGGAAGTGGGGTAACCCAGATACCTATTTTTAATTATAATATTATTCATATCTATCAAAATCTCACAAACAAAAATATATCAAAAATCAGTTAACAATGATTTTATAGTATAGTAGATGGCTTAATATGTATCAGTAGGGTTTTTCAGATGTCTTAATTGAACTCCACAGCCAAGTACCTCAAGACATATGAAATCTCATTATTTTAAATCCCATTCTCCACTGATCATATTTCATATCTACAACATAAATTATTTTTAAATGTATGACTCATTTATGTGCCCATTACTATACAGCAGCAATATATTCTGAATGTCTTTTTAATTATTAAATGCTCACTATAGATATTTCATGAGACTCTTACACTTTGGTGCTTACATGTTCTTCCTGTGTGCATGTGAGTTTCCTCTGCGTAGTCAGAGTTCCAGGCTTAGCATAGTGATGCTTTGGATAAGCAGTTGTAGTGTAGTGTTTTTCCTGAAAACAAAGATACATTTTAAGGAAGTAAAGAACCTAAAATGAACTGCAAGCTCATGCAGCTCCAACATCTTCTTCTCCAGTACAGTGCAGTGCACAAGGCAGGGAATGCCAGTCTATTGCAGGGCAAACATTAAAGCACACTACAGAAAATTTGAACACAGCAGTTCATGTTTCTAAACTATGGGGCGCCGTTTGTAAAGTTACTACACATTTTTGTACATGCCACTCTTTGAACATTTACTGCAATTTTCTGACATTTGGCTAGAAGTCAATGGTGGATCATCAGATTTTTTTGCTGTGTAGATTATTTGCAAAATTGTTCATCATATGTAAATATAAATGGCATGTCTATATATAAGTATTAAATGTAAAAGTCAAATATAAATGTTAAATATAAATCTAAAATGTTAAGTTATATCTAAATCTTAAATGTAAATTTTAAATGTAAATCTAAATGTTAAATCTAAATGTTAAACGTAGACGCTAAATGTTGAGAACATATGCTAATTAGCCACGCCCATCTGCATAGAAATGGGCGGTAACGACGAAAGCGCGATAACTGGTTGCAGGTTAGGGGTGATTGGGGACAATATAGCGAGTTCGGCTCACTTTTGCTATAGAACAGGTGGACCGTGGTCCAGGTCTGGACCCAGAAGCTGACCCATACGGACCTGGACCGACAGCCAAAACATTAAGTTATTATTTAAAACCTGACGGTGCACTTTTATTTTAAACCGGCGCAGCGTTTGTAGTCTTTTCGGTAGTGGTTTAGCAGTAGAACCGTCGTTTCCCATGCCAATGAACGTCTGGAATTTCTTGCAGGGCCCACACTGTATTTTGCATTGCTTTCTTTGCACAGCAGTATCTACATTACAATGACATATGCATAGTATTAGCCAGCAGGAGGTACAACACGGCATGTTATTCCATCTACCTTCTAACAACTTACTCTGTTCTGAATCCCTGGAGCCTATTCCAGGCAGCATGGAGCACAAGGCTGACATACAGCATAGCTGGATGGGATGCCAGTTCATCATGAGACACACAGCCTTATACTATGGGCAGTTTAAATATACCAACTAGTCCAACTGCAGCCTGAGGAAGTACCCAGCAGAAACCCACACAATACAAGAGGGGTGATTCAGACTCCCAGTCCCAGGTGCTACTCACTGAGCCACTGCATTGCAATTAAATTTAACTCGGTTGACCTTTATCCCACTAAAACCTAGTTCTCTATAATCAGATAAGTTCACATTAGGAATTTTAGAGGGGAAAATGTGATGGTGTGTCTACTACAAATGTACCATGTTGGCTCCAGGGCGAGGGAGGGGGTGTTGAGAGATGTCTACTTCCCTCTCCCCCCACGTTTTTATATTGGCATTCCTAAAGCGGCGTTAAGATTTGTTTCTTTACTTTTAATGAAATATAGCTGTTCTTTGCCTCTGTTGTCCTTCAGCTCTTGCTTGGTACAATTTACTTCAAGTGTCTGTTTTCATTTAGCTGAAATGTTTGGATGTACTGCTAAGATTTGCAACACCACAAAATCCTTTTGTTAATATTTAAATTGGTGGCTATTTTTGTCTTTAGATTAGATAGTATAAACATAGATCGTTTGACTTTTTTGTATTAATGTTGTTGTTTTTTATATCTTAACTTAATGGCCAGAAAGACATTACGATTTTACTAACTATCGAGGGCCCTTTTAACCGAATTCCTTGTTAACAAACTTATGGTTTTATTAAAAGTCCCAGGTAACTTGAAGGTCATCCTCGGAAAAACAGAGCACACATTCAACTGACAATAAATGGTAATGTACAGACACAAGTTCAACTAAATTACAAGTCTTATAACCAGAGCAGGTCAAGAATATAAATCAACATGCTACCAAATGAGCCACAAAACTCTCTCAACATACACATGTACACTGTTGTGACTCTCCTTGAGACCTTGACCGGTGGTCGGTTAGATGAATGGATGGATGGAAGGTAGATGGATATTTTTTATTAATCCTGAAGGACATTGTAGGTTTACAGTAGCACAATATACATATGTACATAGCAAAAAGCCTTTTTCAGTTTTTTTAATTTAGAAGACACTTTTATCCAAAGAGACATACAGTTGAAAGCAGGGTCAGACAATCTCTGGAGCACTTTGAGGTTAAGGGCCTTGCTCAGGGGTCCAACAGTGAAATAACTCAGCTGACTCTGGGATTTGAACTGGTGACCTAACGATCACAGACACAGCACCCTAAACCGCAGAGCTGCCCTTATTTAGACTTTTATACACTGAATACTTTTAGACTTCAGAATTTAGACTTTTTATACAATGAATAATAATGTACAAAAATTTCAGGTAAAGTGTTGCATACAATAGTACAATAATGGCTCAGAAATATATAGTATTGCGTAATGGGTGGTGTAGTGAACAAATTTATGTTTTGTGAATGTGCCAAAGTGCTTGTAGTCCAATCAGACAGTTAGTTCTCCCCTCTGCAATAGGGTGGCTACTTGAAGAGTCTAATGTCTGAAGGTATGAACAACCTTATTTAGTGCTCCTTGGAGCAGCACCACTGTCTGTCTGTTGATCCCCTGTTTGACCAAGACTACCAGAAGAGGATGGGAGACACTGACCAGTATAACCAGTAGTTCCGAGTGTCTTCGGTTTCACTACAGTCTCCAGTGAGTCTGGACTGGCCCCTAGAATGGAGCTGGTTTTCTTAATCTGCTTTTTTTTTTACACTTGTGTCACTTGCTCTGATGCCATTGCTCCACTGCATTGATGGTGCCTTCAGAAAATTTTGATTGGGGTTGCCCTAGGGGGCCTGCCTAACACACCATCACATAAAAAATTAGCAACAACCGACTGGTAGATGCTGTGTAGGAATAAGCTGCATGCGCCGAAGGATCTCAGTCTTCTTGAGAAGCAGAGGTGACTTTGACCCTTCTTGTACAGACCCTCCATGTTAGTCCTCCCCTCAAGTGTGTCATCTACGAGTCTTCACCATCAACAACAACAGGGGACATTATGTGTTTAACCATCTTAAAGTCCATCATCTCATTTACTTATTGATGTTGAGATAGAAATGGTTCAGTTTGCACCACTTGGTTTCACTAGGATCTTGTATTTATCCTTTCGCCTTTCACTGTCACAACCAGGTGTGGATAGTGAAGTTTCATGTGAGGCTCCTGTGCTACTTGCGATCATGTCTGATACACAGTTCTTAAACTGCAGAAACTATGGTCTGTTAGTCCCTTATCCAGGCTATGGTGGATGTATCCACTTGCATTCAAATGAGCTTTTCCCCCAGAAGCTTGGGTTGCATGGTGTTGAAAGCACTAGAGTGACCAAAGAGCATGATCATCACCATGCCTCCATACTTATCCAAATGGGATTGTGCTTAATACAGCAGTTAGATGGTAGGAACATTCACTCCAGTGTTGTCTTTATAGGCAAACTGCAGTGGGTCTAATTGTATTTTGGCCAGGGGATGGAGGTGGGCCAGTTAAGTCTTTCCAAAGTCTTTATGAGGAGGGGTGATGTCACATAGTTGTATCAGGGGGTGGGAATTGGACAGAAGGAGGGATGGATAGAAGGATTGCTAGATTTAAGGATGGATTAATGTTGTCATTTAATCAAATTTAATAAAACTGAAGTGCAGTGAAGTGTGAACTGAGCACTGCAGAAACATATAAGCATATTGTTTATATAATGGTATGAAATAATTATCATATTGTTTACTCAATCATTCATTCATCTGTATCAATAATGATATTATTGTCTGTTTTTCAGCTTGTAACTTGACTACTTTTTTTCTTAGATTTTTTTGTGTTTACACTACCTTTCAACTCAGAGGGATGTACTGTTGGGTGTGTCTATTTGTTGTACATGTATAAAGTTCAAAAGTAGTACTTGCTGAAAATGCTGTACACTATTATGATGGTTTCAAAATACTGCTGGAGTACAGTAGCATCCTTTTAATTTCCTATCATTCTGTAAAATCGCAATTAAGATGTGTGTCTTCTTTGTGTTTTCTGTACAGATGTGAATGAATGTGAAAGAAACCCTTGTAAAAATGGAGGAATCTGCACTGACCTGGTTGCAAACTACTCTTGTGAATGTCCTGGGGAATACATGGGAAGAAACTGCCAATATAGTAAGTGTGCATTTTTTCCTCACTTGCTCTCCTGCATACAGCTAGTGCTGTTCGAAATTCACATCTACAAAGTCAACCATTAACATAAGCCGGAGGCTTGAACAGCTGTGATCTTTCAGTCCATCATTCTGTATCTGAGTCTCTTCCTATCTACATCTGTACATTGCACAGGTTGAATGAATTAGGGGACAGAATGTGTAATTTCAGCTTCAAACATGCGTGAGACTGCTGTCAGTCATACATATGGACTTCATTAGCTCCAGGCAATTCCCATAGGGAAATCTCAAACCTGTTTGAATGTTTATCATTTTTGGATTTATTTTTTTTCTAGACTTCAGGGTAATACAGTATCATTACTGATGGTAACTGAGTATATTCACTTTTAAGACGATGTAAAAATATATCACATTTTATCAGCAAAGGTAATTTACTACTCAGTGTCAACTCTGTTGCATGGTTTGACACTAATAAAGTAGTAAAAGATTAGTAAAAAAATTGCCAATTGTTACTTTAGAATATAACAGTAGTTGGCATAATAGTGCAAACAGTAGCACTGATTCATCCCAACCAGAGGGTTTTTGGTCTTGCCTGGCCATCTTGTCACATTCTTGCAACACAGAAATTATTTCAGAGATGCCATTTCACTTAAATCTTTGGGGTATGACAGGAAACTAACTAAAGCACAGCAAGAAAGAAAAAGGGAAAAAAAAAAAAACGTCCACACCCAGGCCAGGAATGACAGACACAATTTTCAAGGTGTGAGGCCACAATGCCTCTCAATGATGTATAATCATAACAGTCTGAAAAAATATTTGCACCTTTTTGATTTGTCCTGGGCAATTACAGAATCAACTTTTGTAGCGGTGTGTGGCTCTGTGGGTTAGATCTCTGCGCCTGTGATCACCAGTTCAAATCCCTCGGTCAGCAGAGAGGTTTCACCATCACATCTTTGAGCTAGGCCCTTAACTCCAAGGTTCCTGAGACCGACCCAGCTTTTTCAGCTGTGACTGGTTAAAACAAAGAAAGATACATATTAAAAACAATTAGGAACAATACTGATATACATGTGAATATACTGCTGAAAAAGATGTGACATAAATTGTATCTCCATGAGAATGTTGGGAACAGAACATGATTTCCATGCGTTCACAACATATGTACCACGAGCCCCCCTCCCCCACCACCACCCCAAATTTGAAAAATGGGGCTCTCAGGTTTCTGGCATTGTTCTTTTGGGTGTTGCGGGCTGAACAGTTTAGAAACACATGCATAAATTATAGAACTTTAATAGATTTGTTTGTTTTTACCTTTGCTAATTAATCTAAACTTTTTCCCAGTCTGTTTGTTCGATTATGTTTTGTTTATTTGTGCATCTTATTTATCATCTTGAAAGAATGCTCTGGACCTCTTGGGATGGAAGGGGGAATCATTTCCAATCAGCAGATCACAGCGTCTTCCACTCATCGTGCATTGTTTGGGCTGCAGAAATGGTACCCATATTTTGCCCGGCTAAATAAGAAAGGGCTTGTGAACGCCTGGACCGCTGCTGAGAGTGACAGATGGCCATGGATTCAGGTAACAAATAGACACCAGCACTTATTATTGCGTATTTACTAAGATAGACCCCAATTAGTGTTCTTCGTTGCTGTCTCCCCCTTGTTTCCCTGATTGTTAGTCCTAGCCCTTGTTTATCCTTCTGCCCTGCTTGCTGTCAGTTTTGACCCCGTATGGTTCTTTGTTTTGTGTGTAGTTTAATTTTTAATTTTTTTTTTATTGCCCACCACTGCCCCCCCTCTTTGGAGGACGACTTATTTTACATTACATTTAAGAGCGAAGAGTGTGGCCGCTCCAAACTCACCCGTCCTAGTACCTTAAAAAAGAAAAGAAAGAAAAAAATAAATAAATAAAAATGGGGGGGATAAAGAAACAACAATTGAAAAAACAATTACAGCCATTAATCACGATGGAGGGAGAGAAAGCAAAAAAAGGATAAGAGAACAAAGGTATACAGAAATAACAACACTAATAATGTAGGTGGGATGGAGAAAATTAAGTGTAGGGGCTTCTGCCTCCTTTTCGAATTCGCAGAAATGTGGACATTGCATTGTAGTTTAATTTCTAAATAAAGTCCTGTTGCCTGTAAGCCCCCTCATGGATCAACACTCAGTCCCAGTGCACCTACCAATGCCAGGTGAATTACGAGTTCATTTGATTGTCTATAGTGCATTATAGATGAGAGCTTCAAAACGTATTCATAATGCATAATAAACATATCTATGTGTTATGCCTTTTGATAAATATTTATAGCCATATTTATAATGCTTTATGAATGTATTATTATTTGTTATGAATGTGTTTATAAATTACTAAATGTGTCCATAAGTGAAGTGTTACCTAAGGTCTGAACACTCAGTATTAATGTGTGATTTCATTATTAGTACAATTTTATATAAACATTTTTAAAATGATTGTTAATTATTATGATTTGGCCCACCCCCCCACCCCCGGAAACAATGGCCGAAGACAAAAGGTGAATGGAAACTAAATT
>JABFEA020000043.1:24698741-24709820 GCA_019775915.2 Cyphomyrus plagiostoma
TTAATTTTTAGGACAATTTTTTATAAAAATTTTTAAAATTATTTTTATTTATTATTATTCCCCCACCCCCCCTCTCAATTCTAGAAAGGTGTAATCAGTGGAGGATTGAAATTTTTTTAATTGGGGTGACAAAGCTGTGGCAGGGTGACTAGACAAAAATAAAGAATTGAAAGCAGAGAAAAACGAACACAGTCTCGTTATATTGCTTTAATCAGATTAAGGAGAAGGTTGTTCTGTAGTCCAGTAACTCATCCAAGTCCAATGTTTTTGATCACTGGTTTTCAATGCTGAATACAGTTTTGTTTCTCAGCCAGTCATCTGACATTTTTGAGCGCAGGTGATTTTTCGTAAGTTTCAAAGTAAAGAAGCTACACTTGCATCCAGCACTACCTTCTGGCAAAACAATTTCAATTTTACACAAATGGAAAAAGGTTCAAAAAACACACCTTCACAAGGATCCAGAAACTTGACAGATTCCTTTCCATTTTTCTTATCGCTTTCAAAATTCTCTTGGACTGATATATGCGTTCTAGCATTCTTCAACTCCTACAAATCTTATCCATAAACATCTGTAAATTACATTGTTTTCTTCCATCAGGAAGTAACTGCTTAAAGGGTTCATGACCTGTATGTCCTTCATTATGTCACAATTGGACTTTGAGAAGCATCTCACCAATCCCTGAATCGACAATTGAGAAAAAAATGTGCATTCTAAAAGCATCTTTACAGTCCACTTATGTTTTCTGTCTAAGTGAAGATATCTCAACGATTCCATGTAGTCTATTAAAAATCTCTTTGCTTCTTCTCTGTTTGGTGGAAGTAGAAATGTTGCATCTATCCCATTCCATCCATCCAAACCACTTATCCTACTGGGTCGCGGGGGGTCCGGAGCCTATCCCGGAAGCAACAGGCACGAGGCAGGGAACAACCCTGGATGGGGGGGCCAGCCCATCGCAGGGCACACTCACACACCAGTCACTCACACATGCACACCTACGGGCAATATGGCAACTCCAATCAGCCTCAGCATGTCTTTGGACTGTGGGGGGAAACCAGAGTACCCGGAGGAAACCCCATGACGACACGGGGAGAATATGCAAACTCCACACACATGTGACCCAGGCGGAGACCAGAACCCGCGTCCCAGAGGTGTGAGGCAACAGTGCTAACCACTGCACCACCATGCCGCCCCATCTATCCCATTTTAGTAATTGTTTTCCTTAGTTAATTGAAGTTGTCCTCATTACAATATTCCACAAAGGTCAGCCTAAGGTCATCAACTAATTTGACTACTTTGATTAGGTCACTCTGACCCAATGTGCCCAAATTGATCAGAGGGTCTCCACTGGCAGTGTTGCCAGATTAAGCAATGAGTTCCCAAAAACCCACCCCAATCTGTAAAAGAGAATGCCAAAACTAATATGAAACAATACAAAAATTATTAATTAATTAATTAATTAATTAAAAATCTTAATTAGTTGCCAACCAGGCAAATAAATGTCTGATGTTATGATAAACTTAAAGAAATGCCATATGTGTGAACCAATATGGCTTCAAGTAACACAGTACTGTGCAAAAGTCTTGAGCAGTCAAAAGAAATGTTTAAAGCTATTTGTCTGGGTAGTAATTGTACTTTGCTAAGAACAAAAAACTTAAAAATTTAGCTTTAGAATACATGCAAATTAAGAGTAACACAATCAAACCAGTAAGAATTTCTTCTGTTTTCCAAAAATTTACTGTTGTCTAGTTAGATGGCTAGATGAACACCACTTCTGTTCCCAAACCTCTCCCCACGGGTACCTCAACCATTCCATGTACACTAAAACCTCGGATTAGACACTTGTAAAACACTTGTATATCAAAGCAAATTTTTTCCATTAGAAATAATGGAAACTCAGAAACTCAGGGAGAGAGGAGAAGAGGAACGTTATTTTTAAAGACAACTTTCACTATAACTAACGGAATCACTGCTATCTTTTGGCTCACTGGAATCTTTTTGTTTTTGGGCAACTAACAAGGAACCTATTCAATGACAGTCGTTTTTGCCTCCTTTTCGAATTTGCAGAAACGTGGACATTGCACTGTCATTAAACAGATTCATCACTCGCACTGCTACACCATAATGCTAGGCAGACAAAGCGTATACGTAATACTCGTATTGCAAGACCGCATTCGTTTATCAAGTTAAAATTTATCTAAAAGTTTTTAGATAGTCTGAGGTTTGACTGTATTTAGTAAATTTCAACACCAGCTCCCTTAAATAATTTTATTAGTTAAAAAAAGAAACAATTTTTACGCGCTATACAGCGCATGCTATTGGTTGAGTCAGAAAATACATGGGTGTGTGAATGGTCGCTGCGATAAACTGGAGTGATGGTAGGAGAGGCTTTGAAATGACAACGCTAACACACTTTGACAGGCACAATATCATAGTTTACACCAACATGAAGATCATTTAAACAGATCATTTAAGCATTATTTTTTCTTTGGCTTTCTAAGACTTGCATACAGTACTGTAAGTCTTGAAACACCTTAATTTCTACAGTTACACTGTAGTTAAAAACTATATTTTCACACACATTAACAGTTTAGCCTTAAACAGTGCACTAAAGACTCACACACAAATTTACGGTTAAATAAATTAACCTGCAAAAATACACTGTGAACAAAAACAATTTTATATACAAAATAAAATTTTCAATTTGGCTCCTAAAAAATAGTATAAATTTTGGAAATTTTGGATCTTGATTTTTCGGAGAAGGAGGTTGGGATGGCAGCTGTCACCCTGTGCCACCTCGAACATCCACCACTGAGTTACGTTTAAGGGAGGAAAGCTCAAGTCCAGAGAGCAGGGTGAGGTAGTGACTCTGGAGCAGTTGTGGTTAAGGGTCTAAGTCAAGGGCCCAACAGTGATATGAGTATTCTCACAGGATTTGAACCCCCATCCTTCTAGACACAGATGTCAAACTTGCTGGGCTACACACCACAAACAACAAGATAAGCACAAGAAAAACAATAAACACAGGATAACAGAAATAAATCAACAAAATATTTTTTTTCCAAAAATTATTTTTAGTTAGAATATACTGACAATATCAACTGAAGCCCTGTCATGTGCCATTTGTAAAAAAATGCAATATATTTTAGTGAACATGAAATTGACAACTGGTTTTTCTTCAAGTGCTTTTCCTCACTTGCCACTTTTTGTAATTTTGTAATATTGTCCATAGTAATCTCTTAAGAAGTTTTTTACGCAGCAAACTGCACATCCTGCACCAATACTAAATGTCCACTTCTGAGTTCATGCTCAATTAGCAGTGAAAGACCTTTTCTGCTTTACATCATCTGGATATTAGGCTATAAAAGGTAACCGCTACCAGGAAAAACAGGACAATTTGATTGAAAAATTTCTTCAGTCAAACCGAAACAATAGCACTTCAATTAAAGTGTAAAAAATTGTGTTTTAATTTTGGGGTTCAGTGAAAGTCAAGGAGAGGTTTCAAGGGGTGCTTTATTTAAATATTTAGCTGATGCTTTTATCCAAAGCTAGTAAGGGCCAGCCAACATCTCTGGAACAGCTGAGGTTAAGGGCCTAGTGCTGATTAAATTATTTTGCTGGCAGTGGGATTTGAACCCACAAAATTCTAGACAAACATATAGCCCTATTTCCTGAGTTTCATACCTCGACCCTCATGGAAGTAAATTATTAAATGTGCAGTCACCATGTGGCAATCAATATATATGCAAATAAATTGCAACGCTCAATAAATCCCTATGAAAGCAGTGAAAGGTATTGCCATGAATTTTAATCCTTTATAAATGCATACAGTAAATAATATACTTTTCTAGCTTTACAAAACTGAATACCTTAAGCTGCTCTGTGCCCTGACCATAATGACATAATAATTACATTTCTAGTCTTATTTTCATGATAGCCATTTTTAAATTACATTGATTATATCCTTGGATCAACAAATTCCTTCTGTGGACAGGCTGAGCCTTACAGGCCCAATTACTTTAGGAGTTCTCTGCATGGTGTTAGCGTGACTGACAGCTCCCAGCTATGGAACAAAATAGCTAAATTCTTGTAGTGGGAACATTTTACACGTTCCAGGTACTTTGCTGTGAAAAATAAAATTAGTAGAGAAGCACACCTCTATCTGACACCTGTTCTGTAATGGACATAGTGTGTTGTTGTTATGTCATCTAAGGAAATCCATACAACTGTCAATAGTTTTGGGAACTAACAATTGTACAACCGAGTTATGGCTGCTTATACTCATCGTTCTTCAGTGTTTCACCATCACCAATATTTAAGGGAAGAAAGGAGTAATGCAGTCTTTTTAGAAATTAGTGTTTGTAAAATACATTACATTGATTGGGTCAAATATTATATAACAATTTTTAATATATCAAATTAAGGGACACATACAATGACATATAGAAATCACTGGTGTGTGTGTGTGTGTGTGTGTGTGTGTGTGTGTACATGTGTGCATGCAAAGATGAGCGATTTTGATCCTCTATGCCCAGGCATTCTTCCAGCAATGAGCTAATTAGTTTGAATGATAGTTCTGAAAAGATCATCTAGAGCGAGTGCTTATGCTTAGGATTTTGCAATGAACAGGGTCTCATTTAGTGTGCACTTAACCTCAAATCCATTAAGGAAATTGCTCTTCTCAGTAGTGCTGTGGTAGTTCTGGAACTGTCTCTTTCCTCATGTATTTCATAGAAAAATAATTTTAAAAAACAATCCCTTGCGTGCATGTTTTCGAAATAGTCTCATATGATTTTTTTTTATGCATGACTGAAATATTTTTAAAGCATTTCTCTATAATGTTAACCATATTGTATTGAATTTATATTTTCCTTTGAAAAGTATTACCACATTATAAACAGATGTATTTAATATGAACTAAAAATATGTAAAATGAAGTGTGATTTACTTACATGGTTATTAACAATAATGGCATTTCTTCACATGCAGTTATGACATAACAGTTGAAGACATATTGAAGAAGACGGCACATTGCATAAATATGTGGGAAATTTGCTTGTTATGTCTGCCTTGTCTTCTCCTTTACACTTTTACTGTCACACCATAGTAGGCGAGGAATTCACACGCACAGCTCCTTTTTTTGCAGATAAACCTACAGAGAAGAATGAGGGTTACAGGACTGATAACACAAGGTGCCAAGCGCATAGGTAGCCCAGAATATGTAAAGTCCTACAAAGTGGCTTCCAGCGATGATGGGAAGACATGGATGACCTATAAAGATAAGAACACTGATGAGGACATGGTGAGTCTTTAAAAGCCTTAATCATCTCCTGCCTGTAAAAAACTTAGAGTGAAATGTTCCGATGGGCAGCAATTTAAGTGTCATTAGTGACTCTCAGTTAGCATCAGGGCATTGACTATGCCAGGTACTGGAAGTTTGTAATAAAGCTACAAAAATTGTCAGGTATAATTGAAATGACTTCTTTCACCTCAGATTATCATACATACAGGCCAGATGGTGGCACGGTACAGTAAGTCAAACTATGGGTATTCTTTTATTGGTCAAAACTCACCTACAGATACCATGGAACCTAAAAAATTAATATGTTAATTTAAGTGACTATAACTAGTAAAGCACCCAGAAAACACCCAGGTAAAACCTGATTAACTGGCTGCTAGGAAATTTATAGCATTGAATGTATTTCGTATTTCTTATTGCTTATAATATGGAACCCTGCAACTTTCCTGCAAGCAACCATAGAATTGTTAGACAGCAGTGCTATCCACTGTGCCACCATATCTCCCATTGTGTGGTGTGTTGAGTCCAAGACAGTGTGTCCTTTTAATCACATTTTTCTTTAACATGAATTGAATCAGTCACGCAAAAACTGGCAGCCTTTAATGTACTGGTGGGCCTCAGATACTGTAAAGACAAATTCTGTCTATATACCACGCTATTTGTACTATAGTGTATGCTTGAATACAAATTAGCCTGCAAAATTTCATGCCATAGATTCAAACAAAACTAAATATGTTACTCACCTGCAAATTTCATCTGAAAGCCAAAATTTCCACTTGCCGTTGTACTGACTATAGCATCCATAATCAATCAGATTCTGTGCTCTTCTAGTATCGTGGTAGTTTTATTTTTTGGTGTCCACTTCAAAAACACTTGAAAGTGCTTCTCAATTACTTTAATTCCTAACACAAACTTAGTGAGGCTACTTGAAATACTTTGCCTCACTAAGTCACTGTTACGCTGTGCGTGCAGGCGGGCGGACGAACAAGCAAAGTCAGCCAGGAATGAAAGTAAAACAGGGTTTATTTCATGAACAGGAAGCACACGGGGAAAAACGACAGCTAAACATTAATGACAGATCGGGGAAAACTAACTCAGATGCGGACTAAATACACAGGACAAGCCGAAAATAACAGGAAACCGGTGATGACAATCGGGAAGTAACACGAGGTAACGAGGTGGGCGTGGCACACACAAGGATTGGACGAGCGGCATGTGAGAGAACCCCCCCCCCCAAAGCTGCGTACTCTGGGCGCGCCCCAGGGGAGGCCATGGATGAGACAAGACCGGGAAAACAGGACCTGTAAGACAAAAACAAGACATCAACAGGGCACCGGAAACAGACACAGAGACAGAAACCACGACAAGACCTGACACAGAACGGAAAACACAGACAGACAGACCAGGAAGGGAGACACAGGGGGAACACTGACAGACGGAACAAAAGGGCCAGGAGTGAACGAAGGAGCTAGAGGGGGAGAAGGAGCAGGAACAGGAGGGACAAAGGGGCGAGGAACAGACACGGGAGGCCACACTGGAATGGAGGGAGGACACAGGGGAGCACGAGGAAGCCAAGGTAGGCAAAAGGCAGAGGCCGGAGGGTTTGCAGGCAAGAGGGAGGCAGGAGCAGCAGGGGACCACACAGGGACCAAGGAGATGGGCCGAGGGAGTGATGGAGGGGACACGGAGGGAGCAGGAGGGGACCCCAGCAACGGCCAGGAAGAGGGGAGAGCCGCAGCAGGCGACAGGGAAACCCGAGCCAGCCAAGGCGACGACCGCTGATGCGCCAGAGCCGGGGGACCCGCAGGCAACCAACACGGAGCCAGAGGCGGGACCGAAGACTGGCACCTGGGCAATGGGGGGGGACCCGGAGGCGACTGCCGACCCAAAGCCGGAGGAATCGCAGGCGACTCCGGAGCCCCAGCCAAGGCGCGTGAGAGCGAGCCAGGGGGCAGGGTGGGCGGGACCCAGGCCTGACATGTATGTCCCCTCCCCTTGCAGGACACAGAAAGGCAGGGACCTCGTCGGGCTCCACCTCATTGGGGCGTTGGTGGAGGAGATCGTCCACCACTAGAGTCATTGGGTCCCAGTAGGTAGATCCCCGAGGGGTACCATTCAAGGGGCGCTGACGAGATGCCAGGTGTGCCCGCCGGTAATGGTAAGCCTCCAAGGGAGGGGGCATCTCCTCGGCGAGGCCGATCAGGGGTAACGTCAGGCTGGCAGCGGCGGTGTCATCCCGGGTGAGCGGGGAGCTCCCTCGCCCACTGGCTGGAGCGAAAGCGGGGAACAGAGAGCAAGCCCCCAGGGTAATTTTCGGGGCTTCCACTGACTGCTCTCTGCTTTTCTTCCACTTTTTCTTCTGGTGAGCAGCAACGGAAGGCGCAACCGTCTCGGTTGCGATGGGAGCCAGCCACGAGACGTCTTGCGCTCTTTGCTCCGTGATCCACTGTCTCATGCGCTGGAGACACTTGTGTACCCTCTGGAGGGGGTACGTCTGTATGGGTGGACGTTCCTCCGTCCCCAAACTACGGGGTCCTCCTGGACCTCGGGTTGGGACTGCCAATACACGCCTTCTTGCAGCAGACCGAGGTGTTAATGCTCAGTCCACTGCGCTGTGTTGTCGAGGAGATCTGTCATTCTGTTACACTGTGCGTGCAGACGGGCGGACGAACAAGCGAAGTCAGCCAGGAATGAAAGTAAAACGGGGTTTATTCCATGAACAGGAAGCACACGGGGAAAAACGACAACTAAACATTAATGACAGATCTGGGAAAACTAACTTAGATGCAGACTAAATACACAGGACAAGCCGAAAATAACAGGAAACAGGTGATCACAATCGGGAAGTAACACAAGCTAATGAGGTGGGCATGGCACACAGGAGGATCGGATGAGCTGGGCGTGACAGGTACATTACAAATTGATTCCAAAACAGAGATCTATTAATAGACACTGGCAGAGGCAAGTCTGTGTGGCTCACTATGGTCATTCTAAATCATCCATAGTTTTTAGTAAAAGAATGTTTTATTCTATTTTCTTCACTGTAGTTGTACTGATTTGTGTTATTTTCTTCAAGTGAGTCACAAAAATATAAAAAACAATATTGTTGTGTAATACATTGTTAATTTTTTTGGCATTCTCTAATGGCTTTATTTCTTTATTCAAATAAGAATGCTTTTTATTACAATGCACAGGCTTGATAAAATTGTAAAGAGCATTTTATTTTATTTTATTTGTGTGCACTTATTTATTGTTGCACATACTACTGTTATGTTTGGCACTTAGTTCCAAATCGCCATTTCTGTCTTTAAAGATTTTCCATGGAAACACTGATAACAACACACCCTTTGCCAACTCCTTCACACCTCCAATTCAAGCACAGTATGTGCGGATTTACCCACAAGTCTGCAGGAGGCACTGCACACTCCGTTTGGAGCTGCTAGGCTGTGAACTAACAGGTCAGTGGCTGCTTAAGGCAAAGAATTATATACATGTCTGATACTTGCCCAGGTAGTAATACCCTATCAGTATTACCTTCACATTCGAAACAGGGACCTGACAACATACTATTGCACCGTTGTGAAAAATATCCAGAAAAAAATGCATTAAACACAAATCCCAGAAATAAATCATGGATTATGTTGAATAATTTTCCTTGATGTGTTTGTACTATGAACTTGATTTTTTTTATTATTATTATTATTGTTTTAAAGGGTGCTCGGAGCCAATGGGAATGAAATCTGGTCACATCCAAGATTATCAAATTTCAGCGTCCAGCATATTTCGAACTCTTAACTTGGATATGTTCACATGGGAGCCGGGGAAGGCCAGGCTAGACAAGCAGGGCAAAGTTAATGCATGGACATCGGGTCACAGTAACCAGTCTCAGTGGCTGCAGGTAAGACCAATTAGTCATGTTTAAAATGTATCAGTAGATTTCACTCTGTCTTGTTATCTATTGCTACAGTTCTTTGGGTCTTGCTAAGAGAGATGAGTTACTTTGTTATATTAGCATTCATTAATGAAACTGATAGTGCTGACCAATGAATCATCCTGGAATAGCCTGATAGAAAGCACAGTCCTTAAGAGGTAAGTAGAACATAAGGACTTGAAGGTACTGGTATATTTGTGATTAAAATAGAATTTATACTGAACTTAGGTTTTAAATTATAATTTAATAATATGTAATTAATATTAATTTGTCTGGCCAAACGTTAAAGGAGCAAATGAAACTGTCCATAACCATGAAAATATACATGTATTATGTACTTATTCCTGGAGACAATTTGAAATAGAAACTTGAATAAGACTTGCTTTAAACAGAATAGTAAATAGAATTGCTTTACACAGGAATGGGAGGAAAGAATGGCTACTTTATTTACAGTTGGTTACAGAAAAAACGTTGTTTTGGTAACAGAGCTTTAAGAAATACAACATGGAAAAAGCAACAACTGGGTATTTGTTCAGATATCAGGGCCTGGATGGATTTTATTATTAGAAAGAACCCAGATGTCTTATACAGAACTCTGACAACTTACATAATATTTTGTGATGAGGTGCAAGTACATGAATGTCACTTAATTTTCGAGTATATCAGTACATGTGTGTTTTTATTGTAGGTGTGTATGAACAAAGATAATGAAGTGTTTAATTTAGATATTAGATTTTTTTCTTATACATTTTTCAGTAATAAATTCAAAGAAAGTTAAATTCATTTTCATTCATACCCTTTCTTAAATTTTTGAAACAATTCAACTATTTTATGCCTGAAAATCTATGCATACATCTGGTACTTGTTAGTCACAGGCCTATGGTTGCTCGGTAAAAAAAGAAAAACATTGATACAGTATACATTGAGTGGGAAATGTCAAGCTCAACTAATTAATTATAGAGTAATTGGCTTTATAGCTATTTGAAGTGACATTTTAGAAATATAGTTTAGTAGCAAAGTACTTATGTAATTAATAGTAAACATGGATTTAATATAGGTAGATCTTGCTTATTGCAATAATGTGAGCATGCAGCAAAGACCAATGACAATTTCATTAGTTTACACACAATGTGAATGTACTAGGCAGAGATGGATCAAGTGTTGCGATGCGGAAGTGCGTGCAGGGCGGACAAAGGGAAGTCCAGTCAGGCACACGGGAATACGGGGTTTAATTGCACAAGACACTAACATCGAACAACTTCAATGCCGCGTCTGCCGGAACAGACGCTGGCGCAGACTTAAATACAAACGAAGACGAATCACAGGACTGGCGTGCGGCTACGCCACACGGGTGGAAACACTCGGGAAGCACAAGAGGCAACGAGGGGGGCGTGGCATACGAAGGGCTGGAACGAGACGGACGTCGCAGGACGTAACACAAAGACCTCTGGTGTTTTTTGGTACTGCCTTAACTTGAATGACTTGAATTACACCACCATCTCCTCAATCTCACATAACCTGCTACAGCCTTACTCTCCTGGTCTTTCTTGCAGCAAAGTCATCTGCAACATCATCATATGACAACTGATTTGAGACCACATGGTTTATGCTTATAATGGCAGTACCATTATAGGGTCAGTTATGCTGCTTTAAGTTTATTTAATTAATTTAAATATAAGGATAATTTAAACATAACTTAAATTGCAGCATTATTTGATTTAAATGAAGAATTTAGCAATTTACATAATTATAATTTAAGGCTTATGTTTGCAAAGGGGGGCGGCATGGTGGTGCAGTGGTTAGCACTGTTGCCTCACACCTCTGGGATCCGGGTTCTGGTCTCCGCCTGGT
>JABFEA020000043.1:24711150-24728735 GCA_019775915.2 Cyphomyrus plagiostoma
AGGTAATCACAAGAGGTAACGAGGAGGGCGTGGCACACGAGGGGCTGGAACGGGACGGACGGCGCTGATCGTTACAAGATGCTTGCATTATGTTTGCATTAGTTTGCTGTGTTAACTTTTGCATGGAATTGGTCATAGTGCAAGCAGTTCTGTCAAGCACAAAAGATAAACCGATAAGCACAATAGAATAAACAAAATAATAATAGTGGCAACAAAAGTTATTAGGTATTAAAGGCTATACAGTGTGTGAAAAACAGAATTTTTATACAGAAGCCAAAACTAATTAGGAAATTGTGTTCTTTTTGTTAGAACTCCTGACACTTCAATTATGTAGAAACATCTTCTGAAGAATTTCTTGAAAGATGATATAAGTAGGAACACCATAGAGAAGAAAAAAAAGATCACCCTAAGGATGGTGTCACAGGGCTCTATCATTCCTGCCCCCCTCCCAAAAACACAGAAAATATCCCTTTCTATATTTCCCTTAAACACACACATGCATGCACCCTCACACATACACACAAACACATAGGTTTGTAATTACTGTATATCTTAGTGGGGACTCTCCATTCATTTCTATGGGGAAACCTCTAACCCCGCCATTAAGACCTTAACCTCTACCCAGCCCAAACCCTAACCATGAGACTTTTGGCATTTTTAGTTTTTTTTATTGCATTCACAGATCTTTGTGGGGACCTGAAAAATGGTCCCCACAAAGTCAAAATAACAGGTTTTTATCACATTGTGAGAGAGACTCACACATATTTATGTCAAAGTCCATGGTAGCAAGACGGCCTGCTTGCGGGTGCCGAACAGCACCAGTCAGGGAGTCAGGTGTCAGGCTGCTTTTCCATACCTGTCCCAGGCTGCACATACAGGGCTTGCAGGCTAATGGAACAAGCCGCACTGAATACTGCATTAAGTAATCCAAAATGTTTATAAAATAAGGAATAAATAATGATATTTATTTTATTGTGTATTTACAAAGATGACTTGTAAGTATGAGTGTGGTCCTGGAAAGGGTGAAATAACTCTGAACTGTTTCTTGTAAATCAGATTGCAGTTCTTCTCAAAACCTAGATGGAGTAGGTACTCTGACTGAACACTAGGTAATATTTTTTTGTTATTTTCGTTTTTTTCCTTTATAGATTTGCCTGGCGCCGGTAGATTGTGTGAATCAGACACAATATCTGATTAAACCACCATTGCATGTGCTATCGTGGTATTGTGACAGACAGTTTTTTTTTACATTTCCGACAACCCATTCAGCCTTACCTAACAGGAGGTGAAAAGCAGAGAAAGGTCTTTTGTGATTACTACATCATAAGATTCATTTCTGGTAGAGAATGAGCATAGAAGTGCTTTTCTCAGTCACGGACCATTTAGGGCTGTAACTGAAACTGACCAACAACACACATGACTAAATGGCATACAGCCTACACAGTCATGGCCTATTACCACCAATAAGTCTGGGGGGAAATGGCAGATGCCACGGTTTTTGCTACAGAATGCAAACTGTGTGCATATGGTGAGTGTAGGGGTGATAACATGCAATGTATCAAATGAAAAATCCTCCTTCAGGTGAAGAGCAGCTTCTCACCCCGTGGATATGAAAACCATGTCCAAAGAACTTTGAACCATAAGAAATCAGAGAGGAAAAGGACTTTCAGCACTACTGAGATAGAGGTAGCCCCAATATTCAGAGAATTTACTGATTGTTTTGCAAAATGTTGTAATTTTAGAGAGCCACATTGGCAGATGGTATTCATACTGCATCCCATACATGGTCTACAGGCTTATGTCTTGTGCTGCCTGGGATAGGCATCAGGCACCCCTATGGCCCAGCATCAATGGCTGCAAAATGGATGGAAAAGTAACAAAAAGTAATACATCAATTTTTATGTAAATGTGATGACTGTGATTCTTATTGTAATTAGTAACATGTACTGAAATTGTTAGGGATAAGCTTATCCACATTTTTTCAGTTCCAATCCGATTCCAATACATAACTGCAGATACTGATACAGATTCCAATACAGGAGCTCTGTTTACTTTAATATTTGAATATAATGAATATATAATATGATTATGCACATGACATTACAGCAGACGGAAGTCACTGCGCTCACACCCAGAGTAGCCTGAAACAGGGGCAGTGTTATGGTTCGACGTGAATGCTGCAAAAAACACATCTAAAATGGGAATGAGCTGTCATGTGGTTGATTGTATAAATGTATTTCACATGAAATAGGAGCTGTCTTTTTAGAGATTTCCAAAAACTAAGTATCGGACGTGGATCAGTCATACGTGACCGATTCCTTATCCATCAAATCGATCTTAATACCGATCTGAATATCCAATTGGTGCATCTGCAGAAATTGGTTTATTGAGCTCCTAATATTCCCGAAGAGTCCTTTTTTTAGTTCTTTGTATTGTTAACCCTTGCACATTGGTTGACAATTTATACGTAAACCACCAGAAAACTTGGATTTCTACAGTTTTTTATTTAAAATATTGCTTCTTAGCTTTCCTTCCTTGTCAAATTACAAAAGAAGACATCACTAGACTTTATATGTTTCGGTGGCGCTAAACATTTATATATCTCACTATACTAAATGCATTACCTGCTGTTTTATTATTATGTTTATCCCACTGGAGATGTGCTATCATTATGTTTCCCTCATTATAAATTAATATAAGGAATAAATCATGTGGTTTCTGCTTTCCAAGCTTTCAGTAGTAATATTGTGCGTTACAGCTCAGAGTGATGAATTGGCACATAAATGAAGATATGCTAGTTTAACTACATCACAAATACTAAAATTCTTATTGGAAGCTGAAACATTTTGCCTGTTAATTTTAACCAGCTTTCTCATTTAGATTCTTGGCAATAGTCTTGTATACGGATCTTCTCCATTTGGCAATGACTGTGCTGTGTAACTGATTTACAATAAACATAGGGTGGATTACAAATTAGGGATTGCAGGGTGATCATTATTTTATATCGGGCCCTTTTCAGTTTCATTGTTCTATTAAGTTTTGGGAACATTATGTTGTACTCTGAAACAATGGTGATATTTTCCTCTTTGTAGAAGCGTTTAGTTTTGACAGTGTGCTATGGATAAAACATTTCGCAGACAGAATACCAGATGCACTATTGCAGTTCCTACAATGGTTTCACCATACATGCTGGCAGCCCTGCTAGTAGAAAATTACATGAATATTGTCATAAGATGACAAGTGTCTGGACAAAGTGTCGGGTTGCATATTTTAAAGTCTGATGCTCCTGATGTATACAAAGTAGATCTTCATTATTGGCAGAGAGCTGCAAATTGTTCAGCTAAGGATATTCATTTATTATTCCCTTTAGGTTCATAGGAAACCTTGATGGAGACATTGTCAATGATCCAAGCTGGACAGTGATGTCATACTAAGTGATAGGGTTGACAGGGTAGAGAAGGAAGCTTGGTCTTTGAATTGTCAGTCCCTCATCCATGCTGTGATGTCTGAGTCATGTGCAAAAACAAATCAGTACAGAATGAATGAATGGATGAAAGAATTTTGCATTTATATAGCACTTTTCAATGCACCCCTTGTGCTTTGCACAAACACTGGGGAGCCACTTGTACCACCAGCACCATGTAGCATCTACCTGGATGGTGCAACAGCAGCCTTTCCCTACCAGCATTTTCACCACAAAGGAGCTAAGGTGTTGAAGGGCCAGGAGAATTTGCCAGTTAGATTTAGGGGATGATTAGGAGGCCAGATTTCAAAGGGCCACAGTGAGCAATTTTTAGCCAGGACATTGAGGTACCACCCCTACTCTTTTGAAAGATGCCAAGGGATCTCGTATGACCTTAGGGTCAGGACCTGAGTTTTAGGTCTCATCTGAAGGATGGTGGCATTTTTACAACTAGTGCACTGGGATCCACTCAAACCATAGGAATGGGCTCCCCTTTTGACCACACCAGCAGCAATGTAGATTTCCTACTTGGTCTCCCATTTCAGTTCTGGCCAGGCCTAAACCTGGTTAGGTTCACGTGGATTACCTAGTCTGAACTGCACATGGTATGGCTACTGTAGTGGTGTTCTCTGGAGGGGCACTCAGGAAGAATTTGATGTCTTCACATATTATTAGGAGAATCTAGAGAGGTGACATACAGAGATAAGAGGTATGGGCCAAGAAATGAACCTTGAAGCACACCATTCGTTACCTGATGTGATTTTGATGCCAGACTATTCCCTTTGTTAAAGGAAGAATAAAAACCAAAATGCAACTCCGATGCAGGGTGTCCACAGCTGTATTTAATAGAGAATGCAGCTTTGAATTATACTGTTTGAACTATGACAGCTGTAGTGGTTTTAAATATTAGTCTGTCTAAATGATATTGAAAGGATATAGCTGAGTAATCAAGCTCTATAAGCAACGAGTTAGTCTTGAGCAGGGCAGGAAAAGAACTATCCTGAAAGTGATACACTTCCAAAAAGCCATTTCCAATACAAAACACTTACATACATTAGACTCTTTAGAAATGCACATCACTTTGAAAACTGTATGGAGTGAATGAAGGGCAGCATCCTTCTCAAAAAAATAATATATATTTTTGTCATTGTGGAACACTGTAGCTTACAGATTTGAAGTAAATATATATGATGTATGAATCTGAACAGAATTCAGTGTTTTAATTGACCTGTGGAAGGGGTTTATTTCATTTTTGGTTGGTAGAGATATTGTTTTATGTGGGAATTTACTTGATAACACATTACAAAGAAACTTTGACTATCATCACCCAAGTCCTGTTGGAACCCATTACAGATTGGGCAGAGATTCATTTACAGAGCAATCCATTATGACATTTTTCTACTACAAGCCAAAAACCATGTCCAGAATTCAGTTATTAAACTGGCTGTACAGTCAAAAAAACAAACCAAATCATGAAAATAATTGTAAACCAAAGAAGCAAAGTCAGGTAAACAGTCAAAGGGTCAAATAACACAGGTAATACTTCTAGAACTAACCACAAAGGACATGCTCAGTAGGAAGTACATTGCATACCTTGCAATGAATTGTGGTATTTAACTAATTGCACAAGAAAATGCATGCAGGTGAATTCACTTAATAGAAGAAGGGCAGAGTAACAGATTTCATACATTTTCTTGTAACATTTTTCTGGCTCCAGATCCTGGTCAGACACCATAAATACCTAATAGGTACCATAGCACTCACTGCAGTCATATCTAAAGATTTAATTGAGGAAAAGAAGGGAAAAAACAGGACAACATATGAGTTGTGAACATGAAATAAACTGCCTTGCAGTGCACATGTGAATTAAATGAGAAAATTTTAAATTTGAAGCCATTAACTATAAAGGTAGCAAAGGCCTCAGTAGTATATAAACACACTTGCCAACAAACAACTATGACATCATGGCAACCAAATATATCAATTGCAAAGAAATATAAACTAGAATTTGTTTTGGTAAATTTGCCAAAACTTCTCCATGTCCTATTTGTGTTAGAAAAGCTCAATGAAGTGTGGACTAGTAATATTGTCCTTCATAAAACTGTTTCTTCTGACATAGTCTAAATGTCCTTCATATGATAGATCAACAGATGTTTACAGGTGAACTAAAGCAAGATGATGTTTGAAATGTAAATCCTGACATATACTCCGACTCATTCGTGCTTCTGTTTTAGTGCAGAATACAGACGAAAGATTTAACCAACTGAACGTTCAGTTTTCACCACTTTCTTCATTCTTATTTTGCTGTACAGTTTGACCTATGGGATTTCCCTTTTCTAATTATCTCAACACTGGATTAATTTTCTTTTGGAAAACTGGTTAAACAAAATCTATTTCATGCTTCATTGGTTTCTTTTTGTCTTGCTTCCAGCTGCATGTAGATATGTTGCTCCAAGAAAATATCTTAAATGAGGCACAAAACGAAGACACAATATTTAACTGACAAGACAAAAAAGAGCCAACTGAAGTCAAGTTGTATTTTGTTGGCATATTGGCAAGAACCCAGTAAACAGTACACATTTTGTTTCCTTTTGGACATACTCAAAATATCGGCAACTTCAAATCATACTCATACGTAAAGACCAAGAACTACTGTGATCTGTGGTTAAAAGGTTATTCTCTTTGAAGTTTGAACATCTTGGTAAGTGTTGTACCACAATGGTGAATGTGTTCCTGCTGAAAAAGCATTGATAGAAAAACTATTAACATCTATTAATCTATTTAACATTGTCTGCACCATTTTATCATGATAAAGTCATTAGGAAATCAAATTTAATTCAGATTTAATAACTAGTCTAAACTTAATGCACCCTTGCTTTGTTCATTTAGCAGCTAAGTATTCTGAAAATTCATAATTGCTTCCTCAAAAAAACTGATGTTCTACATTTAATCAAGTGGTTTAATACTTTGATTTAAAAAGACCAAAAATATTATGCGGTAGTTTATGGCAGTGTTTCAGCAAGCTACTTAGCTATATTCATATGATCTAGCTGACTAAATACAAGCAAGTTGCAGCAAACAAAACCTTGTGGAAGGTGATCCAGTTAACCTTTTTCTTTGAAGAATGTTTGGTTTAATTAACCTTAATAATTAAGAGTAATGAGCTGAGGAAATGCCGCTAATGCCAATATAAAGTGTAACAAGTTTACTTTCTGTGTGGAGCTATGTGAAGATTGGATGGACAACAAAATAGTGCAATCTCATCTATCAAGCCATTTATTTTCCGTTTATCTGGGACTGGGTCGAGGATGCAGCAGTCTGAGCAAGGATGCTAACTTTTTATATTTTCTCTAAGGCAAAGGCTTAATGTTTTAAGAACTAAAAATTGTTCATAAATTCCTTTTTAACTATTTATGGCTGCATTTGTCATTAAGATTCTGAAGGGTAAGATCTGCTGAATACACCTTAAACTTGTCGTTTCTGTATGTAAGTGGCACCACTAAAATACAGAATTACAGTCTCCTAAATTTCGACAATTTTCTAAACTTCTTCTTTTTTTTTTTTTATAAAACTGATATTTAAATGCCTCAATGGCCTTGTCCCAGAGTTGGTGATTTAGAATGATTGTACAAGCCAGCACCGCAGGAGCTCCAACAAGGGGAGCAGCAAATGCAGACTGTAAACCAGCAAAATACACAACATAATTTGGTCAATCCTCATTCTCATTTAAAGGACCTCAGATCTGGAATAATTTACCATCAGCAATAAAACTGTTAACTAATGTTAGGGTCTTTAACTCCCAGGTGAAAAAATGACTGAAACAAAAGCAAGAATGTGAACACTGATGTTTTATATAAGTTATATTACTTAATTTATACTAATTTCTTGAGTGTATGTATGTATGAATGTGTGTGTGACTCGATAATTGCTGTTATTGTCTGTTCTTAAAAGTCCAATCAAGGACTAGGTTTGCAAATTAGCCTCTGGCTAGAAAACCTCCGTACAAAGCAACGTTTGCATTGTTTTCACATGTAACATTGTCTCTTTTGCTGTCCAATTAGTTTATGTGGAAGTACCTTGGGGACAGTTTAGCCTTCCTTGGGTTCCTCAGGTACAGAGGCCTTTGTTGTATTTTTATTATGAGTGAAGAGTTGTTTCTTGCTCACGTGATGGGGCTTGGAAGTATGTCAGCAAGAGAGTCATAAGTGAACAAAGAGTGCAGCAGACCATGTATCTAGATATATTTACGTTTTTCTAGTCTATAAAACTTTATACGGTAAGGCAAAGTATACCTTAGGCAGAATGGTGGTACATTACACTATACCAATACACTGTTAAGCATATTCATATTTAGATATGCTTACAGAGTAACCAGTGATTCTACTGTAATTTTCTGCTAAGGAAACTGAACATAAAGTGAATGAATCACATTTTCTGATTAAGATTATCCTGTCCTAATTGCAAAAAAACATATTTATTTTAAAGCCAGAGGGCCAATGATATACATTTTTTAAACTTTCAGAAAATAATTCCTTAAATTAAGTTGCTGTTTAACTACATAATGATGTCTGATTGCTAGTTAATTACTATCATCCAAAGGATGGCCAGAGCATTTAGAACAAATTGCCTTTAATGAACACACCATGCATTATAGATACAAACTTTGCCCTTTAAAGACAGAAAGTCAGGCTAATTGGTATCTTTTATTTTGTTTGGTTACTTAAGCTTAAGGTTAGGACTGGGTAAGGGTTGCGGTTGTCATTGTTGGGAATATGTTTTTTCCCATAAAAATTAGTTGACAGTCCCCACAAAGCTATGAATATAAACGTGTGTGTGTGTCTTTGTCTGTGTTATGTGCTATGTGAAGGATCAACCTATCTATCTCTCTGTCTGGCTGGCTGGCTAGCTGGCTGGCTTTCTTACTGTTGATTTGTTGTGCCTTATGATCAGTTCACCCTTTTACAGTCCATCATTTTTTTGCTTTAGAATACGCATTATAGTTTAATTAGTAACAACGTTCATGTCGCAAACATAATGATCCAATATTCCAATTTCAAATTTGAGTTAAAAAAAAGATATACTCACTTTATTAAAAGACATTCAATAATCCCCTGCAACAAAAGTATACTTACAGCAATGGATTTTTTTTATTGCATTCATTTCCCAATTTATGGGTATGCGTCTGTATAAAATTTACATTTTTTTTTGCTCCTGCCTGACCCTTCCCTGCTTCTCATTGATGAAGGACTTCTTCCTTGCTTTATTGGTCTTCAGTCCTCCTTCTAGGAGCCACTGTACTAGCTGTGCACTTCACACCTGCACTTAATGTGTCCCATTCCTTTTCAAGGTCACTTGTTGTCATCTTGCAATTCATGAGAAACTGTCAGATAAGTTGATAGTCATCTCTGCCAATAGAATGTTGCTTCCACCCTTTGCCTGGCTATTTTTTGGTCATTTACACTTTTTTCTTGTGTACTGCTGTCTTAGAAATTTTGCACGTGGAAGCAACTTGCCATGTAGCCATCTGTCAGCAGAATCAGGGTTAAACCAGGATTTTAAAATGCACATCTAAAAAAAAAAATGATGTGGTCTCATATATTTTTCCACATCTGTATACTGTAATTGTATTTGTAGCTTTGTATCATGCAATTCTTTGCCCTGGATATTGCATTATGAAGTCTTTTGTTTGGTTCAGATTACACATGCAATTCTACTCAAAACATATAATCAAACCTAGTATTAATCACAGCTGAACATGGAATAAAAGAAAATGATCACATAACGAGTTATGAAACTGAAGGTGTCTTTAGTCATTGCTGGTGCTGTTGTTACTCAGGTTTTGCTGAGCAAATATGCAAATATGGTCAAAATAATTGAATGTAGGTTTTGTACTGAATTATCAATGTCTTTATATATCTTTTTGAAATATTAGAAAAAGGTGCTGACTATTAAATAAGCCACGTACTATAAGAGTTTTTGTTTCATATTCGTCTCATTCTTATATTCTTAGGTTGACATGCTATGCCCAATGAAAATTACTGGAATCATCACGCAAGGAGCAAAAGATTTTGGGCATGTACAATTTGTGGGGTCCTACAAAGTGGCCTTCAGTGATGATAGCAAAAGATGGAGGATATATCAAGATCAAAAACAGAAGAAGGACAAGGTAATAACCTCATTTTATAACTATATATAAGGTCTCCTCTGTGATTTCTATGACTTACACTGGCGTGCACCCCTGGTCAAAATTTCTGTTTTTGTGAATCGCTTAACAAGTAAAAGTTGACCTGATTTCCAAAACGCATAAAGATAAAAATGGGGGATTTTTGCCCATTCTTCTTTACAAAAGACTTCCAATGGAATTCTTCTACTAGTGAAATGCTTTGTGGGCATCAATTATTTTAATTTTCACAGTGCTAGGCAGGTGCTTAGGGTAACTCATGACTGCTGATTGTTGTGACAAGGTTTGAGGAGTCAGAGGCTGTGTCCAAATTTAGGGGCTGTGTCCTTTAAAGGACACAGTGTACATCGCCTTTGCAAGCTGCATCTGGGAAGGGCCACACAATGAATATTGGGATATGTTGGGTTGCAAAGGATCCATCAAGTGAATCTGTAGCGACTCTGTAAAAGAAGCATGCTCTTCTAGACTCTGTTTGAAGGAACTGTTGAAATGAGAGTTCCATGTCATGCCGCTGTGATGAATTCTGTCTTCGAATCCAACCTTAGAAAGATGCAGCCACTGCCATATCCCTAACAAACTAAGATCTTAGACCTTGGTAAAAGTGTTCTGAAAGCTTAAATCTCTTGGGTTGCCTAACATTTTGCATGGTGATTCTTTCCATCTATGTACTCTAAAATTGTATAGAACAGAAATAATACACTAATCTTGCTTAAATTGTTGAAAAATAGTTTCATCCTTAACTTCCTGCCTTTTGGAGATCAGATAATCTTCTATTCACTTAAGTATTCGATGTAACAAATTTTGACCAGTGCTGCCCCAACTTTTGCATGCCATTGTAATTTTGTAACCGCCAAAATAAACATTTACTGTAATAGTCATAAAAATAGCAGACTTTTTATTGTCACGTGTTCAAGATGTCGGGTGAGGCAGAAAAAGTAAAACACACAGGATAGGGCCACATAGTCATGTCCAACATTAAACTCAAGGAGTACAGCCTTTACAAAGATGGTCCAATTGCCAAACAGTCACAGAGATTTCAGCAACAGGCAGTGAACTCAAACTAGTGTATGGTAGAGTCAAACTAAGCACTATCATGGGGGAGAACTGTTTACATTAAACACAAAGGGGTTACCTTACATGATAGGAAATGCAAAACAGAATGCAGGCACAGTTAGTGGTGCTCTGGTGCTACAAAAATAGTTATCTAGCGACTTTAATTTTAATTCTTCAGGTCATTAGGCAAAGTATTATTGCAAATTGGAACATATACTGTCTTTATACTGACATCTACTACTGACAAGTAACTTTCCAGAAAAAAAAAAATGCAATCTATTGCATATGACCGTGGTTGTATGTATAACAGTGATCTGTGAATGAAAGCCCATTTAACTAGTGCGCCACGAGATGATGCTGTGTCTTATCTCAATATGCAAGATGATCCTTGCATATAATTCAGTATTTACAAAGTGTAAGCAATCACAATATAAGTACTGGAAAACATTCAGACATTTGGCACTAAATGCAATGGAAAATGTAGCCCTCTGTTCAAAAGCATAACGCAATGAATGGCATGAAGTAAGCTGAAAGATCTTCAAGGCAGTGTTAAATTGTACATGCATTATTAGAAAGCATATGTTTTATGAAGTATGCGTATATACATTTTCCATAAAGTCAAGATATTAAAAATAATTATCAACATGCAAAGAGCAACTTTATCCTCAGTTCAAATGAAGTACATGCCATTTTTTTTGTTTACAGCATAATTGTCTTCTAGCTGTCATTGATTTTATGACAAGATGTGAAAACAAAATGTACACAATGTAGAGGCACTAGTAAAATAAGATCAATATGGCAGAAAAATTAGTGATGCATGAAGGGTGCAAAAGTCTGACTTTTTCACACCACAGATGCAGAATGAATGCAGATGCAGGAAACTGAATGGCATTATGTATGTGTTGCTGAATGTATGTGTCTCCATGTTTTTTTCTTTTTCTTTGCTTTTAAATGAGGCTTGTTTTCATTATTTTTGTTTTGTGAGTCATTTTCCTGTTTGAAGTCTTTCTCATGAAATTCACGGTAACTGACCTCTGGTCTCCAGACAGTCTCAAGATTCTTGTCACATTTCAGTTATGTCTCACTTTTTTTTCTTCTTGGAGCATTTCTCTTGTGTGTGTCTTCATTTCACTGTACATATTATTTTACACAATTTTGTACATACGAGTTGCTGGACTCCTGCTGGAGCTGATCTTATATTTCTGTGTCAAATAGACTTTGTGGTTCTGTTCAATTTATAGGGACTTAAGAAAAGTTCTTTAGACTTGAATGTGTTTTATTTTAAAAAAAAAAGACATTCAAGTGGATGTATTTTTATATCAAAAAATGATTTATATCAATAGACTTTAGGCATTGAAAGCCTGAAGCATAAAATGTGACCTTATTCCTTCATTCTTAAGTGATTGTATGAATTAACTTGTTTGCTTATATAATTGTTGCTTAGGTTGCTTGTGTTGCTTATATAATTGAGTAACCTTTTTATGCAAATGAAAAATGTATGTAATGAAAAATGATTATTCACTGGATAATTTTAATTTTAAATTAGTACAATTACAATCACACTTCATCTTTAGGATGTGTTTATTGAGTCCAGAGGCCTGATAAGCACTGATATTCTTTACAGAATATTTGAAATATGTCAGTCTTCCTGCTTTTGTTATTTATTAAATGTGCATCATTTTTGTAAGTAGCTTCCTTTTCTTAATGGCTCATGTTGACTTGGAGGCATGACTAATATGATTGCTTGGGATGAAAGTGAGCCAACACTATAGCACACCAACTGGCTCATAGGTTTAGGTATCATTACCAAGGAGCAAAGTTTCATTAAATTAAATATTCTTTATTATTTTCTTTCACTTACAAAGTAACATATGAACTAACTCATCTCTCTGGTTAACAACACACTCTATTTGTTCACAACAGTGTGATTTTTTTTCCACAGTTTCCTTTATTTTCATGCGTTAAATGAAGTTAAATTTTCATGTGTTAAATTGCAGTAAATGAAGATGCATTTATTTAAATCATTACCAACTAGACGTCTTTGTGGACATTGTTTTCCTTCATTTATATTGAACTGCAACTCTGTTTAAGCACTGTTACATATTGTGCTTTTGTCTTCATCAGGTGTTCCAAGGAAATTTTGACAATGACACACACAGAAAGAACTTGATAGATCCACCCCTTTATGCCAGGTTTGTACGGATCTTACCATGGTCATGGTACGGCCGGATCACTTTGCGGGTAGAGTTCCTGGGATGCACAGAAGAAGACTGAATAACTTTATCTTCCCAGGTGTCCTGAAATATTGTGTCTCACTAAATATTTCCACATGAACTCTGTTGAACATGTACAAAAATATTTTCCAAGAATAAGTATTTTGTCAGGGTAAACCAAAGTTTACTTTGTGCAATGATTTGAAATTCTTCTTCTTGTCAAGTCAGTTTTCTTCATTATTATTATTATTATTATTATTATTTTACTCCACATGAAAACTTTTTACTCTGCATGAACACTCCATTTGAATTAATGGAGAATGAAAGTACATGATCACATTGTTGATGAGACCTGCCAGTATCATATAGGAAATGATATATGAAAATTGTACGAATTATGCATTAAATTGCGTACGGTCAGAATTCAGCAGGATTTGGTTATTGCTAAAAATTTGACATTGGCCTTTTCATTTTAGTGAGATGACTATATTATTTTGTTTACATGGTTGTAAAATAGTAATAATTGCATACCCTGTATATGAAAATTTGTGTAAATTATAATGTATATTCAATTTAAAAGTATGACAATGAAATACACAGCTTCAAGATTCATCTGTGTCTACTTTAACATTTATGTACAATGTACATTCTGTGAAGATTTCAAATTAAATGCACTTGTCATTGAAAAAGTGACATATATTGAATGATTATATATAGAATCCTTCTTTGAGTTAATTTCTTATTACAGATATTTTTGTATCTTATTTGTAATTTTTGTATTCTGTGGGTTTTTTTTTGTCATCTTGTCCTTGTTTTCTTTGGTCTTTTAATTGCTGTATTTATAGTATTTTGTGTTCTCTAAATCATATTCATATATAACAGCTCAGGATAGAAGTCACCTGTCTGTTTTTTTTTCTTCCTTTCTTTTATTCAGAAACTTATGTTAAAGTTCTTAGAGTAATTTAATTCAGAAAAGACCTTCTATATTATGCAAGCACCAATATGCAGACAACATCAGTATGGATACATATGGGAAGCTAATATTCAGTGCAATGAAAAAGCTTATTACAGTGGTACCTCGGTTCTCGAACGTAATCCGTGCCGGACTCCGGATCGAATCCTAAAAAATTCGAGTTCTGACTGAATGTTTCCCATAAGAAATAATGGAAAACCAATTAATTACAAAATTACACCTAAATGTTTTTTTAGCATTTAAACACAAAATGAACAGGATAAAACAAGAAGAGCATTTTTTCTTAATGGCTTCCAAAACAATAAAGATCTTACCCCAACATTACCCCCTGTCCTGCCCTGATCGTCCGCTCTTTCTGTGTGCCACGCCCCCTCGTTAACCTCGTGTGTTATCCCCATGTGATCTGCTGGTTTCTGGTTGTTGTCATTAGTCCTCTGTATTATATCCGCGTTTCAGTTTATTTTCCTAGTCCGGTCATTGGGTGCGTTCGACTCGTTCACAACGCTGGCTTAAAGCAACACATTCTGATCCTGATGCAATGCATTACGGTTCGATGCATTGCGACCTCTCACCCGACTGCACAAACTGGAACCACCTCTGTGACGACACACCTTTTCCCTTATTGGCTGAAGAGTTTAGTTACATGAACGACGTTGGTATACCAGGCAGTGTGAACTGGTTTTCAGTTAATTTACCTGGTAAAATAAAGTTTAAATAAATGACATAAATTCTCTAATAGTACACGTAAGTTAGTGGTTTATTTAATATTAGTTACTGTAATGTTGTGCTGCTTTATTTCGTTAATTGTCCAGTCTGTGAATAAGGCATTCAAGTAAGAATTGCATTGTAGAACGACTCATTTCCTGCGTTCACGGTTCGATTTATGATATTCTGATCGAGTTACTTGGTCAAACTGGTTTGTTCGACTTTAAAGAAATTCGAGTTGTAGTGAGTTTGATAACCGAGGTACCACTGTATTTAGTTTCCAAACTGTTGCGCAGTATATATTGTTCAGGGGTTGGCAGCCTGACCACATTTTTCCCATGAAGTAGAGTCAGGTGGTTCATGCTGTGTTTCACTTGTTCATTTGAATCAGTTTGCCCCAAGCAAATTGAACACCATTACAGATAACAGTTCCAAGATCTGTAATCTTCTGTTGTTCTTTTTATTTTTTTTTTAATCACAGTATAATGCTAAACCATTCTTGTCCTATCCATGTGTTTTTATACATACAGTGTATACAGGTGTTGTTTTAAAAAAACAAAATGCATCCATATATTTTCAAAATATAAACACATGGACACATATATCTGTATTTGTCTGAGATGATGTAAAAAGAGCACTAACAATTGTTGCTGTATCAGTATATATCACTATATGAGTGTTACTTCTGCAAGTCTGTCATGAAAATATTTTTTTAAAGTATGATACCCTTGGTAAAAGAATTGTTTATGGAATGTCTCATTAGTACAACCACTCACAAAGTCCGGATTCTGCAGTGCATAATATTTCATGCAGTTTTTACCATTTGTTAGTTTTAGTATAATAAATTACATAATTTACACAGCAATTATTAATTGGAATTAAAAAAAACATTAAAAATGAAATCTAATTTTGCTTTCAAATGATGACCCAGTAAAGATGTCACCTATACTGACAAATTAAGTATGTATATATTGGTTTAAAATAAATTTCTGATAATTGTTCCACATGTGCACATGCATGGAATAAATGCAAGCTCAGTTTCTATAGGAGACAGTAATGAAACATTTTTATTATTTTATGTAGCCTCCTTAACTGAACATCATTTTGTCAACTTCTTATTTCACTGTGGTCCTGTTTTGGGTAATTGCTTCACAACTTCGCTAGGCTGGATTATATTATACTGACTTTTGCCTTAAATCCATGTCATTTTTAAGTAGATTGTTTGTGTACTGAATTTTACGTACAGGTCTTTTTTAATGAAACCAAAAACAGACCACAACTCCTGGCCTTTTTGTGTCTTGAATTTCATCATTTTATTGTAGAAGTATATAAAAATTGTACTTATTTTATGACATGGGTTGTGTCTACTGTGTTACATATGAAAAGTAGCGACTTATATGGAAGCTCATTGGTAAATAAAATGCTGTTTGTGATCTGAGTAAATTGTCTTTATTTTGAATTGCAACAAGAAGAGAGAGATGCTTTTTGGTGGAAATTTGGCTAATTAAATTGAATGATTCATGTTCGAAAACATGTAATTAAACTAGAAAGGGGGGCTGTCAAAACGACAATATTGTACTTCTTGGATGGCTCCTTCTCCTTCTACATCCATAAGGGTTATTGTCAATTCACCCCACTCCAAGTCATGAGTCACCAGGTGGGGGTCATGCCAGGAAACGACACCATCAGTCCTGGAGCAGGGATGGCCACTGCAAAAGTCTTATTGGCATTTGGATCCCTCATGGGATCCCTCATTGATGTCATTGGAGTCTGTCCACATGGATCTAAATCCTCTTGACTTCACTTATGCCCTTTCTGGTGAAACATACATGAATCTGTCATGTGAAACTTGAACTGCAGCTCTTTGATTAGGAGGTCTTGAAGCCAGAGACTGATGACTTGGAACAAGGCCATCAAGGCTATTGTCGTCAGTAAATTGAATGAGAAATATGATGCTGTTACAGATGACCTCCTGAACCTGGCATCCCTAGTTGATCCTCAGTTCAGGATCTACTGCATGAAAGATGATATGGTTGAGGCCAAGAATCCAGAGCTGTGGGTCATGCTGGATGAAGGTCAGATCACATCACAAGCTACTCTCACATTTAGAACTAATGCAGTGAGTGGAGATGGAGGAAATGATTCAGCTACACCAGCCAAAATGTAGAACAACACTGAGCATCTTTTTCAAGAAGTTCTACTTTGTTGCTACTTAGCAGACAGTTCCATATGACTTATGTGTGACTTGTGTATATGACTTGTAAGACAAGTTTGCCTCCTGATGCAGACAGTGATACCAATCTCCTGATATGCTGGAAGATCAACTGAACAACATACAGTTGTGGTCAAAAGTTTACATACACTTTTCACAAATGTTTGTCCTAGCAGTTTTGGGCTTCCAATGATTTCTACAACTGTTCTTTTTCTGTGGCAGAATGATTATATAACACACAACTTGATAAAAAATAAAACTCAAAAAAATTCTAATTGGATGGACAAGTTTTAATTTATTGTCAGCTTTCTGAAACCAACAGTCAAAATTTGCATACACCTGCTTAGATGATTAATTTAGTCTGGCACCAAGTTAAAAGATGCTTAACTGCTTGTTATTGATCATGATTGACTACAGCTAGTAGCTTCTCTGTGGCAACATAAAAAAAATGAGAAAGTCCAAAGAACACAGTGCAGATCTGAAAAGAGCACTGTATGCTTACACAAGTCTCTTGGAATGATTTCTAAACAACTCCTGATCCCAAAATCATTAGTTCAGACAATTGTTCGAAAGTATACATCATACGGAGCGGTAGTCTCTGGGCCTTTCTCCAAACCTTGGCAAAAATTGTCACCCTCAGTATGCATGGTCAGATGCAACCAGTGCTTGAAGTGGGAAAAAATAAGTGCTATAAATAACTCTAATTTATAATGTATCTTTTTTATTGAGTTTTTCAGTGAACAATGCCATCATGATATTCACAGTATAAATTGCAACAGTTTGCA
>JABFEA020000043.1:24757804-24785897 GCA_019775915.2 Cyphomyrus plagiostoma
TTGTTCGGGCTGTGCCCGACCAGGCCCCATGGGTATAGGCCTGGCCACCAGGCGCTCACCATCGAGCCCCACCCCCAGGCCTGGCTCCGGGGGGGGCCCCGGTGACCCGCGTCCGGGCAAGGGAAACTGTGGTATTACGTGAGCACAGTAAATCTTTCTTTATCAGCGGATGCCCCAAAGCTGCCGGACCCCACAACCCTGTCCAACACCCTGTCCATACAAGCATTTAACAGAGTAGGAGCAAGAACATAACCCTGGTGAATCCCAGAATCAACGGGGATGAACATGGATATTCTCCTTCCATTCTGCACAGCACTCACTGTACCAGTGTACAGGCTGGCCATGTTGTGCAGCAACTTCGGAGGGATACCACAAAGTATCAGGATGTCCCACAGGGCAACTCGATCAACCGAGTCAAAAGCTTTACGAAAATCAACAAAGGCTGCAAAGAACCTCTGCCTTGCTTGCACTCGATAAGAATCCTCCATGCCATGATACGGCTGATAGTTGACTTCTTAGGGGTAAAACTAGACTGCTCCAGTCGCTAACAGGTGAGCAATTGATCATGGATGACCCTAGCAAGGACTTTACCCGGCATTGAAAGCAGTGTAGTTGCCGCAATCCAGGCAATCACCCTTCCCTTACCAGAGAGGGACTACAAGTCCCATTTTCCAGTCAGTTGGGATGACACCTGACTCCCAAATGGAAGTAAAGATTGCCTGCAGTATCAGGAGACCTTACCACCAGCCTGGAGAATTTATCCTTGAATACCACAGATGCTAGGGGCATTCCTTACCCCCAAATGATTCATCACCCATGTAATCTCAGTGAGTAATCTCAAGATGATTGGAGGATCAGCCTCGAAAATCGAGATGTCCAACATCTTAACTGGATGGTCAGTTTTAAATCATTGCTCAAAGGAACCGGCCCAGCAGGTCACAATTGCAGTGTCATCCATAAGGACCGTTCCGTCACCCATCCTGAATGCAAGTCTCTGAGGAACAAACTCAGATGTGCGTAATGCTTCGATTCCTCTGTAAGCAGGATGTGAGTCACTAAACCAGTTGGTGTGTCACCTGTTCACAGATTTGTCTATCAAACGCCTCCTTATCTGCCCTCAGAGCCTTCATAGCCATCTACCTCAATTCCTGGTACAGACTGGAGTTGTCACTAAGTCATGTACTGCAACTCTTCTCGATAATGTTCGGGGTGTGTTGCGAGACGAAACACCTCCTTCCTGGAACATGGGCAGCATCAACACAACCCTCAGCAACCTTTAGGGTCTTATCAAGGAAGTCTGTGGGCATAATTCACAAACTGGGCACTTCTGTAGACCATGCAGTTCTGGAGGAGCCTAGAGCATCTACCCATAAGGATGTGATCAATCTCCTTTGCCGCACCGCCAGTATTAAAGTACCAAGCTCAACGATGTGGTTCAGGATGTTGGAACCAAGAATCCATTGACCCACAGCCCCTGACCTATCCCAACGTCAAGGAACTTGGAGCCTCTCACCCCAGTCTCCAGACCCATGGGGACCGATTCACCTATGACCAGATTAGTGTCACCTAGTGGACACCCATCAACCACCAAGCCGATCCAGACCGACCAGACTGAAAGTAGGTATACCCACCCACTCCCAGGTCTGCATTCCTCAGAGATTTCAGCCATCAAAATGCAGAGTTTACAAAGCAGCAGAGAAAGATGGTCATCTTATTGGAGAGACAAGATCTTCCACACACTCACCCGGATGGGCCGCAATGCAGCAGGCAACACCTCAGTACCACACCAGCCCCAAACCCCAATAAGCCTGACTCTATTAGCTCTCCAACGGTTTCAACTCTTCCGGGGATGAGTCTTGTAAAGACTTTCCCCCATCTCTTTCATGGTGTGTTCAGCCTTCCTGTGGGCAGCTGCAGCAGAGCTACAGAAGGGCATGGTGTCTGTTTATTCCGAGCTGTTGTCAGTTGTTTTACGGTAGGTGGAGTGCCAATCCCTCCACTAACCCCAAAAATTTTATCCGTGCAAGGTGGAGGACTGGTTGCAGGGCCAGATGCAGTTTAACGTCATATCCAAGTGATGTCATATGCGTCATACCCAACTATCATAAGTGACTTAAACTAAAACTAAATTAAAATTCATTGCCAAAATTATCACTGGTTGGGATTACAAATAAAAAAATGTGTGTATATGTTTCTGTGTGCCACCTCCAGCCCATAGAAAATGATGTGTAATGCTTCGCAATGGTTACTTATCTTAAAGAGACATATGAAAATTATTCTTCATGAGGACAAGCCTAAAATATTGAATCGTTTAGGGCATGGGTGTCAAATTCCAGTCCTGGAGGGCCGAAGCCCTGCACATTTTTGGGTTTCCCCTGATTTAACACACCTGATTGAACTCCTTGTGCTAATTACCACACAGCTCTTGAACTGAATCATTTGTGGTGGAACAGGAAAAGAATTAAACTACACAGGGCTCTGGCCCTCCAGGACTGCAGTTTGACACCCCGGGTTTAGGGGATTAAAGGGTCAGTAAATCATTTACTGTGCAAACTAGAAACAGACCTCACTTTTCCTTACTGAGGCTATCCAGGGTAGACTGAGCACACATTCGGTAGGTTCCATATAAAAAGGTAAATTTTTAAATCTGTGGGTGACATGTTGACCACGAGCTAGTCGCCCACAGGAAGCCAATGAGTAGCCTGTATAACACTAGATTATGTTTATATTTATATATTTTGCGAATACATGTGTATTTGATTTACTGTCAAATTATGTGTCCCACACTGTCACAGTGCACTACAGAGCTGATGTGAAAGGATAAAGTTCTACACTGACAACTGTCATGTTCATAACTTTTAATAAAAATAGGTTATGTTAATTTAAACATAGTTTGACTAAGAGAAATCCCAGGTGGTATACTAGAATATTTTTTGATATTGGGGCAGTAAGGCTTAAATATTAATATACTTAATACACTTGTGTTTTTGTTTACACTTAAATTTACATCATCTGTGCAGACACCATTAGCCAGAGTGGCTTACATAAGTGCTTAGAGGTTTCATTAGTGAATACATTCTGATACTGGTTCAATAGAACCCGGCTAAGATATTAACACTCTAAAAACCCTGTTGATAAGTGTTTTTTAAATTTTTTTACAGCGTATAATCCTCTATGTTCCTTGACTTTGCACATTTTACAAGTGCTAATCCAAGTACTTCCGAAAGAGGTAGACTTTTAGCCGCCATTTGAATGCACCCAATGACTCAGCTGTTTGGACATCTAGGAGAAGTTCATTCCACCACTTGTTTTTATTGTGGTTCCATTAATTCCAATTTTGCCTGTAGAACTGCTATAGATCTCTGGCTGTAGAAGTCAGACCCTGGTACACTAATTTGCAGTTTCAAACTATATACTCCATCCTTGTGCTCTATGCTGCCTGGGCTCTGGACCCCCCACAACCCTGACCACGGATAACAGATTAGAAAGTGGATGATAGGTGCATAATCATTACTTGAGCTGCCGTCGCATCAACCAGGTGGGTGCTACACAATGGTGGTTCGAGTGGCTCCCAATTGGTTCTGTAAAATGCTGTGGGTGTCTTAAAAAGCAACATATAAAAGTAACATTAATTTATTCATTAAAAACACTTTGTGTGGTTTTCATGAGGTGTTACATGTACCAGACTGAGCCTCCACCTGATGATTTTTGTATAGTGAGGTTGTTCAATTGGAATGTTCTAATCTCCCCAAGGTAGGCAGGAAGACAGTTCCTGAGCTGGGAAAGTATAATATCAACAAAACATCACATTTCAGTACATAATTCACTTCTCCACTTGCAGGAGGAGCAATAAGGGTCTGGTGCATTATAGATCAGGTGGCAGTTGAAGGCAGGGGCCTTGACAGATGTAGTCCAGGCTAATGAAATTGGCTTTAGGGCTTTAGTTGCCATAGGTGAGAGGTGTTGGGCAGGTGTGTGTTTACTCATAAAACCATTAAACCAAAAATGGGTGGATTGTCTCTGCCAGGTTGGGAATGATTTACGACCTCAAGCAGATAAGTATCTCTTGATCTTGTTTACAAGTGGGTAATGGAGCAGCAGACTGAGAGGAGGATCAGTGCAGTGACTGCTGTCCCTGTGACCTGGATAAGCAGCAGACATGCTGAATTCACTGCTAAAAAATACAAAATATAGTGATTTATTTAAGTTACAGGAAGCAACTTCAGTTCAGCTCATTGGCTGTCTGCAAGGGTTCTATAGCTAACAGAGATATGCCTTTTCAGTGTATTATATTTGAAATAAGCATTGTTGAAGTTTTATTAGGCCCAGTAAAAATAATTATTAGTTTATCTTCCTTTCAATCAGAAACAAGTGATGAGGGAGGGCAATTTTTTTATTTTTTTAATTTCTTAGAAAAAAGATAACGGAAGATAGGTTTTCAACATCAACAGTAAACAAAAGGAACAGCAACGGATGTATGACATATGGGCTGATCTGCAAAAATAATATGAAAAGAAAATATTTTTTTTTAAATGTTTTATTCAAAATTTGTGAACGTCGGCAGTGGAATTTACGCGGGCGGGGATGATAAACTAATAATTTTTTTTACTGGGCCTTAAAGGTACGATAACCTGTCAATCCAAAAACATAAAATAATTACCCAACTAGATTTATACCCCTTATTTTCTACTAATTTTAGGCTTAGCTGGTCAAGTTTTAAGTTAACTCTCGTGAGCTAGGTTTGAATAAGGTTTAATTTAGGTTTGACAATAACAAAATATTATTTCTTGATTGCAGAAAATGGCTCTCGCCTTTCTGTGCATACACAGGAGACCAAAGTGGTCACTCGGCGAGGCAGCGATGCTACTCTACCCTGCAGGTTACAAGGCAGTCCACATGATTTCTTTGCAACTGGCGAAATGAGAATTAGATGGTCCAAGCTTTCGTTGGACCACTTGGATGAGGTGGATGTGCTGGTGTCCATGGGCATCTACAAGAAGTCTTTCGGGAGCTTCCACAACCGCGTGTACCTGAAAGAAGCCGATGAGAATGATGCCTCGCTGGTCATCACTAATGTCACACTCCATGACACTGGTGTGTACAAATGTGAGATCATCGACGGCATGGATGATGGTGCTGGAATTATCACTTTGGAGCTGCAAGGTAAGCAGAGAATTCTGCCAAGATTGCTTCTTGGTAAAGAGAATGCAGTTGCATACTTGAGGCAGATACAAAAAACTATATCAGTGAATTGCTGCTGCACAATAGTGAGCTATACAAAGAACACTAAGACACATAAATCATGGAATCATTATACTACCAATTAATCACATTGTTGGTGTCTGACCTCCTTTTTATCTTTGGCAGTAATGTTTAACATGGTTGACATCCATGACAGGCAAATGCCATTTACCCAGAAACATAAGGGCTGTCCAAGAATTATTGTTTTTACCATTTCTTAATTATTATCTGTGAAGGTTAGTTTGGTAGCATAGTTTCCCTTGTTTCCCCCAGCTAGACGTCCCTTGCTTATTTAACTGATGCAGCACAGTACAGGTAGAATGTTTCCTGGAAAGTTTAGTGAAATGCAAACAGATCAGCACAATAAGACAGCGTGAATTAGGAAATTAAAATCCATAACATTAATTTATCATTTTTTTTGTAGTTAATAAAATGTTATTTAATCACTGTTCCTGTATTCATGCTCCTTCCTGTGCTTGTGTGCTATGATTGTGGTGCTAGGATTCGTAGAATGGCTTTTATAGGAAAAAAATATGATTCCTTTGCCATCTCTGACCATCTAGCATACTTATTTCCTCAAGACTGACATCATTGATCCATAGATAACTTTGTCATATTTATTTACAACAATACCAGGCACTCTTACATCATAGCTATTATGTACCAATCCACTGGAGCACAAAGAAGAACAAATAATACAATATACAGTTCTGGACCACAGCAAAATTTTCAGTTTCACACATTATTCAATCTAGATTTCTTGCCTGTGTAAATATACATTTTTTTTTTTTGCAAACTCCAGCCAGGCTCTTCCCTTCTTCTCGCTGATGAAGGGCTTTTTCCTGCTTCTAGTAACCTGTTAAGAATTGTCCTAGCAGTGCACTTCACACCACTTAATGTTTCCCATTCGAAGGTCACTTGGGATCATCCATCAATTTATGAGGCACTGCTGGACAAGTTGACGGTCATCTCTGGCATTAGAAAGTTGTTTCTGCCCTCTATCTGGCTGGGTTTTAGTCAGTGCCAGTGTGTCCTACTTCACTTGTTGTTGTATACTGCTGTCTTAGAAACTTTGAACCTGGAAGCAGTCTGCCACGCAGTTTAGCCTTCTGCCAGCAGAACCAAGATTAAACCAGGATTTTAAAATGCAGATTAAAAAAAATAATATAGATAATATATAATTTTTTCCCAGTGCTGCATATGCAATATGGTGGATGGATTGGTGACTCTTAGGCTAGGGATTTGTTCCAGTAATCAGAAGGTTGCTGGTTTGAATCCAAAAAATGCCAGAAGTGATCCAACTCCATTGGGCCCTTGAGCAAGGCCCTTAACTTGCAATTGCTTAATTCTGGGTATGACATGAATCTACATCCAGCTCTGTAAGGAAGTCCTCCAACTTACAGAGAAATTTGGGTGTTGGTGACAGGATTGACACTCCAGCCACTGGGAAAAAACTCACACTGGCCCATTCAGATTGCTGTAGTCCTGAGGTATCACCCACTGCATGGCTGCACTCAGGTTCTCATCCTGCTGTAATGCAGTGCAACACACTGTAATCAGTGTGTGCTCCTTACCTGTATATGCCATATACAATAATTTGAATGTTTCAATTTATTGTTATGGAATTACATATCTCAAATACTAAATACAAACTTGTGCAACATAATTATTTCCGTAGGAAAGCAGTATTCGGTAAAGCTGGTATATGCATATGTTATGATACTGAAAGCTAAATACCCAATAGATCAATATATATGAATTTTTTAACTAATTATTTCTTTTTTTACTTTGTTTCTTCCTTAATTACTCTAAATTCCTATTTTGGTTTTTATTGTCTTTTAATGTCTCTTTGAAATGGTACAATAATCATATTCACTTATTTCTTCGAACAATAGGTGTTGTGTTCCCGTATTCCCCTCGTCTGGGACGCTACAACCTGAATTTCTATGATGCAGAGACAGCTTGCCTGCAACAGGATGCAATTATGGCATCCACTGCCCAGCTGTACAGTGCTTGGAAAGAAGGGTTTGACTGGTGTAACGCTGGTTGGCTCAGTGATGGTTCTGTGCAATACCCCATTGCTGTACCCAGGGAACCATGTGGTGGCAAGAATGCAGCTGCAGGCATGAGAAATTATGGATCACAGAATAAACATAGCAACCGCTATGATGTTTTCTGCTTCACCTCAGACTATAAAGGTCAGATCAACACTGAATGTACAGTACGCATACTAATGTGCATTTACGGAAGACATTTTTTGTGAAATTTCTATAATTTTATTCAGCATTATAGGGTCGTGATGTGACTTTAATAATAACACAATTGTCAATCACTACATTATTGTAATTATAATTATTATTATTGTCATCAACAATAGTAAAAATAGGTGTCATGGTCACTTAGGTAGAACTGTTACCTGACACCATTGCCTCAGAATTTGTTATATGAGCTCAAATGATGATAAAATATTGTATTTATTTTATGGTTAGGGGTTAAAATCCAGCCCCTCACTCAGATTGGATGTTACATGTTCTCCTTGTGTTACATGCCCAAGACACCCACCCAGTCACCCACCCCTTTCTCCTGCAACACTATATTGGATAACTGGTTTGGAAAAGGAATGGTGTTACTAGCATTCATTTTATTAATATGAAGCATTTTTAGATCTTTAAATACAAAATTGCTTGTTTTTCCTCTCCCCCAAAGGGCACTTCTACTTCCTGACTCGGGCAAGCAAGCTAACATATGATGAGGCTGTGAAGGCATGCAAGAAGGATGGTTCTGAGATTGCTAAGGTGGGGCAGATATATGCTGCCTGGAAAATAGGGGGGTACGATCGCTGTGATGCTGGCTGGCTTGCTGATGGCAGTGTACGCTACCCTATCTCAAAGCCACGGAAATACTGCAGCCCCACTGAGGCCGCTGTGCGCTTTGTTGGCTTTCCTGATAAAAAGCACAAGTTGTACGGCGTTTACTGCTTCAAAGCCCTCAAGTGAGAGTGAAATGGCAGTCAAGAATTAATTGATTTTCTTTCACTACAAATACTTTAACTATCGTGAACTCTAACTGTGATAATCCTTTTTAATAGATTTTTTTTTATTCTATATTCGGTTTCTGTAAACATAAAGCAATGTTCTTTCACTCTTAATTTTACAGTGGTGAAGTTTAATTTGCAGATAGTTTTAATGCAAATGAGCAAGAATAAGATATTCAAAACTGTGTAACATAATTTCTGACAGTCTTAGCCTGTTTGCGCATAAAACACCTACGAAAATGTGCAAATTAGTTGAAATACCAGCTGAGGTGAATTGGAGTTACCAAGTTGTCCGTAGGTGTGAATGTCTGCATGAATGGTGTGTTTTGCCTGTGAGGGTTTGGTGATCCTGTATAGCACAAGCAGTGAACGAAAATGATTAAAAGATGAATGAGTCTGCTTTTAGTACAGAATGAACAATTCATTTAAAACATTAAAATGTTGCAATGGAATACTGTGCAGGTCATAACTTGCCTTTTTATGTATTAAGTCCTGTCCTTTTGAAAATTTTGGTATTTTTTTTCTTTTTATGAATTATTCTTCCTGGAACTATTCCTTGTACCAAACTTAAAAAATTCAAATAAAATGTTGATAAAAAATATAATGAATTTGTGTATGAAATTTATCTGATTGATGTCATCCCTTGTAAATCACCTTTCAGCTTTTATGCTTTACTTTGCTAAGTTACGCTCCGGACCCCTGTGACCCTAAATACAGAAAATGTATGTATGAACTTTGCAAAGGTTTTCTTTCAGATATTCTTTAGAAGCTATTGCAATATCCATATTTTTCAATTGACCAGATTTTTTTGTAGTTAAACATATATTTCAAAGACATTTCCCTGTGTACTAGTGGTTTTTGTTCCTTTATCCAGACGTGGTCCATGATGATAGTATATTGTGCTCTGGAAACTAGACTATTTTTCAAATCATTCTACTTACGCATCTGCCATACGCACAACAGTGGTTCTCAGTGTGTGCCTGGATCCTACCCCAAGAAACACAGGACAAAAGTCAAGGGACCCTAAACATGATACACAATTGGAATTTTAACAAATCAATTCAACTAAACAAACACAGTGAGATTATAAAAACTCTGCACACACACAAAACAAGGAATGTGAATCAAACTTCAAACCCTGCATGTGTGAAGCCACATTGTCCAGTTTTTAAATTCTTCAAGCAATTGTATTGTTAAATGATCTGAGTATTTTATTTATTTACTAATTCTGTTATGCAGAATTTCAGCAAAAATGACTTTGAAAGGCAGAAACTATAAACTGTCAGTATATTTCCTCTTAGGTTTCTTTAAGACAACAGATGAAAAAAAGAAGGAATGAAAAAACATAACATTCATATTACATAAAATATCCTTTTAATGCCAATGTATCATCACAACAACCATTTCCATGTGACACGGAAACACCGTGGAGGTTCAGAAAATGTCTGACATTGTGCAAAACAGCACCACACATTTTGATAAAAGGAACTTTAGTAAAGCAAAGTTCAAAACAAAAAAACATTGTCATGCATTTCTGTCCATATGTGTGTTTGCATGTATTTTGTGTCTTGCATGTAAATTTCTCTGTAAGTGCTTAAAAAATACACATATTAGATATAAGGCAGGGGAATATGTGAGAGGAATATAATTCAGATGGAATGTTTGGTACAGGGAACATGGGGAAGGATGTCACGTCCAGCTCCGTCCAATCCTCCTGTGTGCCACGCCCACCTCGTTACCTTGCGTTTATTCCTGATTGTTCTCACCTGTATCCTGTTACTTGTAGCTTTTCCTCTGTATTTAGTCTGCGTCTGAGTTCAGTCCCCTAGATCTGTCACTGATGTGTGCTACTGTTAGCCGCTGTAAACCCTGTCTAGTCCCAATAAAGCCTGTTTACCTGCAATTACGGCTCTGCTTGCCTGCTTCCCTGCTCGCCGCCTGACCATACGCGACTGCACGTCACAAAGGAACTAGGATTTTAATTTTGGGATGGCTGCAGATAAGTGAAGCAGAACAACAGGAAAACATTTACTGAAACACACCATGTTTACTGTCCTACTGTTCACGGATGTCAAAATAATAACAACAATTAAATAAATATATATTCCCAAGACATATTTTAATATAAACAGAAAAAATATACGTAAGTCCTCCCTATGTTTCACTTCACTAGAGAACCTCTTTTTTGTTTCTAACTGCAGAAAAACACTTTGAGCAACAGATTGACTGCAGAAATTGGCTGATGTGATTTCTTCAGTTCTACATTTGCCATTATTTTTCATGCACTCTGAACTATGCCTGTTAGCAGTGTGACGTGATAAAGATAAGAATAAGTATAGTGAGGCATGGGTAATTTGATAGCAAAATGTGATTTTTCATCAGGAGTAATTATTTTCTAATTTTAGGGTTCAATTAGATGTTATTGCAACTGTATTAGTAAGCTGACAAAAACTGGAACAAATTGTACTCTTCTGGCACTATACAAGAAATAGTCAATACAGACAATCTCTAGAAACACAATCCATACAGCTGTGACCCTTGGAGTTGACAAGGAATTTGCTGACCAATAGTGGGATCATACATAGTTGAATACATCTATGGGCAGTGACATCAGTTTTCATAGGTATGAGTTTTATTGCTGGGTTTTTATTATAATCTATTTCTACAGTAAGTACAGATGCTGCATGACTTAATGTGATTAGTTGCAAAAGTTAAATATGAATGTGACATGATAAATAAATAAGTATATAAATAAGTACTTTCACTGAATAAATAAATAATTACTGTAACTAGCTAAATACTGGTACTTGAAAATTTAATTAATCAATACAAGTTTATCCCATTATTAAATGTGCAGTACTGTTTGATCAAACAGAAAAAAACATTGTACGATCTGTTGTTAAACACTGAGATGTTTTTGCTCACGATTGTTACACAGACTGGAAGCATGACCAGATGGATGGCATTACCATCGCTTGGCATAAGTAGACAGCATCGTACTGCATATTGCCAGCCCGGGAACAGATCAAAATTCAAAGTTTGATGACTACTGTACTGACAGTGTATAACTATTCCACCATCCTAAAGTTTAAATATTCTAAGTCAAAGTATTGTAATGCAAGGAGCATCAACTGAATCTTTACAGGTGGGGTTGTTATGGTTCTTTGTTCACCACAGAGTCTTTTGCAATGATGGAATTTACCTAACTTTCTGTATGTTCACAACATTAAGGCATACTCTTTTCAGACTGAGACCATGTTACCCATCACACTGTGGCCAAAGACCAAACATGAGTATGTGCATTACTTGCATTAACCTTAGCTGTTGTTTCTCATGTTCAGGCATTCTATGTAAACTTTCTGTGACCTGGGATAGGGGCAGAGGAGAAGAAGACGGGGAGAGGGAAGGATGGATTTCTGGTCAGTGAGTCCACAGGGTGTGCCTGCAGGCTCTTTCTGGCACAGTGTGATCACTGATATGGGGGTCTGATGGCCTGAGCCCTGTTTTCAGTGCAAATTATTAGTTCTCCCCTTGGGCTGAGAAGCAGCACAGACTTGATAGAGTTGCAGGGCCCTGCAATGCTCATGGCTGTACACATTTAACATCTTAAATGGTTAGTGAGGAGATTTGAAAAATAGCTCAAAGCAGTTGAGAATTTTACTTACTAATTTTGCTTACTAAATTGCATGTGAAAGTCCCAATAGAGCAATTTTAGCTACAAATCATTCTTCTAAGCAAGGATGGATATAACTGGTACACAAGTACGCATTCATCTTTAAAAATGATACGTGCGAGAAAGTGGTAACAGTAGCATACTTATTTTATGTGCATTTGTGCTGATATAAAATCAAGATATAATGCATTTTAAGCTTTATATACAGTACTAACTCTCCTTCATTTGCAGTGAACCGGTTAAAATGCAAGGTATTTTCTTGTCAAAGCTTTTTCTGCTTAACTAAGGTAGTAGATTTGAATGTACTTCTCATCACCCATCACCGTATATTAAGTACTTAATTGAATAGTTATGGAATATGATGCATTTTTAAACCTTTTGAGTGTTCTTAACTCAAAGGTGATTGACACACATTTAACCATTCAAAATGTGAGTTCAGCAGTCAAGCACAATACTTGTTGGTGTGCGAACAAGACATTAATGTACTATGAATGAAAGAGCTAGGAGTTTTATTTTTAAATTATTTAATTGGTAAGTATTGTTCTTGTTCATTGTAGCTAATCTCATGCATATAGTGCAAATAAGATTATTCAGTTTTTGTTACAATTATTATTATTATTATTTACCCCCGTAGTCAAAAAATATGTCATGGTAGATTGGGGTTCCGAACAACCTGTGACTCTGAAAAGGACAAATGGTTATAGAAAACTGATGGAAGGATGGATTATTATTCTGCAAAAGGAACATGTCAGTGCAATTAAAGCAGGAGAATTCGTAGCTAATGAATTCCCGGGGTTTGACTTTTATTTTATTGAAGGAAGACTGGCATTGGGGCTAAAATACTCTGGGATAGGCTTAAAATACTCAGGACTATAGTGATCTGACCCAACAATGCCCTTGGATTAGAGTTGTCCTTCCATCCCATATATATTTGTCCCATCTTTTTCATCCACACAATTACATTGTTGCATAAAAGTCAGATATAATTTGCTGTACTAAAATATGGTAACTAGTTACTGTTACAGTGATGCTGCAGAACACTGAGAACCATACTGAGATCAAGTGAAGTATCTTTGTAAATGCTATTATCCAAGAAATGTATCTCCTTTAATGAATAGTTTTATTGTCTAAATTTCTTCCAAGAAGATGTTTCCTCACACGTTCTACTAAAAATTGGAGGAGCTATTGTACTGGCATTTCCTGCCTCGTGTCCTCTACTCACAGTGACCCTGTACTCGTGATCATGATAAGTGAATGGGTATGGATTGTTACTGTGCTCCTGAATAACTTTTAAAGGTATCACCATGGAAGAGTAATATGAAATCAGAATTAATATCCAATATCTAACTCATAATATTCAGTGGTGTCATCACAAGATTCCCAAAACTATTGGATTCCAATCCTATTGTCAATAAACTCTCACGACCTCCCATGCAGTCCATTTTGTGTAAATAAATGTCTGCTCCCCATACATCTCCCAGCTGGAATACGGTAAGCAAAGATCTTCCATCTCGTAAGTGATGCAGCTGAACAGACACGTAGCCCCCTGTCCTTGGTTGCCATATGCAAGGTCAACTATATACCACACACGTAGATTTCCAGCAGATCCAGCACACAGTTTCATATATGAGTGTGAAAAAACATCTTACTGTATATCTTCAAACTTCCTGATCAGTACTGCTCACAGCTCCAGTTGTGGCAAGTTTATTCTCTGTTGCTTATTTTTGAAGAAGCAGGAACTTCTCTCAGTCTTTAAGTACTATTGGAACAGCTGAAGCCTAAAGGCTCAATGCTCACAGATGTGTTGCATTAGAAAACAGAAAAAAAAAACATTGTGAGTCACACTCTTTACTCTTTCCAGAGTCTTATTTCCCCACTGAATCAGAAAATTCAAAGTTTACAACTTTACACTCTTAGCATGCTGGAGTTACGCATTCAAGCATAGAAAATGAAATTCAACATTTCTGTGACTTGCAAAAAAAATAGCATATCCTGACAATGAGTCATTCTATTTTTAAAGAAAATTATTTGGCAAGGAAGACGAAATGTAGTGGAGAACAAAAAAACTTTGCATTTTTGTTGTGGAAACAGAACTTTAGGGTGCTGGATGCCCCATAGGCAAGACTCCATTTCATCTGTCACATGGGCATTTACCATAAAAGAATAATTAAGTTAAAGTATCTAAAAAGAAAATGTGACAGAGACTGAATGATTAAGATGTGCTGAATTTTGATTGCAGTGACAGTAGCATTGCAAAGAGTGAATGAGATCTAGATAGGTGCTACATTTGATTCCATATTCGTTTTTTGCTTGTTTTTTTACGAGTACACTTACCACAGTCAGAAAAGAACATTACCCAGCGAAATCACATAAAAGATTATTCTATTGACACTGGTAGACAGAGATTTCAGTGATCAGCTGATTCTACCCTTCTCATTGCCAAATATTATTTACCATTTTTATCAATTGCTTTGGAACATGACTAGTGGCTCAGAACAGTCGAGGCTAGACTAAGAACAGCAAAGAAGACATCCAGCAAGACACACACCAGGACAGGGCAGAGAGTTGCAGGAACTACAAGGACACAAACCAGGTTAAAACAAAGACAAACCAGGGTATTGGGGCAGGAACTGAGGTGTGATGAATGGAATCAGGGGACTTCCAGGAAGTCTCATAGACCTTGAACAGCTGTGCAGTAAACATGGTTTGGGTCCTCCTGGGCCCCTTCCTCGACGAGGTGGGACCCATCTAAACCACAGGACCAAAGGGCGAGAGGAGAGCCAGTGGGACTAGGTGGCACAGATTAGGTCAGCAAGGCCAAAAGACACCAAGGAAACAGTGGGGCCGGATGGTGCAGAGGGAACAGTAGAGCCGGATGGTACAGACTGAAGGGTAGCGCCGGACAGCACCGAGAGGCCTGCAGGGCCAGAGGAGGAGGGGGCCAATGATTCCCTCGTCTGGGCCCCAGCAGAAGAGTTGTCTAAGCGGGCGATGTCAGACAGATATGAGTCTGGATGCCCACCACGAATGATGTACCCCCGTCTCCCCCTCAGGGAAATGGAGACTTGGTGACCCCCTCTTGGACTCCAGCTAATATCGGTGGCCATCCTGGGACCTCAGGTGGAGGCAGAGACCCAAGGGGTGGAACTCTAGGTGAGGCTCCAAGGGTCCTATTCTATGTCTGCTGCAAGGGCATCCTTTGTATCACTAGCATCACAGCCTAGTGGCAATGAGAGAGTTGGGCGTCGGGCTGACTGTGGCCGGGGAGTTGGGCAGCAGTGAACAGAGAGTCGGGCATCTGGCTGGTGGCAGCTGGGGAGCCAGATGTTGGGCTGGCAGTGACCAGCAGAGGATGAGGAGACCACTGGCAGTGAGCCAGAAAGCTACAAGGCAGGCACCAGGATGATGACAGGAGCTGAGGTGGGTGACAGGGTGATGACTGGAGATGAGGCTGGTGCCGGCACGACATTAGGAGATGGGGCTGGAGCCAACAGGGCAGTAGATGATGGGGCTGGAAGCAAGCAGGAAGAAGCTGAGACACCTGGAAGTCAGCAGGGCACAGTCAAGACTCTTGGGTCAGGTTTGGGCAAGATGGTTGCTACGGGGCAACATGGGTACAATGTGGCTGTTCTTTAACCTGGAATTCAGGTGGAGTAACCTTCTCTGAACTGAGCACCTGAAATGCAGGTGGAGCAGCCCTATCTGTGCCGAGTGCCTAGAGCTCAGGCAGTGCAGTCCTCTCTGGGCCAGGAGCCTGTTGCATAGCCTCCATGGGCAAGGCTGAGACAAAAGTGGGCTCTGGAGGTGTAGCAGAGGTGAAGGCAGGCTCTGGAGGCACAGCAGAAGCAAATACAGTACAAGCTCTGCATGCACATCAGAGGCAAATATGGGCTCTGGAAGCACAGTAAGGGAGAAGACAGCCCTTGCTGGATAGGGATATGGAGGCTTGTGGTGAGCAATAGCCTCTTCCTGGCCGGTCTGTAGAAGCTCAGAAAAAGCACGTATGGGTCATCTTGGGCCGGGCAATGGAGATGCGGTGGCGACCATTCCTTAGCTGGGCACTGGAGGCTTGGTGGTGACCTCACCTGGGCTGGGTGCTGGAGACACCAGGTCAGGCTGGGCGACAGTCATGGCTAGACAGTTAGGGCACCACTAACCTCCTCTACAGCGAGCTGCAGGAAGTCAGTGAACAAATCTGTGGCGAGCTGTGAGGTGCCAGTGGGAAAATCTGCAGCAAGCTGTGAGGAACTGGTGGGCAAAACTGCAGCGAGCTGCAGGCAAATTTGCATCAAGCTGCAAGGAGCCAGTGAGTGAATCTGTGGCAAGCTGCGAGGAGCCAGCAGGTGAATCTGAATCTGTGGCAAGCTGCAAAGAGCCAGTGAGTGCGGCAGCCTCACCTCGCAAGGAAGCAATGGACTTTGGAGAATCAGCATGCAGTGAGACCACAGTGATCTCTGCCAGACCAGAAGTGTTAGCTAGAACCTGCTCTGGCATAGCTCCCTCTAAGTCAAGGTGAGCTTCCCTCATCGAGGTTGGGGAACTCACTTTTGGTCTGCGAGACTCTGCTCTCCACACTGGGATTGGCCCCAGGATCTCTCGTCTCCTTCCCCGGTCCTTTACCCAGTACAGGTTTGGCATTGGTGGGGCAATCGGCATGGCAGGATGCTCATCAAGGTCATTGGTTTCATGGGGCTCCTCCAAATCATTGTTCCCATGCGGGTCCTTCAGCAGGTTGTTCTCGAGCTATCGAGGTATGTGGACTTGCAGTTCAGTTTGAGGTAGGTAGCTAGATGCAAGGGAAAGTGTGCATGCAGAAATGTGTAGCACGACAGGTTCCTGGAGATAGTCACTAGATCATTTGTTGAGCCTATTTGTTGAGTCATCATTTGGCATAATTTTCAGTTTCTTTAGTCTTGCTGGTCAAAATAGATTATGTAGTTTCCCATTGTAATAATTAGATTCCCAATACTATGTATATGTGTGATCATCGTTTTCGCCACCACATGCAAAACAGTTAACCAAGCTGCCCAAAAGATATTGTCACAACTTAAGGGAGAAGAACTCGAGGGCAGGTGTTGTAACTAAAAGAGCAGACCGGGAACAAACTGGACCACGAGGGATCAAAACAGGAGGACTGGCAATAGGGAGGTTCGACATCATTAACTGGAGGGAGGAACATAGGATTGGGAAGCATGTACAGTATATACAAGACTAACAAGAATATTAATGAGAGGTAGCAGGGAATGATTAACAGGAGGGTTAGGATTGGGAGGTAAGGCAAATGAGTAACAGGTATTGCTTGTTAGGGTCACACTAGGGAAGAGACTGGAGGGACAAGTGGACGTGGCAAGCAGCACGTGACAGATATATTCTGTACATTGCCGTGATGTGGCCTTGTTGAGTTTTTTGTTCCCACCATGTAATTTTTTGTTATTGTACTGCTATTTTGTTGTTTCTGTGTTATACAATGCTGTGTGACTATTTTGTTTATTATTGTACTGTATCTTCAGATCTGAAGAAGTTAAATGTACATACAACTGCAATCTCTTGCCAGAGAACTTTACATACTCTAATGTAGAGCCTTACAATGTTGGAACTGGTGCCCATTCATCATCCATCCATCCATCCATCCATCCATCCGTCCATTTTCTGTCCTATTCAGGGTCATGGGGTGTTCAGAGCCTATTCCAGAAGCTATGGGCGCAAGGCAGTGAACAACCTAGGATGAGGAGCCAACCTATTGCAGGGCACACTCACACACCATTCACTCACACATGCACACCTACGGGAAATTTGATAACTCCAATTATCCTCAGCATGCTTTTGTACTTTGGAGGGAAACTGGAGTAAGTTATAGACTTTTGCAGCTAAACCATAGTATTGTGCCATATGCATAAACTGTTTTTAGAAATGCTCCAAAGAAACTGAGAAAAAAAGTGTAATACCCTTGGTTTTGTAATGAGATGCTGGACAAGCTGGTGTCCACGTACTTTTGGCCATATAGTGTATATCTGATGGAGGTCAAATGTTCCTAATAAAGAATTAAATTGTTTATGCCTGTTCTGTGCCACTGCCACCACCAAGTGGTGCACAAAGTGCACTATATTTCTATCAATATTTATATATTTATATCAATTTGTACAATTCTGGACTTTTATGATGTACAGTATTGCAATGTGGAGTCATTGCTAATTTAACATCATAATGCCATCGGAATACTAACATGGGTGGACAGAAATTAACAATGGATACAAAAGCAATATAATAAGAAATATTTCATTTGAGTCAAAACACAGTAACAGTTTAAACAAGTAATTTTTTAATCAAAGATTCTCCATAGGGTTAAATACAGTATCAATACAGTTTTTTAATTGTATTGATTTTGTTGTATTTCTGGTATTTTATCACTTAATGTATCTATTTCTTTTATCTCATTAACACTGCAAATGGAAAACTTTTTTTTATCGATAATATTTTTTCACTTAATGAAAGGAAACATCCCATTTATTAATAAATCTTATTAAATGTATTGTTCAAGTCTTTCAGGGTTTTTAATAAGTACATTCTATTCATATCTTTTTTTATTTTATTCACGAAAAATTACTTTGAAAGGAAGACTTACAATGTGTAGAGGATACTAGTGGAATAGTAACAATATGGTCAAATTTTCATGTAAACATGACACAAAAGAATGAAAAAATACACTTTCTGTAACTTTAATGCGTAACTTAAATGTTCATGGCTTCACTAAAATATCTTGCCTTTCTTATTGGCTGCAGCATTCAGACAGTTGATATCTATTCATCTACTTTTAAACATGGTATATATTAAATAATACAATATGAAAATATGAACTTTATTCAGTTAATTTATCAATATATAATATTTTTTAAAGAAAAAAAACTAAATTAATTTAATTTTCTGCCTGTAGGTAAATGTTCAAAGCTGCCTTTTTTTAAATAATAAACAAGGCAGGCAGTCTTTGAAAACCATCACATTCATGGCTGAAATTACAACACAATCTACAGTATCGTTTTCCCTAAACCATCTATCTCCAAAACTTTATTATCTCAGGGTATGTCACACATGTAACAAGATTCCAGAAGGATCATTTACCCTTATCGTCAACGTGATTTCTGTCACTACCCCCGTAATGGATAGTTGATATAGAATTGGAGGTTGGCTCCTCATATATTCATACATATTTCTGATAGGAATATGTTTTGTTCTATCTATTGACAATATTTAATATAACTTGCTTGTCGATTAAGCTACAATGCTTCCAGCTTATGTACGTAAACAGCATAAGAACTGTCAATTTTGCTCTCATAAGTCTGTTTTCATACTGATATCCAACAAATGATATGATATATTTACATTATTCAGCATTATACTGTATACTATTTACAAGTGTTGCAGCTTGCATAGTCCCACCATAAAATATTTTGGGAAGATTTCAGTCACATGTTATGTCATTAAGGAAGCCGCTATACTATATAATAATATACTAAACAACAAATATACAGTGGTGCACATAACAAATGAACACAATTACAAAGCAAGAAATCACAACTGACATTCCTCAGCATAAAGATCATCCCATCAACACAGGCAGAAAGAGATTTCAGTGACCAGCTGATTCTACCCTTCTCGTTACCAATCAGTATTTAGTACTGAAAATGAGAAAAAAAAAAAAGATTTCATCTGGTGTGTAAAGCATCTGTAAACAGTTATTTCAATGTTAAAGGCACTTTTACTACTAGGACACAATGTACAGTTACCAAGGAAAAATGTAAATATCTGTTCTTGTATTTTTATTTGTACCATTTATGGAGGTGTTTCAGTTGTTCACTGGACCACTTCCTGTTATTGTTGTAGAGGTTGTACCGATATTGCAGTGCGTAAGTCCTTTGATATGTTGATGCTGAACAAAATACAGAAATAGACAGATTTAGTTTCTTTGATGCATACATAATATGTTCAAACACTTCCTAAATACTTACGCATCATGCAGGAGATTTTAGGATTGTCCCATTGTCCATTTCCCCTACACTTGATTGTCGGAAGGTGCCTCTGGATGAAACCAGTTTGGCACTGGTAGCGCACCAGGGAGTTGATCTCATAGCGGGGTCTTAATAATCCAAAGGTGCGGGCATTTTGCACAAGTGGAGGCTGACTGCATGCAACTGTGAGGAGGGACAAAAGGTACAAACTATTACTCTGGTAATGTTGAGTCATGTTATGGAATTTTTTAAATATGAATGACAATTTATGAAAATATCATACTACTCCCATTACTAATTAATAGTCTTTTATCAAATAAGACATTTATAGAGTACAAATTTGGATGGTCCTTGGGCTTATTGCCATAATGTAATCTAAACTTGTGTTTTGAATATCGCAGTGAAAAGGTCACAAGAAATCCTGATAGAGCATTCAACAGTAGTGGATTAGAAGTGATGACTGATACCTGTTCCCTTCTTGCAGGTAAACGTGAGATGATAATTACAGGGCACATCATTCCACTGCCCATCTTCATGCCAGATCATAACCACACAGTCCTCACCGGATGTGAAGAAGCTGTCAGGCTGATTTGGCCTCCAGTTTTCATATTGCTAGAAAATAAATGATTTTATTTAATTCATGGAAAAATACATCTATTCAGCATTAATACTGAATAATTATTTTGTTCATGTTAGGATAACCAAAGTATAACTATAATAACCATTGCAGTTTGCACGTTTTTACATTTTCACATTTTGCATGTTTTGTTTTGCAACTATGGAACAAAGAAGGATGCAATTTTTTATGTTCTTGTTGTGTATACCAAGATATGGATATGGTAAAACACACAAGCTTATTTTGAGTTCATCAGGAACATTGGTTTTAAAGCCAGCAATGTAATGTGTAGATAGATAGATAGATAGATAGATAGATAGATAGATAGAGTCGCAGAATAAGGTATGTGTGTATATGTAAAACACACACACACACAATAAGGTGCTGGTAAGTTGGTGGGTGAGCAATTTACAGAGGTTTATCTGAATCCACATAAGTATGGAAATTGCACATGTTGGGGTATTGCATCAGAATGTTCTAGATCGGTGCTGCAACTTCAGAAGTGTGATGGATGTGAGGTAAAAACTGTTCCTCAGCCGGGTTGTGCAACTATACACCATACAAAACATTATGACCATCCCCATGTGGAGTGAATAATGTACACTTGTAAAAATGGTGTGTGTCAAGGTGTGGGATATGTTATATGTGAAGCCAAAATTTGGTACTCTTGCATTTGGTACTTTTACATTTTGTACATACAAAGTGTCTATTGTATGCTTGAAAACTGAACAGGAGTGCATGTCAGCAATGTGAAAGTCATTTTAAAAGTAACAGTTTCAGTTTTCCTGGAATTCTTTTTAGTCATTTCCAAGAATATTGACCTTTCACGTTCTTGACCAGAGAAAAACTTTAATTTATGTAAATCCGTTTTGCCTGGAATGGTTACTTGGATTCCATTGCAGCAATTCAGTGCTTTAGTAACTTAATGTACTAAGCTTTTGGAATGTGTTTATAGGTTTTACCTTTTGATTTAAAAAACAAATTTAAACTCAATCTTGTTTTCTGAACATACATACCTCTATCAGGTCTGTATTGAATGAAAATGTTGGGTTTTTTCAGTGTTGAGCTGCTCTATGCCTCGCATGTATGAACTGATCAAGCTGCTAGGAAGGGCTTAATGATATCCATCCTTTATTTCACCAAGGTACCCCTTAGCCTGGATGTACTCTTCAGCACACCAATTTTTTGTTGGAGGTAACATCATTCTCGCTACCACCTTCCAGAGGCTCATGGAAATTATACAGTGGCCTACCTAGACTCCATCCAGCAGACAGGACTCATGGGTAACCCTGCCAAGTGCCACCTGGGACTCAGGAAAAACCTCCACCTGAAATTTCTCAGTGGATGGGTTCTGCTCTGACTCCAAGAGAGGAAGCTTTAATCTATCTAGGTTTTCCTCCACCCTTTCCCAGGTGAAAAAACACCCCATGCTTTGTATCTCTCAGAAACTCATCCGCACTGGATGACAACATATCACTGTGGAGCAGGGGATTGTGAGGGGGGCATACAGATGTACCTCAGGGACCCATGCTTCAGTGACAATCCAGCCGATTAACTTTAACTGGTGTAACGATAGGGAGGGAGGTATCACATCGGTGTTCTTTTGATAGTACCAATTTAATTTTTTTTCCTAAGCACATGCAGAACACAGATTCAGCTTCACTGTTGTTTATTTTTTCATGGCCACAAAGCTATGCTACCTTGGTGTGAAAACTTCGGCCAGTGCTGAGTAATAACATAAAAATCCTATTTTTTTATTTTTACTTGTAAACATATAAATACAAACTGGTTTTGCCGTACAAATCAGAATTTTGCTTTTGCTCAACATGATATATTAGTTCATTTATTTTTACAAGTTCTACTGCTGAAGGGCTAAACTGATTAGTGTGAAGTAGACTATAACTAAGGTAAACCATGGATAGAATCGAGCAAGGAAAACTACTAAGCACAGGCAATGCTTTCAGGTGCCACTTGGTGGCAATAAAGTCACATTTAGGAAGTCGATGTGAATCTAAAATTCAACTCAAGGATATATTGTCACAGTTCCAGCATAATGGAGTATAAAATGTTTTAAAATAAAGTGCTTATTTTTTTCCAGCAATGAAAATGAAACAGCAACTTAACTCTTTAGAAAAGCTAAATATGTATCTAAAAACCTGTGAACAATCAACAAAATGACATTATTTGCTTTAACAAAAGTAACATACATTTGGAAAGTTACGAAATTTTCCCAGTGGTCGGTCTTGTGAGGGCTGAGCGCAGATCAATTGCAGGAGAAGATTAATGGATAATTCTTTATGTTATTGGTGATTTATGTCATGATTGGCAAAATATACCCTGGAAACCCCCACACCCACACCCACAGACAGTGGTGAAATTTACCGCAGGCTTTTTGTTTGTTTTTTTGTTTTTTGTTGCCAGTCTGCCCCTGAATATGACTGAAATAAAAGCTACAGTACTACTACTACTACTACTACTACTACTACTACTACTAATAATAATAATAATAATAATAATAATAATAATAATAATAGCCAACTTCACTTTAGTGACATGCATATTTTTGTAGAAATACGTCACCTTTGAAAAAGTTTGTAGTTTGTAGGCCTATATAAAATGCTTCAGTTATACACAAAGTTTGAGAAGTATTTTGGCAGTAAGAACGACATGGATAAGCTCCACCCTCATCCACTCTCTGGGCGCCGTGTAGTGCAGGGCTTTTGGCTTAGGTTGCTGGCACAGATCCATAGTAAATGTCATCCTTGGTCTCATATGATTGTTCGCAAGAACTGTACATATTTGCCAAGTCACTTCCAGAGCTTATGTTCATTACATAGCTGGCCTTTCCTAGGTGAAAAAATCTGAGACTCCAAACCGCTCTGCATGGTAAAATAAAGGTCTACCTTAAGAACAGCTCAAAATCTTATGTAGCTCTGATTTAAAGGAACCCAGGGTTTAGCTTCCACTACACTAACAGGGAGACTATTTTTTCTTTTTTTTCCAAAGATGGAAAACAGCAAGCAACCCTGTATATACTTGAACAAGGCTCTTAACCCCCAGCTCCCTGGGCCCCACTACAGGTGTCTGTCCTTCACAGACAGCTTACTCTACAAAATAGAGCAAGTTGAAGGAGGCATAAAGACAATTTCCCCACAGGGATGAATAAAGTATCAATTGTTATATACAAGAGGTGGCATGGTGGTGCAGTGGTTAGCACTGTTGCCTCACACCTCTGGGACCTGGGTTCCAGTCTCCGCCTGGGTCACGTGTGTAGCGTTTGCATGTTCTCCCCATGTCTTCGTGGGGTTTCCTCCGGGTACTCTGATTTCCCCCCCCCCCCCACAGTCCAAAAACATGCTGAGGCTGATTGGAGTTGCCAAATTGCCTGCATGTGTGAGTGTGCCCTGCGATGGGCTGGCCCCCACATCCAAGGTTGTGCCCGTTGCTTCTGGGATAGGCTCCAGACCCCCCGCGACCCAGTAGGATAAGCGGTTCGGAAAATGGATGGATGTTATATACAACTATAATTTATTTCTTAGTTCCCCATCTCGTTAGAACTCGAATTTCTTGAAAGTCGAACAAACTAGTACAGAACTCGATCTGAATATCAGTAGTCGAACCGTAAACGCTGACCTAATATAAATTGTTCACATCAGGAAATGAGTCATACTACAATGCAATTCTTACTTGAATGTCTTCTTCACAGACTGGACAATTAACTGAATAAAGCAGCGCAACATTACAGTAACTAAGAATAAATAAACCAACTTACGTGTACTAATAGAGCATTTATGTAATTTATTTAAAACTTTATTTTACCAAGTAAATTAACTGAAAACCAGTTCTCACTGCTTTATGTGACACTCGGGAGAAATATCAGATTATGCATCGGAACTGCCTGGGATACAAACGTCATGCGTGTAACTAAACTCTTCAGCCAAAAAGGGCAAAGGTGTGTCATCACGGAGGTGGTTCCAGTTTGTGCAGCCGGGTGAGAAGTCGCTATGCATCTAACTATAATGCATTGCATCCGGATCAGAATGCGTTGCTTTAAGCCAGCGCTGTAAGCAAGTCGAATGCACCCAATGACCGGACTGGGGAAACTCAGAAACGGCTGATCACATTGGGGATCCCACACGAGGTTAACGAGGGGGCGTGGCACACGGAAGGAGCAGACAATCGGGGCAGGACAGGGGTAATGTTGGGATAAGATCTTTATCGTTTTGGAAGCCATTAAGAAAAAAATGCTCTTCTTGTTTTATCCTGTTCATTTTTTGTTTGTCCGGAGTACGGAATGGTTTCAGTTTGAGAACCGAGGTACCACTGTTCTCAAAAGTGAATGACAGAATTAAGGGACATACAGCAATAACCTAAAACAATATGATTACCCCCATGTGAAGTGAATAATGTTGAATCTCTCATAAGAAACAGTACATATCAAGGTATACATGATGCAACATACAATGAGATTCATTGGACCAAGCAATCTTTTTCCATTGCTACAAGGTCCGCTTCCTATGCTTGCATACCTCGGTATAAATTCCAATCCAAATAATGCTTTAGAGAAGCATATCCAGTTACAGATCTAGTTATGACATTCAGTTATGATGTACGATGAACCATACTGTCTACACCTTTTTTCGTGACTGCATTTCAGAACATTTAGCATTCATTTATCATGACAAAATTTAACGCTTTACATAAACTGCACCTTATAATGCATTCATAGAATATTCATAAATAACATGTAAGTACACTAATAACAAACATATTATTATACAATTGTAATGTTGGTTATTATATAATGGTATAATTATATATTAAAGCTGTTAAGGTATGTTAGGATGTTATGGTATACTTACATGCTGCTTATGAATGTTCTATGAATGTATTATAAATACATTATGAAGGTGCGCAGAATGATCAATGAATGCATAATTAATACATTATGAAGATGCAATTCATCTAAACCATTTCTGAATTTTGCATTAAAATTAATCAAAAAGACAGGCATAGTACATTGTAATAGGACAAGAAAATCTTTAAATGATGTGATGTGCAGCTCTGTTTGCACGGATTTTCATACTGTTCCATTGAAAGGTGCTGGTATTGAATGCGAATTCTACTGAATACTGTCTTTGGTTAGGAAAGGCCCTGTTTGTAACCTTTCTGTTCCCAGATTGTATTTGAGATAGATTTGACCAGTGTAGAATTGATCAGTGGCTTATGATATTCACATACCTCAAAGCTCTTCATAAAAGTTTTCCATCAGGCATATGTTGCATGCTTGCTCAAATGATCTCCACACAATTCCCCCACCTCGTCCAGCCCCAAGCTTATGTTTTCACTGCTTGCCTAAACCTTTAGCTTTTATTTAAGATTCATTTAACTTTTTGTAATGCATTGCTTCAATACCCCAAATCCTCCTTTTATTTATAGGTGGATTAAAGAACTGGTTTTGAAGTGTGACACAATTATATGTTTTAGGCAGGAATATGGCAACTATGAGCAACTCACTTGACAGAGCTTGAAGAAGAGCCTATGTCATGCCAATAGAAAACATGCAGAGCCTCACTTATGTAAAGAGACACAAAATGTCTGCATACCAAGGTGAGCTCTCTCTGGATATTGCAAAATCAAACTTCTGTATAATGAATATTTTCAAATCACAACAACAGGAAAAAATTGACAACATGCTAATTTAAAATTGGAAACGATTTTTACCATAGGTTGGCCATCAGTCCAGCGGAAGTCGTTTTGGAACATCTTATCATTGAGACCAATCCATTGGTAGTTATTTCCCAAACCTGTAAAATAAATAAATAATTGTTTGTGTGTGTGTGTATATATATAATGATATAAATATAAATGATGTAAATAAAAAACATTTGTGATTTTAGGCAGAATGGGTAAAAGCAGAAAAGGAAATGGCACGAATGCTGAGGGAACAATATAGGGGCTAGGAGAAATCAAGTGGGGGAATCTGGGTTTTTTTTGTCAGTGTTTGTTAATTACACACATGGTAACTCAGATAAAAGTGACACAGCACTTACGATTCACAAACAGCTGCTCTTCCTGGGAAAGAATGCTGGTGAGATGGGCTCCCATTACACGGCAGTCTCTCTCTGCTGCTTCCCAAGCACGCCGATGAACAAAGTATTTGTAACAGTTGCCCTGGAACTTGTGCCAGCCGTAATCACATGTCTCAGTGTCTAAAGAGATCCATTATATAGAAATTAGACAGTCGAATCATAATTAATGTTTTAATATAATACTAACTTATATATATATAATTACATTTAATTATCACACTTTTTTGCAGTGTAATACGTCTGGATTGTAGAGAAGTGACTTCAGATTATAAATCAATCAATTTGAAAAGGACTATTGCATAATTCCTCTTCAAGTTACTTCTAAACAAAACACAATGCACAAAACACAAGTTGTTGAACTGCTTGGCTGAAGGAATTCTGTTTAAATAAATTTTAAATGCCCTAAACATGCTTTATAATTTGAACCATATATATGATAAACCTAAGTGATTATCCCACTTTAATAATTTAATTATATAATGTTGTAGTATATATGTCCTTATATATAAAATGGACCCTTCCACATTGCAGAGGTTAGGGGCTCCTATAATATAAGGCTACAGCTACCCTTCACAGGGCTCTCAGCTATCAGGCCTCTCTGCTGTCAGGCCTCGGTCAGCTGCCCAGTCCAAATAATATTTGCACAAGTGGGAGGCTGCCATAAACACACTTGGCATCCTCCAAACCAGCAATGTACATATATTTTCTGCATTTATGAGTTACTAAACTTTTTGACCGTAGTCTGTTGGTCGTCATGAGTCCTGTGAAATTCCTAAAACAGGGTTGTTAAATATCCCATTTCATTTCTTCAACCCTGTGATCTACTGAAAAAACAAAAGTCTTGATGCAGAAGGGTGAACTGTATGTATATCATGTATCTGGAGAGAATGTACCTTGTATTAAAAACTACTGAATGCTTTTTATGGTTTTGTATGTCTGTCATTTACAAGCATGGAATAGATATGGCAAAATAGAATGTCTGGTAGAAAAAGAAAAACAGTATCTTCAGAATTTTTTAATTCAAAGTATAGTTCATCTTATACAAACCATTTTTTTGTGTAGACCATAATGTGTAACAAGGTAACACCAACGTAAAATATAGCAGTACCTCCAGATAATCCATTGGAAAAACACACACATACACAAAAGTTCTCTAAAGCTAATCACCTGGTCACTGGGCTTTTCCTACTACTACTACGCCAACGTCACTTGACATCTCACACCAGACCACTGCAACTCTTTACTGAATCAAGGGCATTGCTAAAGATTTTGGTCCCCATGAAAGCATCTTCCAAATCTTCCAAACCACGACAGCCTCCGCCCCCGGAATTTTTCCCCGCTAAATGTAAGTAGATCACCATGGCTCCTGTCGTTTGCTCCGAGTGCAGTATGTTTAGCTATTCTTCTCCCGTCATTAGCGGTACGTTTGTCTGC
>JABFEA020000043.1:24793423-24814185 GCA_019775915.2 Cyphomyrus plagiostoma
CCGTGGCTTGCAACTACTCCTCGTCTCAGCTGTGAATCTCTTCTCATCAATGGACCCGGCGGAGTACAACTCCAACACAAGCCATCAAGTGATTCAAGTTCAACTGGATTTCACCATACAAAGTCTTTGTTTCACAATAAAATTACAAATATCCATATATGCAAACACTCCAACATTCCACATTGTGATGTTGCTTCAGCTTAAAGTTAGCATCATTTAATATATAGATATATATAGAGGTATGAAGGTTACTCACAGCCTGAAAAAAGGTGGGCCCCACCTTTATCAATACCACTCCCCAATTGTTTTATTGATGTGTTCTTACCAGCCAGAAAACACGTAACCTCTAGACCCTTGGTGTAAATTTCAGAGTGATGACTTTTCAGTCTTTTCATTGGTGCTGTGGTACCACAATGCTATTGGCTAATGGTGGATGGTGTTTCTTAGGCTACATTTACACTGCAGGCCTTAATGCTCAATTCTGATTTTCTGCTTTTGTTTGGCTGTTCACATTACTATTTTTAATGTGGGCAATATAAGATTTCACTATACTGAACTGGCCCATGTGCGCACAAAACAACAAAGACGCAATGACGCGCATGCACAAAAACAAACTCGTCACTTTATTGATTCCAAAACTGCCCCGTTACGATATAAGCTTTCCAGTTTTGCCTGAATATTTTTCTCGTACACACTTTTAATAAACAGTGAGTTTGTAAATGTTTATTGAATAAACACAACTAACATTTAGAAAATCATAAACACCAGTCATAAAGACCAAGCCGAATCTAATTAATTAAATTAATGAATCGATGCAGCTCATTAAACCGTCACGTTATAGTTTAGTGAAGTTGATTCAAAGCTTTAAAATGGCATGTATAGCCTGCTTACATGCAGTATAAAACTAATGACTGGTCACTTACCACACAGACTTCAAGCAAGGGCTAGTTTTACTAAAATAAAACACAATAATTCAGCATGCGCCCTAAAACATACATAGGTACAAGGACGCTGTATAAAAGACGATCTTGATCAGCACGAGGAGGGCTCATGGCTAATTTAAATGATACATGGAGCAGACAGTGCGCAACGCTTTCATGCTGCTATTTTTTAATGTACTGCAAGTGTGTGACCACCTCTCATTAGGAAGGTAATACAGTGTAATATGCAATAAATACCTGCTTAACTCCTGCTGTTACCAATACCGCAGGTGTGTTTTGAATCATGTAGGAACGCGTGCCACTGTCAGAGCTTTTAGCCAATAACATGTCAGTAAGCAGCACGCACAGGGTACTACTGCGTCGGGATGCCTTCAGAAAATACCATACGCCATATGCAGGGCACAATGAAAAGTTGCGGGCAAGTTTTAAGTTGTAAGAAAATACAGCTTGACTTGGAATGGTATGTCAGAAATGTTTTTGGGACATACCTGCTAAATTATCAGATTTATGGCAATCTATGCCGATATGTGTCACTGTATAACAACACAATGTACGCTATACATATATATAATTTACGATACTAGTTAAGCAACGCCTATATCTATGCAGTGTCATCTGATGTTAAATTAACACTCAGAATATCCTGTGCTTTGTCAGATAGCGTACACATTTTGAGCCAGTGACAAAACAGAGAAAACGTTTTAGACTGGGGGCTTTCTAGATATTGAAACGATTAGGTGCTTTACCTGGGGTTTGACTTTTTCTTATTACTTTTTTCATTGGCATCAGGGCTAAAATACTCAAGGATAGGCTTAAAATACTTGAGGCTAGAGCCCCAAGTGATCGAACCTAACGATGTGACGCCCATGGTGTTAGAGATTGTTGATACTGCCTGGTGTCATGCTTCTCCCACTCCAGTTCCTATGCTTGGTGCACAGCCTCAAATCATGATGTGTTTAACACCTTTACTGTTTGGGGCAGTGTTGCCAGGTTAACCAAATATCTGCTTAAAATCCACCCAATGAAAGTTGAAACTCAAATATTTGAAACCCCAGTATACTGTATCTCAAAGAAATAAACCAGCATTCTGCATGTTGTTCACATTGAAATGTGTCACAATGACGTCACATAGATGGACCCACCCTTTTCCCAGGACTTTGGTTAGCTGGCCGGAGTGCGATTTTCAATTTGAAACTGGTCTGCATGCGCATTTACATGTATGTAACAGTTTTATCACCTTGTAAATAGTCTGTAGGGTTTTTGATGTATCTAATTTTAGGTCTATAATGGAATAACATAGATTTACTGTAAGATTGCTTGCTTGAGAGTCTGAAAGCATCAGAGGCATGACACTTAGCAACCCTGCTTTCCTTGTGCATCTGTCTCTGACTTTCAGTGGCTAACGATTCAGTATTACTCAGGATTAGGAGCTACTTGCATTCATAATAATCAAATTCTTTCTCCCCTTACAGTCTGCTGCCACGGAACCTTATAAAGGCAACCCAAAAACCCGCTTGACCTGCTAATATTTACCCACAACTGTATTTTCAAAATAGCCCGACTGGGTGGGAAAACTTCAGACCTGGTTTGGGGAGAGTTGTACACTCAATGCTATACATGTGTAGAAATTTCAGCAGTGCCTTAAATTCAACAGTGCCTCTAATTATTCATGAGAATGCACAGCCCAGTTCTAGAATGAACAAAACCAGGAATATAGCTATATGCAGTTGCTATACTATAAACCTTGGGTTAATTCAGATACACCCCACTGAGCCTAGATTACTAGAAGTTGTTCTCTAGTGACCTATGCTATGCGACAACTTTGAATCTACTTCCAAATTCCTCCTCTTCTGCTCCCTCCTTCCTAGGTGGACATGCTTGGTGAACCCTCCCTCAAGGGTGGCCACACACATTCCACTCATGCAGATTTCCACACACCTCCCGTTCTGCATAGCTGTGTGCACATCCTCATCTTTGCATTCCACCAAAGAAATATCCTGCTTCCGATAAATATAGGAGGGGCAAAGACCCCTAACAGCCCTAGTGCACCCAAATTTCATGCAGCTGGACCCCCTTCATTTGACAAACCTCTTTTCCTTTCTTCCTCCCTTTCTTCTAACCCAAATCCCAAGCTACTGAATGCTGTATTCATTGTAGGATGGTAACAAACTTGAGCTGGGCATCAATCTCTCTTTACCTGGTCCCCACTGAGATGGTAGAAGAAATCGTAAAATCTGACACTGTAGGTTCAGACATCACAGGTGCACCTAGTTTAAAGCTTTGGTAGCGGAATTCCAGTTTCAGTCTACCCACACATTGAAACACAAAATATGTACCAGTTAAAATCTGTCTTAAATGCAGGACTTTGGAAAACAATGTCTACATTCACATTAAAACCCCACCTGTGCCTCAGTTGTGTTCTTCAGATGCACCAGAATGCTCCACAATAGGCTTAACTCACTCACCGAGGTCCCTGAACATGTCCAGCTCAGGCCGGTGGAGATCTTACTTCTCTTCTCACCCAGCACTGCCGTTCAGTTTGCTCACTAACGAAATTCAGCCCTTACTTCTTGCCTTACTACTCTCCTCCTTCCTTTCTCTTTTTTGGATCTGTTTTTTAGTCTGATGTTAAAATGTGGTCGTGTGATGTTATATATAAATGTTGATTGTTCAGTTTAGGCTAGATTTTGTGAACTGCCCAGGTGTATGTTTACAGCTAATAGGAGCTGCCCAGATGTACAGTCTTTTGAGAATTGTTTTGATTACTTTGAAGTTATAAGGAACTGTCATGGACTATCAGTCAATTGACCAGAAAACAAAACCAGAGTACAAAGGACTTGCATAATTCCTGGATGATCACACGTTCAATTTCACACTGTGGATCCAAACTAGGACTCTACCCTGAGGATTTCAATCCTTCCACCCTCAGACCAAGGGAAGAATGTATGCATGGTGAACCCAACCCTACAGTGGCCACACTCATTCCACTCATACAGGTTTACATGCTACTTCCCTTCTGCACAACTGCATGCACATTCTCACCATCCCATTCCTTTCACAAACCCACTCACTTCCATATGACCAAACATGTTTATTATGTTGTGTATCAATTAATGTCTTTTATTGAAATCAGTAGATTTGGTCATTCAGATACAGTTTAAAGCCATCACTCTAAAGAATTCTTAACCTTCAGAACTAGCCGAATCATCCATATTGTCGATATAATTAAGCTTAATCGAAATAATACGGTGATTTAACAGTTTTAAACATTCAAAATTCTGTAATTTTAATTCAAATTAAAATAAATAAATTTAGCTGTATTTTATGAGACTGATCCAATATATTATCGGTGCCATGTTCAAGGGATTGTGACTTGACTTCGGTTATATCTGAATGATATAAACTTTGTATTTTGTCCAAACAATGGGTTGTGTTGGAACTAACCAACCCCCAAATCACCGCCAGGTGTCACCAAAGTTATTGACTCAAGTGAGTCCGGTGTAAATCCATAGGCTTGAATTCTTGTGGTAGTCTTATGTCTGCGGAATAGTATGGAAGCCCTGAAGAGCAAAACACACCAGCAAATACAAAATCAAATAAAACATGCCAGCAAATACAAAAAACCAGCAGCAAATATGAAAACACACCAGCAAATACAAAAGCACAACACAAACGCAAAAACACACCAGCAAATACGAAAACACAACATTAGTGGCACTGAAAACGGAAAGGATATGTACCTACTGTTTATCACATGCTGATTACTGATTGATAGGGCACCCTGTCAATCAGCTAACAGACATAACTATAGTTAATCCAAGGGTACATCTTTGGGTATCAGATATAAGCAAAAGATACAAAAATAAAATGGATGTCATTTGATATGACTATACACGCTGATATCAAAAGACTTATAGATGTGAGCCTCCCATTGTAAGTTATGAGGATATTGTAAATTACATGGTTTTTCAAATGTTGGGGGTGACTGTAGCAGGCAAAATATTTTGGTGTATTCACCAGTATAAATCATGTGTTTACTCATTTATTATTATATATAATCATTATTTTAATTTCATAATGTAATGGCAATAATAAGCCATATAGTTTGTTCTCGGCTATAATGTTAACGTTACGGTGCTATGCCTGTTTTCATTATCATTACAACAAATCTCGTCTGATCGAACATAAATGAATGTCTTTTATTGGTGAATTTCAGATAGATTTATTTGTTTCAATGTCGATGAATTTGCTGTTGTGTTCTTATAATTACTCCCATGTCCGTTACTCCCAGGAGATCCTGTTTCCTTGCCAAGAAACATGGAGAAGTTCACACATTTGAGTGTACCGTTTACATATCTCTTTGCACTTTTATCAATGGTCTTTGCACTTTGCCTAACCTTATGTGTACTGAATATCTTTATTGTTCCTCTCCCAACATCGCACTGTCCCATCTCCTTTTGCACGGTTTATACTGTTGTGTCTTATCCCTCATACACCTGTTCCTTCCCCTGTAACTGTGGCACAAGAATTTCATTTTTACTGAGTTCTATGATACATGTAAATAAAGTGATTTAAGAGATTTATCATTGACCGGTATTGAAAGGCAAAATATGGAACAAACCTCCAACTGGCACCAAGAATGAAGTGGTCATTATACTGTATGGTTTGTCAATAGGGGGTGGCATGGTGGTGCAGTGGTTAGCACTGTTACCTCACACCTCTGGGACCTGGGTTTATGTCTCCGCCTGGGTTACATGTGTGTGGAGTTTGCATTTTCTCCCCGTATCATCATGGGGTTTCCTCCGGATACTCTGATTTCCCCCCACAATCCAAAGACAAGCTGAGGCTGATTGGAGTTCCTGAATTGCCCATAGGTGTGCATGTGTGAGTGGCTGGCATGTTAATGTGCCCTACGATGGGCTGGCCCCCTCTCCAGGGTTGTTCCTTGCCTCGTGCCTATTGCTTCTGGGATAGGTTCCAGACCCCCTGTGACTCCGGAGGATAAGCGGGTTGGAAAATGGAGGAATGGATGGGTTTGTCAGTACATGCTGCTTTATTTTTCAAGTTCCAGAAAGTTTTCACTCAAATGGAACAACAGACTGACATTTAAGGCATGGGATATTCTTGCTATTTTGTTTATTGAGCCTGTTCGTCTCCCTCTTTTATATGTAACATTTCCAAAAGTAAAGTACTATGAAAAGAATGGAATATTTCCTCCCGCCAGACCTTATGGCTCTTTCTGCATGGATACAGAGATATACAAGTTTTACCAGCTTTAAGTTCAGTCATAGCCTCCGTTGGAAGTAAACTGCCCCTAAATTCGAGTTTACAAACTAATAAACAATAATCGGTACCACCACACAGACAGTTTCAATGTAAATTTTACACCTCCTTATCCTTAGCTGTAAGGTCCATCAAAACCAAAAAAACGTATTGAAAATAGCACACCACATAAATAACCTAACATAGTATAACGTTACCAGAGATCATTTTAATAACTCGTTACCTTTATTGCTGATTTAGGATTAAACCAAAGTTGCTAACTTAATAGGTCAATCTTCGCATTCACTATAGTTACGACTGTCGGTTGATTGATAGACTGCCTGTATTCTGTTGCGATAGTTGGTGAGTGCCGGGCAAACAGAGGGGAGATCCAGGCAGGCAGGCTGGGACAAACGAGGGTTTATTTCCACAACACTCCACACAGACAACGTTTATGCCGCGTCTGCCGGAAGAGACGCAGACGCAGACCTAAATACACGGGACAAGGCACGAGACTGGCGTGCGGCGGCGCCACACAGGTGGAAACACTAGGCAATCACAGGAGGTAACGAGGTGGGCGTGGCACACGAGAGGGGAGGACGTCGCGGGACGTAACATACTGTCACGTACAAGCATGTGATGATCAGTAGGTACATACCCTTTCTGTTTTTAGTACCAATAATGTTGTAGTGTTTATGCATTTCCTGGTGTGTTTTCATATTTGCTGTTTTGTTTTTGTATTTATGTTGTGTTTTTGTATTTTCTGGCATTTTTTTTTTATTTGCTGTTGTTTTTTTGCCTTCAGTGCTTCCGTAAATAGTTTTAAACTTTCAATAACTTATTACAGCCCTTAAATTTAATTTTAGTAATTTTAATTGAATTCCAGGTGAATTCATAAAGAAGCAACCAATAATTCACCCAGCTAACTGTGCTACCTATACTGCACTGTGTTGCTCTATCCTGCGGATTATTCTTGGCTTGTAATTACATTACACCACTTTGTAGCATCACTCCTATTCCTTCACTCAAAAACTCTCTGTAAACAAACTAATTATGAGCTCTAGCCCCAGCCAAGCTCCAGAGGAACAAACCAGTGCCTCATAACAGGTTGAACATTTTGTTGCCCGAATTATGTACCTCTCAGACACACATATGCATAACATGAGGCAGGACTCCATGTCTGAGAATGTGGATTCATGACCTACTGTCACTAGTTCAAAGAGTACCCAAGTCCCTCAGCATTCAGGACAGAATTGGTAAACTGTTTCTACTTTATCATAGGAGAAGTAGACTTGAACTGAAAGTCCTATATGACAGAATTGAATTCTTGAAGAGGTAGTCTGACATAGGTGTTGATGAAATGAAAAAAAGGTTGCAATAGGTTGACCCTACTTCCAGAGGGAGGTATATTACTCAACTTCTAGAACAGTCCTTTTCTGATGAGGAACTAGAACCTGAGGGCCAGGAAGCCCTGGTTTGAGCCCCTTGATCAAGGGAACTTGAACTTGAATTGAACTTTATTGTTATTCAGACTGTACAGGAAGGAGTGTGCAGCTAAACAAAATTGCATTTCTCCAGGTTCATTGTACAAACTTAAGCACAAGACACACTATCCACGCTATCCAACACCAAATAAAAATAATATACAGATACACAGACAAGTTTAGGCAGAATAAAATAAATATTCCACATTATAAAGAACACTTTGTTGTTGCATTATTGCACAGTGTGGGAGGGAAGGGAAAAAAATATAATCTATAATGGGGGAGGGGGGGGTAGTCCATTTTGTTCTCCAGAAAGTGGATCTTAGACGACAAAATAATTGTCAGTGCATGTCCATAGGGGTTAGCTTTTAGCCTAGCGCTGATCTCCACTCAAGTGCTGCATTTTCGTAGTCTCTCACGCCAGTTTCGTTGCTTCCTGGTGCAGTCGGTGATGGTATAACAGTAGGATACTGCACAGGTCTCTGGGTCTTGCCAAGGCAGAAATCCTGATTAACAGAGCTAGCAGAGTGTTTAGGGCTGTAAGGCTAGTAAACCCCTAGATAAATCAGAGGCACTACACTTAACATAGATCACACCTTATCGGGAACCTGAGAGGCAGGCTTACTTCTGAGGGCGGAACTAACCAGACCTGGAGGATGACAGCCTTTCAAATCTCTCTTCCTCCACCACCTATATCCATGCATGGGGACCCATGTCACACTCATGGCACAGCAATGTGATCCATAAAGGCGTGAGATTCAGCTTATGGTTCAAATGGCATGAGAGACCATTGTTTGACCCAGTGACAAGAAAGAGGATGCATCATGGGTGTTTGCACTCCAAAGACCTCTGGACACTCCCTTACAGTTAGAAAGCTCTGAGACCCCTGTGGTCCATCTTGGGCCCACATAGCGCCACTCTTTCCAGGAACCAGAAGGTACAAAAAGGTGGAATGAAAGGCACGCTAATCCCAAAGGGGGTGGATGTCACTAGATGCATGATCACCTTAAGGGCAGAGTGGCAATACCTCTCACCAGAGCAACCCGTGTTCTGTTAGGCAGGACCACAATAAGGGTGACCACTACCATAAATACCGCTATGGTAGCAGGGAGAGGACACCTGACTCATGCAAACCTCCCCTTGATTGCAATTCCTGGGAGATCTTGTTCAGACATGGAATGCTGCCTGAATCCAAACTAATGTTTTTGTGGAAGGCCATTTGAGTATTTTAGCATTACTTGACACACCTTATGTGTTCTAAGCTTTTCACAGAGGTGATGTAGGTCATGCTGGTTCTTGGGAAACACTTCAAGGTAGAAGCCTGTTATATACGCATCAGCAGTTACATCCAAGATCGGGCACCAATTTCCTAAATTCACCTTCCAGGAAGTTAAAATCCTGCTCCTGGTCTACATATTGAGCTTTGACGGAGAGCAGTTCATTGATCAAGATAGGCTTTACAGGCTGGCACCCTTAACTGATTGTCACAAAGGTCAGCTGTGGGCCCACTTCAAAGTCTGTCAAAGACAAGTCAGCCAATCTGAACCTGTGCACAATTATAAGCGCTGCAGGAGACTGTAGTATATAGTTAGTCCTGCTACAACATGTGATATCACGCTTCAAATCTGTTTTAACGAGAAATATTAGTACCCAAATCCAATACAATGTGGAATAACATCTGTATTTGTGTGATTTTCAGCACTTTGTGAACTACAAAGCGTTATGGTTTTAGTGAGAAACACTAGTTGTGCACAAAAATAGCTATCCAGGTGAACGATGGTGATGCCTGATTAGTGAACAAATCATTCTTTTGAGCTTCTTCTTTTTAGTGATTCAGTTGAATCAGTCTCTAAATCTAAAACCGACTTTTTGTACATCTAAACATGGCACAGGTCAAAGTTTTACATTCTTAAAATCTAAAAATATTTGACAAATTATCATATAAAAACACAGCAGTGTTTTTTAATTTACTTACAGACTACATGTCCCATCAAAGGCACTTAAATCTGTTGACCCGTCTCTCCTTCTGGTCCTGAAATCCAGGCTAAAGCACAGGGGACATCGTGCATTTGTGGTGATAGCTCCAAAGCTTTGGAATAAGCTGCCTCTGCATATTCTTCTGGTCCCAAAATTATCTACATTTAAAATGTATCTTAAAACAAACTTTTATTCTTGGGATTCTTTTTTTTCTGTACCGTACATGGATTTATATTATTTTGATTGCACGGTACTTTTGTTCAAATGCTGTTTTGCGAAATATGCTTTATAAACATCTTAAACTTACACTGTAGCCATGTTGCCTTTGGTACCCCTCCTTCTACTGTAATCTCTTGTATTTGTGTTGTATGCATTCCGAGATATATGGTGGCTGTGGCTGTGGACTACTCTCAGCTAATGATGAAAACGATGCTTCATAAACCATTTGTAGTATTTTCTAACCCCAATAGATGGTTCTCTCTGTTCAGAAAAGCACTCAAAGCATGCCCGAAAGTAACCTAAGGTCACCATCTTGTGGGGTCAGAAAACAAAGCAAATGGTTCACGAAGCATTGTTTTGGCCATCACTACTACCGACTTTCACCAGTCATCAAGTTAGTGAGATTGGCACATTCGGTTGAAACCATTACTAAGCAATTCCTGTGAGACGCATAAGACCCATAGGAGATGTTTATGTGATAAATTTATTCACTTATTATTATTATTATTAGTAGTAGTAGTAGTAGTATTGTTGTTGTTGTTGTTTCATATTTAGTGTATAATTACATTATTATTGACTGGTGTTTTTATTATTTAATTCATTTAATTTGGCTTAAGTTACTAAGTTTTGACTCAGATTCATTGGTTCCGCTGAGCCACACCTTCCATGACCTTAAACCTACTAACCCAGTGATTGGTGAGCTGCCCAGCTCTTTACTGAGCCCTGAAACCCACAAACCGATGCTGGCCACAAATTGCAGCAGGATGATTTCATTTGCTACCCCTGAATTGGTGCAGCAGGATGACATTTGCCAGATAAATTTCAGTAGTAGGGGGGGGATGCATGTTCATGCCATTGTCTCAGCGAGCCAGCCGGAATCCTCTGTTATTACACCAGGGACTTCTCCCGAAACGCTCCATCCTGACTTAGAGGTCAAAATTGAGCGACAGCTTGTCAAGGCAGATATTCTAACCACTGACACCCAAAGAGAACAGCTCTAACACTTTCTAACGCTTCTAACATCTTTCCTCAAGGTGTCTGTAATGATGGGGTAACCGACTTACATGTAGCATGCATTCCCATTGACCTGGGTGACCTACCAACCTTTGTATATCAGTACAGGATTCCTCCTACACCAAAAATATGAGCAAACTGTCCTCCATCCCCTCTCGCACTAGGTTCTCCAAATCTAAACCCTGTGTGCAAATGGGTACACTCCACGCAAATATAGAAATATCATGCCTCAAATGGAGAGGTGACAAAGACCCCTAACAGCCCATGTCCACACAAATTGTATGCAGTTAGACCCCAAACCTCTTTTCCTTTCGTCTTCCATGTTCTGACCCAAACACCAAGCTAACAAATTCCAAAGATTGTAGAAGAAATCGTAAGACCAGACATTGCCACTACTGTTCAGACATTGTAAATACACTTGGCCTATAGCTTTGATAGCACAATTCCAGTTTCAATCCACCCATACACTGAGACACAAAATATCTACCAGCTAAAATCTATCTTAAATGCAGACTTTGGAAAACAATGTCTATGTTAACATTGTCCCCCTGTGACTCCCCACTAAAGATTGGACGTCGGATAGACGTGCAGATCATGTCTATATTGGGTCCGTCAGTCCATGACCAATTCTGGACATCAATACAACGTCCAAACTAGGTACACAATTTGAACATCCACCCATGACCCAAATTGTACGTCAACATGACATTCAACATTTGAACATTTGGATGCCATGTGGACGTTTATGACAGATGCAGGAAATATAGTTTTATTTACAAATATCAACATTGTTGTTATCAACATAATACATGTGAATACAGATTATTTATAAACTAAAATGATTTATTATGTTTTAGCCTATTGATTTATTCAGTACTGGGATTTTTTATTCCTGTTTTTCTTTAACTGGTTTATTTACTTCAATTAATCAACTTATTTGTTTATGCATCTATGTATTTATCCATATATCTGATTATTTATTAGGAAATGCAATTTGTGGGAAATTAGAGCTCCGAAAATAATTTCATGACAGCTGATATCCACCCTTAAAAGTGACGCCATGATAGCCATTCCCGGCCGATGCTCAAGAGAGGCAATGATTGCTACAGCAGAAGGTCAAGGCCCAACCAAAAGATTCAAACAGTGAACACCACTCTGATTGGCTGAGGCAACAAGCCACACATTTTACCCTGATTCGGCATGGTCACAGCAATGCAAATGGCCGCACAGCTTTTCAGCTTTTCACTACATAAATCCCTATGGTGAGTCCACCCATCGTTTTCCTGTAAACTGAAAGTAAGTTTGGTCAGCCTAGTAAATTCTATGTCCATTTGTATGTTATTGTTTTAAATTCACAAAGCTGCTGTAGTTATAGAAGTTAGCATGTCTTAACCGCACAGATTTTTTTCTTTTGCGTTAGCTTGCTTCTATGTACAACACTCTTAGTTCAGTTTCAATGGTATTTTGACTGTCCATGAGACAGCATGTCGTTTTATGTAAATGTAAATTGTTTGTAGCTTAGTAGTTAGTGTATAACTCTTAACCATGTTTCCAGAGGGTGGAGGACATGTTTTCTGTACCAGTTAATTTTCCTGTAGCTTTTTGGCTGAACAGATAGTTTGAACTGGGAATGCAATTACAAATTTACAAATTTGTATGCGTCTCCAGTTATCTGAGACAGTCAAATTAAGTTATTGGAATATGATCTAGTCCTATTTCAGAAGGTGGCATTCTGTTCCAGATAATTTCCCAATAACTTCACTTGATTGTCTCAGCCACAGACAACTACAGATGCATACGAAGGTGTAAACAAAGCTACTGAGAAATTAACTGGTGGCCTATAGAAAACATGTCCTCCACCCTCTGGAAACATGGGACTACAGAGCCTATAGAAGCAGTATCAAAACAATGTCTAAAATGAGTCTAAGTTTGACGTTGAAAAGACGTCCACAACGACCACATTTGAACTCACTTTGTGCAGTGGGTCAGTTGTGTTTTTGAGACACATCAAAAAGCTCCACAATAGGCTTAACACCTATGGCTGCCGTTCAGCTTGCTCTCCATCTACACTTAACCCTCACTTCTTTGCCTTACTATTCTTTCTTCCTTTCTTCCTCTTTTCTCTTTTTGGGTCTATTTTATATAGAAATGTAGTTAGTTAGTGTTTACTATTTTCTGTCTCAATGAATGTCCTTTATCGAAACCAATGGTTCTTTGTAGTCATACAGATATCATTTGAAACCACCACTATCAAGCATTCTTAACCTTCAGAACTGGTTTAATTACTCATATACCTTAATTAAGCCGAATGGAAGTAAAAATATGGTGAGCAGGGATAGGTGTGGAACACCAACCCAGGAGTTGTGAGGCAACAGTGCTGACCACAAAACTAAGATGACACTCTGTGTCTGACCATTTACCTGATCCATCCCCAACTGTCTATGTAAGGCACTGGAACAAAATTCTAATATAATTTATTTCAGGACCCTGGACAGCCACAACTTCTTCAAATATCACTGGTCTATCCATCAGATTTATATTTGAAACTACATTATGCATGTTGCTTAAGTCGAATATAATCAGATGTATGCTTAGCCCTACATTTTAAATTAAATGTTATAAAATGTAAGAACTAAGCTAATATAATAAATAAAACCATGCTGCTATAGCATGAGTGATTTATGACGTATGCAGGAATCACAGCTATTGAACTCAATTTCTGACATTATTATATTAAAATGAAAGAAAACATCTGTAGTAGAAACTAGAGTTATTATGTATTGCAACTTATTCAAATCTTGTCACGTATAGTAATAAGTGCAAATTTGGAACCATTATATTAATAAAATCAAGGTGATATACAGGTGAACAAGAGAAACCCCATAGACGAAAAAGACCTTTAAAGCCAAAGTAACTGAATCACACTAATAAAAGTAACTACAGAAGGGAATCATATAAGATGGAATGCGACCCATGTATGTGCAGTTTGAGCATTAGTTACTTGTCTTCTTTAAAACTTTAAAAACTCATTAATTTAACCTCAAGATGCTTTGAAAAAGTCATACATGAATGTGTTTATAGTTTTCATCTTACGCATACTACCCATGCAAAAGCTGTTAAATTAATGGAACAGTCTTAAAAACCATCACAAATCTGTAATGTATAGGAGGGCTGTTTGTATTCAAAAGATGCAAGCCCTAGGTTAAGGAGCAAAAAACATGCACCCCTGAAGAACTGAAAAAATGTGGTCTAATTACTATAGTAAAAGGAACTGGAGGATGTTTTACAAAACCAGATGCACCGTATGGTGCAAGCTCTGCTCCCTCTTGGTGTCCCCATACTCCAACAGTGGTTTCATAAACAGTAGGACAAAGTTAAAAACCTTCCATCACCAGATCTCAAGATGACTGAACTTTAATCGAAATTCTGGAGCACAGAGCACACTGTATTTGTCAACCAGAAGGATTTTCTTCTTGAAGGTTGACCAAATATTCCATTATATAGTTATACAGATCTATATCAGAATTCTAATAAATATTTGGAGGTGTTATGAAGCCAAAGGGTGGTCCAACTCATTATTTCATTAATTAAATATATTTTTTATTATTTTATATTATTTTATCCATTGTTTTGTATATACTGTGCCCCAAATCATGGGTTGTAATATCTAGGGGTATGGGTACATCAGAGGATAACAGTACTTGGACTCTTCCTGTACTGAACATTAAAAATCACAAAATATTACACGCTGTAATTTTGTACTGAATCCTTCTCAGACTAAGAATTCAATGTTTTCACTCATTATAAACCCCCTTTATAAACAAAAACATGTTGTATAGTTTCTAACTGATTTGTAAGTTTCTGAATTTGTAAATAAATGTACAGCTCACATATTACTTCAAACTATATAAAACCTCTCAGTTTACACAACTTTTATTCTACAAGCATACAGACTAATTTGTCCTTTGATCTTGTCCACCAAATGAACTAAAATTATCTAACAAGTACTATATAAAAAGAAAAGCCAGCCATACCAGATTGCGGCTGCTCTTTCATGGTTCCTTCAGTCTTCGGTAAGGCTGTTGTTAGCATATCTCCACTGTAGACACCGGTCCCTTCATTAATCTTAGTTTCCAGATCCATAGCTTTTATCATATCTGCTGTGGCTGTGTGAATCCCTGTGGTAGATTCTTCAGTGAAGCGATTTGTAACACCCATAACTCTTTCGGTTATACCAAAGACAGTAGTTCTCTCTGTCGTTTTAATGGGGTATGTCTTAGTGGTTACAGGTGTCTGCACTTTTTGAGCCTCAGTTGTTGCAGTTTCTTCTTGAGGTGTAAAAGGATTGTATTGCCAGAGGGTAAATAAGTCTCCCCTGGGGAATGACTCTACCTGATTCTGTGGAGAAAAATCTTTAATGTCAAACAGGGGTGCCATTGTGAATTCACTGTATTTTCCAGTTTGGAATGAAGTTGTTGTGGGAGATCCACGAATAATGCTGTCTGTCACTCTCTGGCGTGCAATAGCCATGCTTGTTGAAAACATAGAAGGTGGCTCTGTCGGAACCTCAGATGTATCTGGTTGTAAATCCTCAGCTCCATCTTCAGAAACATGGGAGGAGATCCTGGATCGAGTTGTATCAGGTGTAAAAGTAAACCTGAGCTCCGATGTTGACAATGTGACATGTCTTGCTTTGGGAAATTCTTCACGCTTTGTGTCTTTTGTGTCCTTCGGTATAGCTGGTTTAGAAGTTGGTTTAGAAGAGGTCATGTCCACAAAAATTGAAGATGCAGACAGCTTGGCAGATGACCCTCTGAGCCTTTGTGAAGCTGTTGTTCTACTTTTCACAGCAACATCAACCCAAGTTATTTGGTTTGCAGGAATTTTACCTAGATGTAAAAAATAAAGAAATAATGTACAATGTTTATAAAAACTACTTACTTATACTACACACTACACATGCACCTATACAAAGTACAGTGGTACCTCAGAACTCAAACTTAATCCGTTCAGAACTTGGGTTTGAATCCCCAATTAACTGGTTCCTGGCCCCAAAGAAATTACACCTGAATATGTTTTTTTTAACATTTAAACACAAAATGAACAGGATAAAACAAGAAAAGCATATACTGTACTAAACACATCTAAGCACATTTATCAAAACAGTAATTTGTAAAGTAGGAAAATAAATGTATCCAAACAATGTGTAAAATTTAAAAATGCTAATGACACCTTTTTCATAAACTCATGGAGTGTATGCCATGTGGTCCACATGGAGTGTATGCCATGTGGTCCATTGTTTACTTTTATTATTACTCTGTATTCGTTAATTTGTAAATCAAAAGCTTTTGTAACATTTGTATAACTATTGCATAACGTTTTGGTGAGCAATGGCTACCAAAATGATATAAAGTACAGTGTATTACCTGATATTTTTAATAAAAAAGCACTATCACCAACAGACGATGCTACCATTGTGAATGCGAGGCTGAGACTGAAGCGTTACCCTTTGTTTCTGCTGAGAGATGTGCCGCGTGACTCATTTTCCCACGTGGACAAGTTATATTAGGTCGGCATTCACGGTTCGACTTCTGAGATTCAGATCGAGAGTACTAGGTATTGTTTTTTTTTCGAACTGTTTGGTTCGACTTTTAAGAAGTTTGAGTTCTAATGACTTCGAGTACTGAGGTACCACTCTGCTTCTTCTTTGCTGATTTGGCTAAATAAGCCAAGTCAGAGCTTAATAATGCTAATGCTCAATAATGATCTCTATAGGCCATAAGCATATGGTTATAAGAATATTTTTTTGTATTATGAACAACTACTACAACATTAGAGGAAAAGAGACTGTGCTCGAGTTCTGCAGACTGTCATTATTTACATCAAAATATAAGCTCTTTTAAGGCATACTAGCATTTCTCTCTTCCTTAGCATAATAATTCAGTTATGTTAAGATTTAGTGATTAATTGTCATTGTTCACACCACAACGAGCAGCGGGGGGCAACTAATTCAGAACCCAGGGAACAGTGCTTTGGGGTGGTACCTTGCTGGTCAAGAATTTAAACCTGCAATCTTTCAATTACAAGTGCACTTCCCTAACCACTAAGCCACCACTGCCCACAGTGCATAACATATAAGTGCAGAACAAAAACACAAATCCTGAAAAACAATGTCATGAATATAATCATGACTAGTGGACAGAAAACATGTAACTTGGTATATGTATATCATATTCTTTCTGAATTTACATATGAATCATTAACATATGAATTATTAATATGTGACTTTTAAAGCTGAGTTACCTTTAAAGCAGTAGGCCCCTAGTTTTGAGCTGTGGCTAGGAAAACCTGTCTGGTTATGATAACGGTACATGGTCCTTACTCCCAGAAGGCCACCTCCACATTGGGACTTGCGTTTAGAAATTGGGTATCTGGCACTCCCGTCAGACAGCCATCCATAGTCGCATCTGTCCAGACCCTGACGCCAAGCAGCATGGAGCTGACCGGGGGAGGCCAGGACAGCATTCCTCTGTTTGCACTCTGCTTTAGCCTCTTTTAGGGTCATCTTGTAATTGACAGGTGCATAAAAAACCTCACCTGGAGATACAAACATATATAACAGTTGAATAGCCAAGTGCTTCATCAAAATTACTCTGAAATATTAATACATACAATGACAATATTTCACATAGAGGTGGGGTGTAACTCAATGGATTAGGATGTTGTCCCTGATCTCACAAGGCTGCTGGTTCAAATCCTGTGGTCTATAGAATGATATTACCATTGGGCCCTTGATATGCTCCAAGGACTAGCTGACCCTGCTCTCCCAAATGTATCTACTAAGCAGATACATTTTGTAATGGAATTCCAAACATACTGTATAAGCTGCTCCTGAGTAATGATAATGAGGCGATTGCCATAATGAAATTTGTTTTCTTGACAACATGCAATATAATCCTCTGAATCAGTCCATCTTCATAAGCACTTAACCAGCACCGGACCATTCAGAGACAGTATCACATCTAGGAAGCCAAAGGTATGTGGCACTCTGCCTTGCACCATGGGCAATTCAATGTTACGAATCTACCTCGCTGCATTTTTTTGTCATTCACAAAACTGACATTTTGTCTACTGTTTTGTAAATAACTCAGTTAGATGATCATATGGTTTGGTATAATTGTGTGGTATGTAATATACATATGTATATATACAGACATACACACACAGATGCTGGGTTGTTGACCAAGCCATCAGAAAGTTGTACCACTGCAAATATTTTTGGAAAAACTGACACACATTGTGCACTTTGCAATTAATCAAGAGTATGTTGTTATTATTATGCAAATAATGAAATTATGTTTTAGTGTTTTGACAAGACATCGGCCAGGAACAAAAATCTCGTGAACACAATTATAAACAGCACAGTATGTGTAACAGTAAATACCTTTGCAAGCTAAAACGATTCTTGGCTTTTAGAAGTTATATATCAATGTAAACAAAGATTACAAATAATTTATGGATTTTTTGATTTGTGTGTCAAAAATAAAGTGAAAATTTGTTCACCAATAAAATTTTTCTTTCTCAAACTGTTGTCCAGTACAGGACCACAGCAGTGCCTGAGGCCTCTTCCAGGCACTTCATGGAACAAGGTAGAGCAATGAAACAAAGTAATTATTTAATTTTAAATTAAATTAGTATAATTATTTTGAAACATTACCATTAACATTTTAGAACTTTCAGTGGAAATGAGGCACCTCTTTCTCACTTTGATATTAAAAATTATTTATTTAGTTCCATTTTACTTTTCACACCTGCTTCTCCAACTTGTGTAATTAAGACTTTTCTCACCTTCGAGTTTGTCCACATAGCAATATACATCATATGTCTCTTTAGGGTCTCGAACTCCATATGTTCTGACACCAGGTTTTCCCATTTTATCTCCATAGCAACCAGCCCTGGGTTTTGTGATTGGATATCTTAATGGAAGATCAGAAATATTTAGTTAACTTTCTTTAATCAAAAGACCAAAGACACTCTCACAGTCTAGCCAAAAAGCTATTTGTTAAAAAATTGTTAAAATGAAGTAGTAAATTGCTGCAAAATATTGTTAAACCAAATCACAGACTGTACATCTTGTTATAGTACAGACTATATGAACAGAAATATCTTACCTCACGGTCTGGTCTGCAATCCAGCCAGCATCACAGTGGTCAAAACCATCTTCATAGGCTGATTTTAGCTGGGCAAACGTGGCAATTGAGGCTCCTATAGACTGGCAAGTTTTTACAGCCTGATCATAATTCATGCTATACCTGCTGGTATTTGCCCGGTAGTGAAACACAACACCTGTACAAAACCAAAGGTATCTTTAGCTTAGGATTCAAGGTTGTTAAGCAGAATTTGCACCCCTCTTTAATGAACAACTATCTGCTTAGTTTAGCAGTACTTCTATCTGGATGGGGTCCTTCGTGGTGTAAGTGTCAGGCAAATAAAAAAATGTAACGTGATGCACATTGCCTTGTGAGAGTGATGGTTAGCATTGCAAACTCGCACTTCCAGAGCTGGAAGTATGAAACTTGCCTGGTCTGTGTCTGTGTCTGGTATGTCTGGTGTTCTACATATTCTGCCCCACATTTATGTGAATTTGGTCTGGGTATTCTGGCTTCCTCACATATTTAAAAAATGAACATCTAAGTCAATCGGTCAATTTTCAATTCATTTGTGTGTGTGTCCTCTGATTGGCTGACATCCCATACAAGCTGTCCCTTGTCTCAGGCCCTGTGCTGATATGCGTATATAGGGTCACTGACTTTATTTGAAATGGAATTATCGGAGTGAGTTGGATGAATGGGTGCCATTAGTTCTACATTGTACCTCATTGCAGTAAATGCTATCTTTGACCAGCCATTGATGTGACCTTCTCTATAAATAATGATTAGAAGTAGAATGCTGCATTAGTGGTGTTGGGTCGCCTAAAAGTTGATGTTTAAAAAGAAGGTATGGGGAAAAGGAAGGAAAAAATGGAGTTTTGTGTTATCAAGCTTTCTTCAGCACCTCTCAGTCTGCCAAAGCACCATTACATTATACAAAATACTCATATTGATATTTAGAGCCATCCTTTCCCTTAATAATCTGTTGTTAGCTAATCCAAATGCTACTTATTCTTATTAAAATCTGAATTTCTGAAATGTACAAGTGGCATTATTGCAGAATTCCTGAAACAGAACCACAATCATGTAAACACAACTGGACACCCCAACTAAAACTATTATAACCACTTTACAATGAGGCTAGTAGATCTCATTCTGAACATGAAGATGGTCCATGGTCCATTTAATTGTTCACAAATTGTTAACATTCTTTGTCTACTGGTTGTGATATTAAGAGAGTTCAAGCTATTCAAGACCACGAGGATAGCAAACATGGATACAAACGACTGTAACTGTTTCCTTAATAAATGCATTGGTCCTGCTCTGATCGCCTGAACATATTATTTAGATGGAGGGTCATTACACCATGAAATTATACGGTTTCCACGTATAATGAAGATTGTAAACTTCTGTTTTAAACCAGGTGCTGCATCATAACTTTACTTAGATGCTGTATTTTTTACAACTGAATGCTTCTATCCACATTAGTTCTGCACAGCCTTTTCTGTAAATTATCCAATGCACATTTTTAAAGTTGTGACGTGAAGCAACACTGTTTTTGCAGAAGCTTCAAAAAGACCCTCTGGCCTCATCATGAAGTAGCTATATTTTATACTCGTTTGCCTCATTTTTTGTGCATACACACCCTGCCGGTCTCTTAGGTCAGCTGACCAGCTTCTCCTGGAAGTACCGAGATCCAGGAGGAAGCTCAGAGG
>JABFEA020000043.1:24814285-24825069 GCA_019775915.2 Cyphomyrus plagiostoma
TCAATGTACAGCACTTTGTGTCAGCTGTGGTTGTTTTAAAGTGCTTTATAAATAAAGTTGATGATGATGATGATGATAATTGTCCTATGAGATCTTTTATCTATCCATCTTTTCCAATCTAGTATAACTGTTTATCTAGTAGATAAAGAGTTGAGAACACACAGGTCACCCTAGATGGGATGCCAGTCCAACCCTATAGACAATTTAGGACCAGTAGGTTGGCCTACAATAACTGCACGTTTTTGTATTATAGGAGGGAACAGGAAAATTGGGAATGACAGTACCATCACTGTGAACCTGCCACTGGGAAGTCCAGGACGAAACTGCCACCAACTGAGCTGCTATGCTACCTTCTTATCAATATAAACATCTCTTATTAATAGAGACTTACACCAAAATAACCCTCAGCTGGGCTTGTGATAGGCTGCGTTAATTGATGCACTTCAGTAGTGTTTGATCTGATTCTGTAGGATTTCTTTCTGTTGTGCACATTTAAACATCCAGTACTAAAAGATTAATGGCCAAAGTAGAAATTTTGATCTACGCAAAAATAATAATAAAATATGACAACTTATAGTTTTAATGATGCCCACAAAAGAGTATAATATATTTGACCTTGGAGTCCATGAATATTATCATACTTGCTTTAGTGCCATTTTCAACTAAAACACTGCTTAAAAGAAAAATAAGTATTCTTACCATCGACATCCAAGGAAACGGTGTCCTGCTTGTCCTCAACCCCATATATGATTTCACAGCGATATCGCCCTGCATCACTAGCACGCAGTTTGACTATCGTCAGGGAGGCATCCCCGATATCCTCGGGGTGGCTGGGTATTGAAATCCGCTTCCTGTAGCTAGATGCAATGTTAATCTTCCCATGCTGTGCCACCAGAACTGTACTTTCGGTATCACCCTCCATCCTTGTCCATTTGATGCGCAAGTATTCTGTCCTTACAGTGCTGTTGATGGGCATAGTGGTGGGGAAAGCATTAAAGTGACAGGGCAGGACGACCCTGCCCGAAAGAGAGCCGCTGATTGGGTTCAGTTCCAAAAAAGTGCCTGAAGTTAGTGATAAAGAAAAAGGTAACGTACAAATGTTACTCACATACTCTTATATATTTAGCAAAGTATTTTCAGTAATTGTATGTTCCTTCGCCATCTTTACAGGGTTAACTAAGTTTTTTTTTTTTTTTCAATTCACTGACCTAATCACTGTTCTTTTAAATACAGCCACAGAAGTTTAGTTCATGCTGGATACATGTCAAAATAACCAGGTCAACTTAAACCTGAAACATTACATCTAATATACATGATTGGAATATATTACATATCTTACCATCAACTGTCTGGTGTACATAAAATAACCACCACAGGATATGTTTTATGTTAAATAACATCCTTAGTCTGAAAAAAAAAAGACATAAATAATACATCAGTAAGTGTTTCAAAAAGTCATATTATATACTTCTACTATAAAAGCAGTTTCTGCATCTATCCATTTTCTAGAAAGCTTCTTAAAGTTAGGTAGTTATAATAATTATTTGTTATAACAACAGCAACAGCAAAGCCAACATATTCTTAAAATAAATTAAAAATAATTTTAAAAATCATTAGTTGGAAAACTGTACATTCTCTTAGCAGTAATTATTGTTAATAAGCTCAAGTTTGTCCAGTTGCCTTACAGCTAATTTATCCTCCCCCTGTGCTATGATTATAACCCTCCTTTATGGGATGGTATGAATCCAAGTACAAACTCAGCAACGGGCAACATGGAACCTTTAGGAGATCAGCAGATGGCTATGAAATGTGACTAAGTTTCAAAAAGATTATTGGAAAACCATCAAGCATGACCGTGCCTTCAGACGAAGTGGGCGGAATCGGCGCAAACCGGGGGAGGCTGATGAAGAGAGGACCCTTTACAGTTTAAATCAACTTTGAAGAAATAGTAGAACTTTGGTCAAAGAACAGAATCAAAAAGCACGGCATACATGTATACTCTATGTAAAGATGCCAGAATACTTCTCTTTTCAAAGAAGCGTTCATGGAGCATCATCTAAGATAACTAGATAAGCAAAGCAATACTGGGGAATGTTTGTACTCCGAAGAAAACCGTTATAGTGTATTTTAGTTACAAAATTATTGCACATCATTCAAAAAAGAATCTCTGCTTTAAAGTGTGGTATGGCCAGCATAATTGTATGGGGGTGGTTAACTTAATTAAGGAACGGGAGCACTTGCAGGGATAAAAGACATGCTTGATATTGTCAAATACAGACAGTTTATTGAACATCTGCTAGCCTTTGCCACGAAATTGAAACTAACAGTGCTCGATATATCAATGAGATAAAACACAGTAAAAAAAAAACAAAACAGCAGAGTTCCAATAATGCTTTCCCGATTCCGATTGTTCTTTCAGTCAGAAAAATGTCAGCAGGTGATGTGACAGAAATTTGTGTCAAACCCGTTTCAACACATAACAAAGACTAGAAAAATTACCGTCTGCATCTTCGTTTACGAGATTTTAATGAGCCGATATATGTAGCTATGCAGTATATAGGATTCACTGGAAAACAGCGGATTAAATAGTGAAAAAAATCATGAAACATGCTTTATGCTTCGTAAAGGACGAATGAGAGTTAATTAAAACACATAACAGATTTATATATCTTTTCTCAATATTTATACAGAAAAAAACAGTATTTTTGAATTGCAATAGTTTTCATTTCAAACTAATACTCTAATTGGTGAGAAAAACAGAAAAAAACAAAAATAATTAATTTTACAGATTAAATGTTCAAGTTTTCTTCTGTAAAACTATAATAATAATAATAATAATACCTTTGAGAAATTTGTAATCCCATTAATGAGTTTCAGTTGTATTAATAATTCCAATGTATTAGACTGTTCCCTTCCATTCAGAAGTCGCGTGTTGTACCCGCCTGCACAGCAATTCTAACAATTCTCCTGATTGTAGTGCATTGAGGACTCTTCTTGTTAAAACGGAGAAGGAAGTGTCTAACTTCAATTCGCAGATTACACTGAGCTCACTTCGTTTCCTAAACATGGAAATGCCATTCGGTTCTTCGAATTCAAATTACACCCACTATAGTTTCGTCATGGTCCCCAAGAGGAGGGGCATACTACCCCTTCTGAAAGTAAGCTGGTACCTCCTAAAGTAGGTGTCGAAGGATGGATGGTTGAATAAATAATCAATATAATTTAGATAATAACCAGAATAATTTAGATTAAGAGTCCTGAGGTGACTATCATATTTGTGTATGCCTTGTATTGCAGTTTTCACATTTTAACATTTAAATGGAGTGATAATGCTCACCAGTGCCTGTTGTTTCCCTGTTCTTTGTCAACTTCATCAAGAACTCCAAGGTACAATAACTTTTCCAATGTCTTCCACATGGGGGAGAGACAGGGCTGTAGTTAGCTTGGCTATACTCAGCACCTAGTTCCTAGCCAATATGGTGTCCTAGGCTACCATCACCGCCGGCTATCACCCCCACCCCGTTTCATTCAATCATAGCTGAAATTGAGTTAAATGTCCTAGAAATGTTTCTGCATGTGTGAGAACCAAAGAAGGCAGACTCTCTATAGGTGTGACTTGGTGTACCAATAGTATTATTACCTCTGGCAGATGATTGTCAACTACCTTTAAATGTGGTTAGGTATATTTAACAATTTGGACATACTAGTGCCTTTTTCTACTCAGTAAGTCAATGACGTAGATATACGGTTTAAAAAAGGGAAACAATGAATTTACAATCATCCAAAATATACTATTTGAGTATAAATTGTAATGGAAATATGAAGAGCTTCAGATTAGTCACAGTTGCATACTTCAGAGCATACATGTCCCCCCTCATTAATGTTTGCATTTGGGTCACCCTCTGACTGATATTTATTATGGAAACATCATTACAAATCAGGAAACTTCATACATAATTCACAAGTACACAAATGAATATACTGTGAAGTTTTATATATTGTATTTTAGTGGTAATTACATATTGAATGTAGTTGGCATGGTTTATACTGTAGTTATGAACCTGAGTGTAAATATTTTTGAGTGGAATGGAATGTTTTTCACACTTTGGAACGTTGTTATCCTATAGAACAAATGTCTGAATCAACATCTGTTCCACATCTGAAGGATAATCAAGCATAAACAAATGCTATTGTGCCACACTGATTACTGTGTGGGAATAAGGTCAAAATCATATAACTATAGTACTGAAAACAACCAGAAAACATTTGTTGCATGTATACAGTTTGCTAAATATGCATGGATCCTAGCAGTGGTGTCAGTTGGACCTAATTTGGGGGGAGGGGTGCGATGTATATCGTGACATCGCAATGGACACACATGTAATAATCACATAGTGAAAGGATGTGATGCTAGAAAGATGTAAAAAATATTTTAGACTAATAAAGATGTCATCTTTTTAAATAATAAACACTGTTTAAGGTATAGTTTCACAAAAGACATAAGAAACTAACCCTTATGATAAGATGTTTGTCTGATACAGGACTACAGTCTTTGTTAGGTGTATGTCTCATCCTTATGCTCTGCATGTGCAGTGAATTGGCTTCAGTGATGTGTGGCTTCATTTTAAAAGATAAGATCAACACTGTTATTTATTCTTGTTATTGGAAGGGGGGACTGCCCAACCCCCCTATTTGCAACAGCCTTGGGTATTTTATCACTTTTTTGTACATTAATACTTAGATTCCTTTCATTATTATTATTTCATTTTATATGTCAAGCTACAATACGTTCGCTGAGATTTTTCTCCCTCGATATTGCACTGAGGGTTGTATATGTATGCAAGGCCATAACTGTGGTTTGAGCATTGTGGGGTTGAGGCCTCCACCCTTTAAGGGGGTTCAGGGTGTTGCATTGACAGTTGAGTTTTAGTACTCCCTATTGGGTGAAATTTGGGAAGTGGCTTTAGAATATCATACCATCAACACAGAACAAGTTTGGTGAGAATCAGATGTTCTGTGAAATTGGTCCATAAGTTCAGTATCAGCACACCCAAGAAATTCCTTGGCTTGTGGCATTTAAACAATTTGCCTGATCAAAAATTTTTGTCTACATGGTCTCAAGATGCTACAGTTAGAGTTTTGTATGATTTGGATGGACGATCTTGGACGTTGAAAATAGATTTTTCACATTATGCAACTTAGCAAAAAAATGAAGTAGATGGAGCTTCATAGTCCAATTTGCGATTTTTTTTTTGGCATGAATCAGGGAATGTCTGGTCTCCAGGCGGCTACAGGCTGGCTAACCCTGTGTTGTAAGTTGCATGTGTGTCTCATGGAGTGCAGGACTGGGTAGGAGAAGCGCAGCATTCTAATGTACCTGTCCTCATACTTGTGTAAATAAGGAATTTTATTTTAATTACTCCTAGCACATTGTATCTATGCTATTTGCCCTAACTACTGTGTTTGTTATTGGCTGTTTATTATTAGTTATTGTTATATATTGTTTAAGTCTGGAGGGATGTACGCAAGCAACTATTTCATTGTACTTCTATTTATTTAATTGTCAATAAAGCTTTTGAATCTCTTGGATTGTTGAATGGGCCTACATTCCATAAACATAATCTCTCATGTTGTATGCCAGAGAGACCTTTCAAAATAAGATATTGTCTATGTCCCAGTGTCCCCGGGTTAATCATATGGAGTAGTTAGCTGAAAGAAAACAACAGATAAAGTCACACTGAAATGATCTCACAGCCAGAGGTGGTGAAGTATGGCTCACAATCAAATTCAGAAATTAACAATTTCAGGAAGCTATAAACTCAATCATCACATCATTGTCATGAATAAAAAGAACAAATCCACCTATTGAGAAAAACCTTCAGGCAGTCACTAACCTCAGAATGTGGTGTATCATCAGTACTTTTATGGGTGAGTAGCCTCATACGTAACTAACTCTAACTCCCTACTTCAGTAAAGGACTCCCATTCCCACAAAATACTCTTTTGAGTTTCTCTCTTGTGCTTCCCTGGGAAATTAGCTGTGTCTGATTAAATACAGATGTCTGAAGAGCAGATGCATCCAGCACTTTGTGAGTAAGATAACTCACACTCTTCAGCAAATCAGAGGGAGCTGAGTGTTGACCCTTCGCTGAATCCAGCCTGGCTGAGTTTAAAACTCTCACTGGTGCCCTTTAACACTCTTTATCTGTGAAAGCAGGCGTATATGTTTCAGAACTTTGATTTCCTCCTACTAATGCAGAAATATCAATTTGCCAGACATCCAAGCAATCACAGTGACCTATCCGATAATCACAAAACTTAAAAAGCCAGGTTAAGACTCATTATGTAAAGTGATAGTTATTAGTGTACAGAGGAACACTGTCTGATTAGAATCAATATTTGAGCTTTGCCTTAATTGTCATATGGTACAAAGGGCCACAGAATGCAAGACTGTTGAGAAACTACTTTTGATTAATGTAAGACTTGGCCTTTTTTTAAAAGTCTACACTGTAAATTTTAATCCAGAAACAAACTACATGAAAGGATAAGATAGAGGCCACATGAAAAATTATGGAGATTAACAGACTATGATACATTACCAATTCATATTAAATACCAGCTCTGCGGCTCATGTTATAATGGATCTTCTGAAATAAATCAAAATTATGTATTAAAAGTGAAGCAATCTTTTGCACTATATCGAATCTAAGTTACATGCTATGCTGCTGTAACTCTCCTTGTTTGTAGGAAGAACGGGCATCAAGCCTATGCCTGTCATTAGTTTCTGGCTTGAAACTCCATGCTAACGTCATCAAGGGCAGCACAGTCAGTTTCACATCTTTTTTTCACCCTACCACCCTATCAATATTTTGCTCACAAATTTGAACCAGCGAACTCTTGCACCAGGGCAAGCCAAGTATTAATAGAGTTGTTTCTATGAAACAATACAGGAAAATATATCTGCCATGACAATTTATTTTGTTTAGATCTTGCTTTTACTTGCAGAGAAATGTTCAGTTCAGTTTTTCCATGTTTGCTAAAATCAGCAAATGGTGCATGTTTCCCACTAATAAGACGACAGTACTGATAGCAGGCTGACTGACTGAAGATGAAGGTTGTTTTAACGTCCACCAGCCGGCTGCCATTTGCAGCACAATGTTAATTGTATAAGGAAAAAAAATCTTGGCACCCAGAATGAATGAGGTAAAACTTTCTACAATTGCTTCCATGCTTCTGGCCCCTGGACCATAAAGACAAAAAAAAAACTTTTCATATTGAAACACACCAGTCCAGAAAACATGGTATTCAAGGGTAGTAGAAAACAACAAATTACAGCATTGTTCTCTGCATGTATTTTATACATAAAGAAAGAATAATATGTAAATTCTATCCTCTCTTTTTATAAAATATATATAATTTCACTGAAACAAATCACTCATTAGCTGTATACTTTGCTATTCAAGACCGTTATCAATTTTTTGATTAACAACAAACAACGCACATATAAACATATCCTTTTAAACGACACAGTTAAGAAAACAATAAGAAGAATCTTCTGTAATTATGTGTTTTTGGGGACAAGTGAGCAGTTGTATGGTGGTGCGGTGACTCACACTGTCACTTCATACCTCTGGAACCCGGGTTCGAATGTCTGCCATGGCTCTGAGTTTATGTGTTCTCTCTGTGTTGTTGTGGGGTTTCCTCCAGGTTCCCCTCACAGTCCAAAAATATGCTGAGGCTAATTGGTGTTGCCGAATTGCCTGTAGGTGTGTGCAGTGTGCTTTGTGATGGGTTGGTACCCCATGTTTGATTGTTCCCAGCCTTGCACTTATAGTGTCTGAGGCTCCAGACTCCCCACAACCCTGAATAGGATAAGCAGTTACAGAGGATGGATGGGGACAAGCGGTATTAAGAACTAACACAAAAAAAATTTCAGGCCTACAGGGCAATGAAACAAAAGGTCAGCCTTGTGGGATGCATGGAAAGAAGATCTATTGAGTCGTACCGCTTTGTTGGTAGATGTTGTGCAGCTCTTGCTCCAACATTTACATTTGTAACTGGGCATTCAGTGCATGGAAGCTCAGCCTAGTCGCAGCTATGCCTGGTCGAATCCTCAGAAGCAGGTATGTTTTTTAATGTTCTATTTGCCTCACTTGTATGTTGCTTTGGACAAAAGTATCTGCTAAATAAATGTGAATGGCATATAAATGCATGTATATTAAAGTGTATAAATAGACATGGTCCAGGTTCCTACTGGTACTCAGCCACTACAGCTTTACCCTACTGTACTGTGTTTACCAAAGTTGCTGTCGAGAGAACTGTAACAAGACTGGTATAAAGCAATTGTAGAAGCAAAGGTGTCTAATAAGTTTTTGTGATGATATTACCATTAGGAACTTTCACACATTCCTTCTCAGTTTGCGGTGATTCCATGCCAGTTCCACAATGACGTGTATGATGTTACTATAATAATGTCCACCTGACCCTCCTGTCTCCTCCATGGCATGCCCTATATACGTGCTTCCTTTGCTGTGTTCCCCAGTCTAGTCACTAACACTGCTCCGCCTGCTAGCCCATGTCCATCCCCGTTCTTGCCCCTTAGATTTGATCCCTCTCAATCTTGTTGACTTCGTCCTGATGAGTCATTCGTCCTGCCTGTCGTGGCACAGTTGAGCAATCATCACAGAAGCAGTCTGATTTTACTGACACTCTCTCAGCGAATCAAACTTAATTTTCTTTTTACGAAAAATGGGAAAAGGAAATGATGTAGTAATGTGCAAAGGAAAACATGATGTATTATAGGGTGTGGTGGTATTACCAAGTCTTCAAAAATGAATGGCAAATCGCATAGTGCTTGTTAAGTATTATTTTATACATATATATTCCACAGGTCTTACAGAGCAGTTCTTTGTGAACTATGCCTTTAAACCGAACTCATGATGTTGATCATATGACTTCTACTGTTGTTCACTCTTCTGAAGGTGTTAAGTATATCTGGGAAGCAAAAATGCTCCAGGCCTGAAAGAGAAAGGAGAAGCGTGGTTGGTCTGTGAAGGTTTTGCATTAAAATTGAAGTATTGCAGGTCTGAAAAGGGTCACAGTTTGATTTTCAATGTTCTTCGTTTGTTTATTTGAGTTTATCCAGATGCTGACGTTTTTCTTGCTGGGGACAGGGGTTGGGGTGGTGCCTTTCTTCAGATTGAAAGTTGAAACCTTAACTACAATGTAACACTGGTCATATGCTTGGCCTTTGAGAAATAAATGTGGTTATTAGAGGTACAAGTTAAGTTGTGCTTCAGTTCTTGGACACTTAGTTTCCCCATGGCTCACCTAAAGTAAATTTTGTGGATACACCACAAGCTCACGATAGCTTTCACTGAATAAGTGGTATTGAACATGTAAAGCTCTCAGAGCTGAGACGTTCAGCTGTTAAACAAGCGTGGTTGATGGAATGCATTTATGCTGATCACTAAGGAATTAAGTAAATTCTAACAATGCTGCTCGGAATATTGATAAGGTAAAGTAGATGAGTGATAAACACAGTGAGGCAGAAATAGACAGAGTTAAGAATAATTAAAAGATTATAAAATAGAAACCACTACCCCAAAACTTATCAGGGTAGCCATTTAGGAAGCTTAGAAGAGGGACTTTCAGATATCCTCACTGACCCATTAGCCCTGTTGGTTAATGTCTTCGCTTCGGAGCAAGTGCATGCATACACACACACACATGCACACACACACACACACACACACACACATACAAAAATGCACACTTCCCTGACCAGTCTGATCATTTGCTAAAATTTGAAGTACAGGCAGTCCCAGGATACAAACGAGTTCCGTTCCTTGAGTCCAGCTTAAAGTCAAATTTGTAGGCAAGTCAAAAAAATAATAATGAAACAGGAAATTTTCAATTCACCTCATTCTGAGTTTTAACAAATTGAATTGCTAGCCAACCCCAGATTACCAGCAATTGTGAACATATAATACTTCATTCATTTCCATTTCTGTGGTCACCTAACTTTCAGCCTACCAATACTTACTTTGTTTGCTGTTGTCGTATAATCAGAGAAACATGGGATTTTTTATTATTATTATTGTTTATAAATTAAATGGAATTAAAAACGTAATTAATAGAAAATCCCAAAGCCTTTGTAGCAGAGTTCTACAAATACATCATTACAAATGAGGAATACCATATTTTTTTTGTATTTTTTCCAACAGCTTTCAAGTCTTTCCAGGCAATTCTACTTATAATAATTTTGCAGGACAGTACATCAAAAGTCTAAAAACACCTTTGAACTTCACTGATGAAGTAACGATGACAGAACAATGCTTTTGTTTCTTTGTTTGATTTCTCACCAAAAAATGTAATGAATAATAAATGACCAGGGAGTTTGTCTAAAACACCCAGATGAACCCAGACTTGATTATACGGGAGTCTGAGTTTTCTCTTGTTGCTTACATCATCACAAATAATAATGGAAAAAGAGCTGAATATTTTGATTCTGAAGATCAGCTAGTGTGTATCAGTTCATTTAATCATCTCCACCTAGCTTCTCCAATGAACCATGTTAGATGCTATTATTTACATCACAGAAGGAAAGCTAATCAAATGTCTCCACAAGATAAAATTTTAGCTGAAATTAGAAGTGGAGGCCATACTAACTCCCCCCCAAATTGGAATTGGAAGCGGCGGCTATTCTCCGCACGGGGGGGGGGGGGGGGGGGGGGGGGGGGGGGGGGGGGGGGGGGGGGGGGGGGGGGGGGGGGGGGGGGGGGG
>JABFEA020000043.1:24857698-24874300 GCA_019775915.2 Cyphomyrus plagiostoma
AGCACCTTGTTGAATCAATGCCACGTAGAATTAAGGCAGTTCTGAAGGCGAAAGGGGGTCAAACACTGTATTAGTATAGTGTTCCTAATAATCCTTTAGGTGAGTGTATATTGCACATATAATAATGTATCGTAGTATAATGGGAGTAATAATATCTACTCTTTCACTGTAGGTACAGGACATAAACATTACAGTGAGTAAACAACTGTCCATCTAGCATGTGAAGGAGAACTTTACAAAATATTTTTTTTAATTTTACCCAAGTAAACATAAATAGAAATTCTGCCAGGAGATTCCCACAGTTTTGTATTCCATAGTATGTATGACATTTGCTCCTCAGCCTGGGCTTCTGGAGTTGGTCATTGTATGTTTATGTAAAGAAATACAAAATAATTTGTTTGTCAACATCTGTACTTGATTTTTTTGGACCAAAATCAAGAAACTGTGAGGTCTTAGGGTGATAATATAAAGCACTGTAGCCTGTGTTGGTTGCAAGGACATTCCTTAATTATTTGAAGATGCTGGTTTGGTTACTCTGTCCTTTTAAATCATCTGCCCATCTACTTATCTAGAAAAACCTTGTAAGCACTATATTTTTATACTGAGAATTTTTAACATGAATAATAATGACAGCAATATAGACTCCTTGAGGTTAAAGATGTTGCGTTATATCAATATATTCTCTCCCTTATTGTTAGTGACTTAGACCAGAATTTTTGTTTTAGAAATTAAAGACATAAACAGAAAGGTTTTATTTATGCCAACATGCATGCATCTAGAACTCATCTCCTAAACATGTTAAACATGTAAAAACATGTAAAAGCTGTGAGACAACCCATCACTGAACGCCAGGCATTAATGCATCACTTACCAGCTTTAAGCAAATAGGACCCATCAGCTGCTGAACTGACACCACGGCCTGTGTTACTACAACTGAGGAAACTGGCAGGGATAAAGATCTGAGTGACTTTGACAAGGGCCAAATCATTATGGGACAATGGCAAGGTCTGTGGGGTGGTCAGCTATGATGAGTACCTACTGAGTACAGTCTTAGGAAGGATCAATCATGAATCTCAATGGGATATTGAGTGACTAGGACTCATCAATGTGGGATGCAGATGAGGGCTATTCCAACTGGTATGGAGCACTAAGAGAGATATTGTGGTACAAATGGCAAGTCATTTTGATGATAATGGGAGGAATGTATCATGATAAGCAGGACATTGTTTTTTATGTAATTCATATATGGTGGGTAATCTCTACTGAATATTATAATCGTAAATTATTGTACCCTACAAACATAGGAGCTTAATGTCAACTGCATCTTGATAGTAGTCCAAGCACTGTGTTTGGATATGCTTGGTTAGATGTAAATGGATTGTATTAATGTTTTTGTAAAAAAAAAATAATTGGCATTTTTGTTAGATGAAAACATTTAGGAATCATTAACTGAAACTGTGAATGATAAGCAAAGAGATTAATAATACTAATTCCCTTTAGCATTATCATATGGTTGCCAAAAAAACACTACAAAAAAAGCAAAATCTGTTACATTTTTAAAGATACAATGAATAAGTAGAAGGTTTTTCAAACTCATTCCAAATTCTTAATCTTTTAAAAATCATTTTCTGTAATGATTTATACCACACAAGCTAACATTGAGCTTATCCTATGAAGCCGGCAAACCACAGGCCATTTTAGCTGGCAATTTAAGACACCAATTCAGATACTGTACATGCTTCAGATTATGAGAGGCGGCCCGGGAAACTCTGGGAGAACATGCAAACTCCACATACAGTCAATGGTGGGAGCCCTCAAACCTGCAATTGGGAGGCAGCAGTGTTCCCCAGATCAGTGTTTCCCAACCCGATCTTGGGAGTTGTTGTGCATTCCTGCACAACAAAGCTGGCAGTGACATGAGAGTGACAGGTGGCCTTTCCACCTAATTTTCACCACACATAATTGCACCAAACTGCACAACACATACACTACAAAATTGTTGAACAATTGCAAATGTTATTTGTCTGTAACATCAGTTTCTGGAGCTGGTCATTGTGCAAGAAATATGTTAATGTAAAGAAATACTAGATGAGTAATCTCCAGGTTCTACATTTTCAGTGGAAAGTACAGAATTGTACAATTAACTCTATTGTGCATTACCCAAAAATTTGATTAGGACACAATGAATGGTTTCTATTATATCGATGCACCTAGGAAATGACTTTTGCTTATGATATTACTATCAGCTTTAATAAAAAAGAGGGAGTCTTGAAGTACTTTTAATAAACGATTTCTCTGTGTTTCAAAAATGCTCTAGTTATGAATCATGCTTGGAACTAGCTTTTTAAGTCTATAAAACCTGTGTTGCGCAATTTGTCAGAAGTAAGCAATCAAAACTGTCCGAGAGAGAGTACATGCAAATTTTGCAGTACTAAGCGTACCTCCAAGTAAGCCCAGAGGAGAAACTCATTAAGCCCTTGGTTCACTGAGGTGGCAGCCATGTCTGCACAGCAAGCCAAGAATGGTTTGTACAAAAAGTATCCAGCAGAACTGGTGCTCCCTCAATTTCAGATATACTGCTGTGTTAAAGCAGCTATTTAAATCACTGCATGACTAGTTTTTTTTGTTTTTTTTTGGTTGCTCAAACACATTCCATAACAATGTTGATAATTAAAACAGCAATAATATTGTATAGTTGAACACGTGCATGTATAAACTGCACAATCCAGATTCTTAGCATTGACAGCTTGTTCCCATGATTCAGTTTTTCTGACGTCAACAAAATGTAATAAACTGCAGTACTGGAGTGGAATGAGCTTATGGAATTATTAAGTCATGTATATGCAGTGAACAAGACAGGTGGGCTTTACTAGCTAAGAAAATTAAATTATGGCTTTCTTTTTCAAAGGCACTATAGACTATTTCAAAGTATGATTTTTTTCAAGAACATGACTCAAACACACAAAGGAAAGAATGAAGCTTTATGACAATATTCGATGAAAAAATTCAATATTATTGTTAATCTATAAAAAAAATATAAATTCCCTTTAGCATTATCATATGGTTGCCAAAAAACACTACAAAAAAAGCTAAATCTGTTACATTTTTAAAGATACAATGAATAAGTAGAAGGTTTTTCAAACTCATTCCAAATTCTTAATCTTTTAAAAATCATTTTCTGTAATGATTTATACCACACAAGCTAACACTGAGCTTATCCTATGAAGCCAGCAAACCACAGGCCATTTTAGCTGGCAATTTAAGACACCAATTCAGATACTGTACATGCTTCGGATTATATTAATATATTATAAAGTACATTTATTTAAGGATATATATATTCCACATCATAGGTGCCATCATAATATATTGTCTCATGCAAGAATTATTTTCAATGACAATGCAATGGTTGTCTAATGAAGGGTGTATGTTTTTGTTTTATTATATGCATCCAGCCTAGAAAAATGAAAGAACAACCATAAACAAGGTATGGTCGATAATGAGTTTCAATATTATTTATACAATAATTGAGTTAAATTTATAATCTGTATTTAACATTGCTGTTAGGCTACTTGATATCGTGATGAATGTGTTACTGACAATATTTAGTCCATTTAAAGTAGGGTATCTGAAATCCAACAAGTTATACAACTAAGTAAGAAATCCAGCTTTGTGATAGAGGCCCCAGTTGTCTGCTTAGTTCAGGATACTCCAGTTTAAATAAACTTTGTCTTCATTTACTTACATTTAGCCCAGACTACCTTAAATACAACGTTACTGAACAACCCTATCTTATGGTCATACGTAATCAGCCAACAGCAGACATACTCACAACAGACCAGAATAAATATCCATGACTTTACAAACATTTTTGACCATTAAATTTTATTTGCTTTACCTGCAAAAAGACGTTACCAGAACTAAATTTAATGGAAGCTAACTGGTTCACTAACGGGTTTCAGAATTAGCGAAAATACTAATCTGCTAGCAACTAAGTGTTTAGTTGATTAGCGGAACCATGCCCATCACTTTACAAATGCAAATAACCACTGACAAATATACTCCTTCCAAGAGAAAACAGACATTTTTTAAGAGAACAGACAGAAAACTTGAGCAAAAGAAGACAAGGGTTTGACAAGGAGTGACAGAACGGGATGGCCAGCGACACCTGCTGGCCAAACGGGGAAGAAACACAAAGGGAAGGGTCTGATGGGTGCTGACCCTGACAGTTGGAGAAAAAAAATCAACATTGAGAATTATTAGGAAAAGAAAAAAAAGAAATCCATTTAGTAGATAAATTCACCTAAATTGTATAGAGAGCAAAGAATGATGATTTATTATATTTCATCATTTTAATTATTAAGTACTGTATAATAGAAGTTAATAGTAGTTGCAAGTATAAACTAACTTATTTCATAAGTTATGTTAATGAATTAATATTTCCTAAATATTTTTTCACACGGCAATCTGTGTTCTAGTTGACTTTATACATGCACTAAAATCCTCTGTGAAGAGAAGAGAAAACAGTAGCTGGGAGATGTGGACTTCTGTGTAACATATGCATTAACAGTAACTCAAACCAGCATCATCCTTCATGTCACATTTCCCTTCCATGAGTTTTTCAACACACCCAAACATGTTTCTTGGCCTCCTTCAGTCAATCCAAAATGTCTTGGGCTGATACTTCTTGTGGCTAATGATGAGTCTGTATTTGGCTAAAAACATAACCAATATATAACACAGGACAGACCAAAGTGTTAAGTATTTCACGTTGCCAAATTCAACCAGGCTTCTATTTGGCATGTAAAAACAATAGTCAGAACCCATATCTCCACTTTGAATATAATTAAATTCATTCTACTGATGACAGAATGATAATCTGATGCAATTACTGGATCTTTGATTTAAACCATTACAGGAAAGTATGATCTGTGTACATATCCTCAAGATGATGATGATTATTTTTGTTGTTGTTGTCGTTATTGCTAAAACAAAAATGTTTGGAAACAAACACCCCATGCAGTCATGCAATGAAGACATGGGAAAGTAACAATGTCCTTCGATTCCTATAGTTACTTCTTATGCCTCCTGGAAACTGGCTATGCTAATGTGAAATGGGATTTTAGTTTCAGTACTGGGTTCTTCTTCAGCGCCATGGAATTTCCAGTTCAAGATTTACAACTCATTTTATCTGCCATGGGTGTGATTATTTTCTGGAATTTGCTGTTTAAACTTGAATTTGAATTGATTCCTCAAATTTAGCCATGTGTTGTTTCTATATAGAACTTATTTTTATTTCAATATTTTTTAATGTCTTGAACTCAAAAAAGACTCAAATCTTGAACTCAAAAAAAATATTGTGACGCAGACCTAAATACACAGAAGACAAATCACGGGACCGGCGTGCGGCGGCGCCACACGGGTGGAAACAATCGGAAAGCACAAGAGGTAACGAGGGGGGCGTGGCACACGAGGGGCTGGAACGGCACGGATGACGCTGTACGTCACAAATATATTCTGAAAAGGATATAGTTTTGAAACCAAAAATATTTATTGTGTCAAAAAGCCATTTGAGGCATCTGGGTGTTACAATCTTATATGCATTCAAATGACATTGATATTACAGTGTCATATTCACTGATGTGCCTGTTTATGCATTCTCTTTCTTTATTATTTTTTTTCCATGAGAACATTATGACAGCATAAATGCAACACAGTGCTATTTATTATTTTTTGGTTCAGACATTACTCAGCCTTTTCAGGGAGACTTCCCATCCTGGAGCTGACATTTGCCTCTCATGCTGGTGTCTTGACATCTTACGATTGCTGAAGGGACTTTTTAAACACTTAAATTATGCATATAGAACTGTATTACTGAGTTACAATAGCAATTCTAATTGTAGCACAATTTCACATTTAACTATTTGCATGACTATTTTAATTTCTATAATCAAAAAGTTGAGTTTATATATAAATATACATGAAATAAATATATATTTTTATATAGATACATTTTGCTTTGAGTTGGCAGTCAAATAACCTTTTTTAACAGTTTTGAATATCCACTAATCTAATACAGTGTTTTCCCCTAAGGCAGAAAACCAAGTCCCTCTCTTAGGAATTTAGGGGATGATGTTTAGGCTAATATGCTAGGACACAGAAAGGCTTTCCTGTTTTCAGAGTTATTACTCAGTGCACACAGTGTAATGAATGAATACATTTTACCAAGTGATGTACCCGTGTAAACAGAGTTTCATCATCCCCATCCATGAGTATCATAACATCCATTCCTTGATCTGAGACTTATTCATCCAATATTGATTTTGTCAAGTCCCCAACCATGACTACATTGAAAAGGGGTGAGGCATGCAACAGACCTTCAAGACTGAGCTGGAACAAAATGCTTAACACCTCTGTAGTGTATTGGATTAATTGACAGTGCACATCACTAAAACCAAGGCCTAGAGAGTTGCCTCAAACCAGGGTGTTGCATCAAGATAGTCTTGCAGCATTGTGAGCATGTAACGAATGTGAATTTAGATTAACAACCTACACTGTATATTTTGTGTTTTTTCATATGAATGTGTTTCTGAGCTACTGCAATACCAAAAATAATGACACTTTCCATAACTTTATTAACATCAAAAGTGCAACCAAAATGTAATTCAAAACAGGATTTTCCAAACACATTGTAAACACAACAAACCACTTGCATATGCATAAATACATGAATCTGTATATGTACCAATCCATTATCCACACCAGGAATCACAAATTTGAAAGATTTTACATAGTGTATTCTGTGTATAATTTAGAATACAAGTTAAAATCACATTTTTAAGCAGAAATATTGCACAAGGCAGTTTCATTGTTAAGGAAACGTCTAGTTTCATACTAAAAGGAAACGGCAGGTGAAAGAAACATTTACCATAGCTGATGGATATTCATCTTTGTTGTGGTAGAACATAAATCTGCATCAATCTAATAGAAGTTACTGATTCAATATCCACCAATAAAATTTGAACACGTTATATTTTGAACATATAATATTTTGAAGCCTTTGTCAGGGGATAGCGGCAGAAGTACCCAGCAAACATGCAGAGTATATTGTGTAGTGTTGTTCAGAAACTGTTCCCCAAATATTATCAATGTCACTGTGTCTATTTTCCCACAAGTAATGCAGTGCATTTGTTACTGGTTCCCCAGTCTGTAATTAATCTCAGAAGATAGTTCTAACTGGATTAGGGTGGGAGAATGGCTTTAATTTTTCTCACGTTTCTGTATGATGAGGGAGAGAGTGGGAGAGAGAGAGAGTGTGTGTGTGTGTGTGTGTGTGTGTGTGTGTGTGTGTGTGTGTGTGTGTGTGTGTGTGTACTCAGACACAGAGTATGAGTACTGAGACAGTATAAAACAGAAATCAATGCCAGACATGCTGTTACAAATATTGGATTATAGCATCATAAAAGTCTTTCATCATGTAATATGACTGTGATTTTATGAGCTATTACAAGGACCTACTCTGAAGTATAAACCTCACTTCCAAAAACATTGGGACAATATGAAAAATGAAATAAAAAACTTAAAAGCAATGATCATTAAATGTAAAACATCAAAAAGACAACAAATGTAATGTTTTACATTATGAACTTTGCTGTTGTTTTGTTGTTTTAATATAAATGGTCAAATTTGAAGTCTTATAAAATACATTGAAATATGTTCTAAAATGTGTTTTCCACAACATAAAACCATTTGTTATGTGATTGCATGAGAAATCAGGTCTAGGATATTAATTTCCCTGTATTTATGTTAATGGTTATTTTCTTGTCATGTGTCTCAGTGGTTTATGTTTAGTTAAAATAATCTGTGCTAAATCATTCTGCATTGGATGCTATTATAATATTTATGTAGTAGTATTACTTAGTAGACTAAGTTTAATAAATAGTAAATAATTTAAAATGACTTTATTTATTTAAATTTACCCCTGGATTGTATATATTTGAGAGCCAAGATGCTATCAGTGCTCTGCAGAATGTTTCCTTGTGTTGTTCATGATTATGATATAATTGTGGTAGATTATGATTATGTTAGTACTTGATATGAAATGAAACAATGTAAAGTCACCCAGCCATTCGATGACACAGGAAAATGTTACCTGGCTAGTCTTATAAAATTAAGCTACAACAATAATAGCATTATTTAGACCCGTTATATCAAGTCAGGAATTTCCAAACATGCCTTTAATTGTAGCCAATAGTGGAAATTCAGAGGAGTAGTATTACTATCCTTCTTAAGCAATGATTTAATGCTTAAAGAAATATTTAAAGATCTGCAAACCTTCATGACTCCAGCATCCATTTTCCACTAAATCTACAATAGCTTGCCACAGCTAGCTGCCAAAAACAACTGTGCACCAAGTATGCCCCATACTAGCAAATGGGTTGGAATACTTATACTAACTGAAACGCAATTATACATAACATACTGTATGTAAGGGTGGCATTGTTGTCTCACACCTCCATATTTGTGGATTCACATCAGAACACCGGTTTTACTTTTGCTAACTTTTCATGCTCTCTCTGTGTTTCATACCACAAAACGCACAGGTATTTGCAAATTGCCACAAGGGTGTAATTATGTGTCTCTCATGGGGTGACTCCATGTATTGGATGTCCCTAACATTGTACTGAGACCATGAAAGAAGTTTTTGGACAACAGGCAGAAACCCATGTGCACAAGCTGAGAATTTTTAAATTGATCCAATGGTAGGAATCAAATGCACATCCCTAGAGACAAGACAATACAGTGCAATCGACTCGCCAAGTCACCATTCTACAATTACGGAGACTGTATGTATACTTTTAACAGTATACAATATTTTTAAAAGCTGTTTTTTGAGTGCCTGTGGAACTTTATTCTTTTATTTATTTTTGAACTCTGATGGAGTAAGTATCTAGCAAGCCTCCTCACTATAGCTACAAAAAAACTCCATGGTCTTAGTTAATGAAAAGCATACTCTGTGAAAAAATAATGATTAATCATTAGGGACACTTTGGGGGTTACTTGATACTCATAATTTACATTAATGCTCACGTCATCACTTGCATACAGGAACAAACAAACTATTGCATCTTCAATGGTGTAATACAAATGCGGTTAAATATTTCTTTTTATCCTTTTGCCAAAAAATATTTGTCACAAACCCACCCTGTCCTCTACAACACACAAGCCTTTTCCGTAAATCTGTCCAACCCCACCCAGTTTCAGATTATTATCATCTGTTTACACTATGTTTCTTCCAGAAATGTTTGTTAAATCTACAACACTGGCAAGGGAAAACTCCACTATAAGGTATCCGGATGAGAGAACTGATCGATGCCTATATAATTACAATGAAAGACAATTAATTTTACGTCTCTGTAATGACCTTTTTTGACTGATGTTGTAGGTCAGGAATATACTGGCTTTTTTTAGGTGAGAATGTAAGTAAACAAACTGACAAACAAACAAACAAACTATTCATCCATACATACATACATATACATAACATGCCTAATTTTATGAAATGACAGAAGAAAGTTTGCAAAATCCTTCCATAATCAATATATGACCTGCATCAGTAATACACACCATTCCTCTGCCCAGTACTTCTGTTTTGAAGTCCCAGTGGCAGGAGTCACTCTCAGTTCGATGACTGGAATGATGCTATGAGGTATTTCAATCTACAGTACTTAAGTACAGCCTGACATTTAGCCTGTTGTATTAAAAATTCAGGTTAAATACGACGGTTCGTAATAACAATCGCATACAATGCTTTGTGACACTCATGAAAAAAATGTATGGCATCAGTGGTTCATAGTCTCAACATACAGTACAGTACCACATGCAGTTACTGAAATTTTATTTTTACTGTACAATGTTATTGCTATTTCATTCATATTTCATTGTTATTTTTCCAAATTACCTACAAATTCAACGTAAAGACAGACTTGGAACATGTTTGACTGTGGATTTGGATTCAGAAGGTTGCTGGTTCAAATCCTGTCGTGGACAAAGTGATCCCACCTTTGGGCCCTTGAGCAAGGCCCTTAACCCCAATTACTCCAGGACTGGCTGACTCTACAGCCTTCTCTACGCTTGCTTCATGAGGCGGCCTCCTGGGATGCCTTTCCAGCTGTCCTAAAGGAGGTCCCACATATGCTGAGCACTCATTTGTCCCTTTTCCTTCACTCGCTGGGCAAACTCCCACAAAAACATTTGGAGGCCAGGTGATGTAATATGACACTCTGTCATTCTCCTTTGTAGGTTGTTATGTGTCGTAAGGAAAGTACGTGCCAAAAGGGAGATACGTGCCATAAGTTTCGGGTACGTGCCCTAAGTATTACATGCTGTAAGTTTGGGAGGATGCCTACAGGTTCTTTGGACTTCCTGCCACTTGCCCAATCATCAACTGCTCCCTAGACTTCGCCTTCTGGACCTGGCCCTGCCTCCCTTGCCTTCGGAGCAGTTTTCAGTTCGTTGACAGAAGAGGCCGCCGCTTCATCACTTCGTCAGCCTGCTGCTCACTCCCCGCCTTCTACCTCGCTCTTCATTTGCTTTGTTTACGGTGTGACTGCTCATGTATGACTGTCGCTTTTATTCTGACTTCGCCTCTTTGATCTCTCCTCTGGATACTGTCGCTCCGGCTGTGTGTTTGCATGTTCCACTAGGTGTGTATAAGGAGTGTAAGCTTTTTTTGTTTCTTCATAAACGTGGGGATTACTGTTGTTTGGTTAGGGAGTTAGGCTTAGGCATTGTTGTTTCATTTACCCTTGTTGTGTTCACTTAGGGTTACCTTAGCTTGGAATTGTTTCTTTGGCCTTTGTCACTCCTGACGTTCGTTACACCTATAGTGTTTGTAAAGTGTCTGTGAATAACTATCAAAAAAAAACTATAAGAAGACTCCCTTTGTGTCCCATGTTCCCTTCTCCTACTTCTGGTTGTCTTGTACTTCCCAATCCCTCCTTCCCTTTCACTTTGTTAGCCTCCAACCCTAGACTGGAGCGTAACAAGGTGTCTTGGCATGTCCTAACTTTTAACTTTGGCAGTAGCATTTGATCCAGGGTGTTCCCTGCTTTGTGCACTGTGCTGCCTAAGATCAGCTACAGGTTTGCTGCAATTCTGAACTGTATAAGTGGTGGTAGAGTGGATGAAAATGTTCTCATCATAGACCACTGTCACACAATAGGCTCAAATAAGGCAATACGCGATTATCGGGAGCACAAATGTTTACGCCACAACTACACACATCTACTCACAACAGGACACACACAAGGACTATATACACGGCCTGTGAGCATGCTAAGATACGCTAGTTCCATCGGCACTACAATATGCCGGGCCCATAGTCCAACCCTTAACCCAAAAACTGCTCTAGGGGTGCTGAATAAATGGCTATTCCAATGCTCTGGCCCCAAGCTTCATTCTACCCTCAATATGTGTGTCCCATAGGAGGCTAAGATGGGATGTGAAACTAAAGACTTCCTATGCATCTGTAGAAATGGCAAAATCAAGTTTCATTATCACTGAATGGACATTTAGGCACAGCTTTCCTGAAGCCAGTCTAGGGTACTTAATCACTAGAAAAGTTTATATATAAAAAATATAGGACTTGTGCTTAAATGAAGATCATGTTCCAAGGGAGCTGTGAAAATGTCCCGATAATGTGTAATTTGCCATAATTGCCATAATTACTTACAAATATTTAAAAAACCAAAATCACATATGCTGGGATAAATGATCATCAATAGCCACAATGATAAACTGCAAATAATGATGATTTGACATCAGTCACAATTTGGCAGCTTGCATGCATTCGTTGAGAATCTGTCATTTTTAAGAACCACACTGATCTTAAAAACAGGTATGGTCTAAAATCTTTCAGAAAAACTATTTCTCCCATCCCCTATTCATTTTTGGAAACTCATTATTGTGATATGTGGCTCAGCATGCTGAAATGATCAAGGATACAACAAATAAATTACATAAGGCATGAGTCTGTGTAGCTTGTCAAAGCATGCTTTCGTGAGTTTTTATACAGTAATGTCCATAAAGTCCTTGATGTAAAAATTCTGTTGTTTTCAGAAGATAAACTCCAGTAAAATATGACAGTATACTGGACAAGCAGAACAAATGACACTTTGTGGTCTGGAAAGCCTTTGGCCGTTTGTACAGGTTCTAACTATTTGGGAAACCAGGGAATTCTTTTTTAGATGGTTTCTCTACCAACGTTACTCACTGTTGGAAATTTGAGAATGGTTGTGCACTTTTCCTGCTGAGAGGTACAAAAACCTGATGTGGTTCCTTTTTTTTCCCAAGAACTGCATCACTGCTTCTTTTACCTTTACCATACCTGTATGGCAAGATCTGTGTGCACAAACACAACTTACATTTGAACAAATTAAAAAAACAGCTCAAAAAGCAACCTCAGTTTGATGTGAAGAACTCAACACCTGGCAGTAAATCAGTGTTAAGAAACAGTGGGAACACTGGAATAAAATGTCTGGAGTAATTGTACACTCCCCATTAAATGACCACAAGATGGAGCGCTGAGGCTCTAATGAACTTGTTCAGGGGTAGCTAATAAAGAGTAGCATGGTGCAGTATATGCAGCCAAGCAGCACGAGAGACATAATCTAGAAGCATCAAGAATGATTACCCTTAAAATGACCCTACGAAACATTGTTTTTTTTTGCCAGTAAAACAAAGGCAGTACATCTGCTCGTTCTTAAAATATATAAATCAAATACATTGTGGTTGGAATAAATGCATGAGTCCTTGGCAAGCAAAAGCATTAACATTTCAGAGCAAGATATAACAGCATATGCAGGTTGCCATTAAAACACCAAACACAAAGAGTATTAATTTGTATGGCACTATCTTTAACTGCAAAGACTGAGAACAACACAAAGTACAAAAAATATTGAATTAATATTAAAAAGAAAGTATGATTGAAATGTCTTTGTAATATATTCCTCACTTTAGATATAACATTATACAGTTTAAATTGGATGAAACAATGAATCATAACTAACTTTTTACAATGTAACGTGTTCAGTGCCATAAATATGTCAAACAAAATATTTCAATGAACTTTTATTTCTTATCTGCTCTTTAATCATGCCAATGATTTTCAAATTGGTTTTTCTGAGAATATGTTCTAGTGATTAAAATATATGTACTACTCATTGAAATTTGTAATACATTTCACATCAATAATAGCCTATAGTTCAATAAAAACATAAAGTCCATTACGAAATATCAGTTGTTCCTTCAACTTTCCCTAACAATGTGCAGCATTGTAATGAATAGGTCTACTCAAACATCCGCAGTTCCCCGAAATGGGTGAGCCTAAGAGCTTACATTCTGATACGAAAAAGAGAGACTATGGAAAGATAGCTGTGGCTTTTGGTGCAGTTTTTAACTACGCAATCACAGAGCCATCTTTTCCACTCTTATTCAGTATTTGTCAAAATACCAGAATTACACCCAATCGTATAACAAAATGAGTGACAATAAATAAATAAACATGTTTACTAAATATGTGGTTATGATCAGGGAAATTTCAATTAGCTAAAATACAACTGTCCTTTATTTGTGGACAAGAAACAAAGCCTGTGTAAGGCAGTGTTATTAAAAACACATATAATTCATCATTATTATGTAGAGGTTATTCATGTGGTCTCCTGTCTCAGACAGAACATATTAAAAGGTTTGGTAAACAATCATAATACAGGAAGACAAATTTATAACGAAAAAACAATTTAATGCAGTTAGCCCGAAGATTAGACTCATTTATCATGCTCATTAAACACAATTTAAGGTATTAGTAAAGGGGTAGTAAAATCATTTTTCCTCAGAGTATCCTACTAAGCTGGCTAGTATGTAACACAATCCTCTGTTTACTATGGTTCATGTTTGGTCATTTGCAGTGTAACAATTTCTTATCTTACATGTTTTCCATGATAAATTTAAAAAGACTAAATAATAAGTATATGTATTTTTATACAGAACAGCATGAACAGGTTTCTCTTGGCTTAAAAACATCAGCCTAGTAATGGCTTGGTCGCAGACTAATTAGTTTGATAGTTGGTGTCAATGTTTTTGGTTTTGGAAAAGATAGAATTATAATGAAATGGGGGGGAAATGTTGTTCAAGTTTCTGTTAAATAGTCAATAGTATTGCTCCCATAGTTTCTTAACAAGCTATACAACACTGAAAACAGTACAAGTTCTTGCAACTTGTTCCCCATAATACAAAGTCCCCAGTGACAAAATTAGCTAAGGGATTGCTACAAATTTCACCACCCCCTAGTTAATATAATCCTGTTTACATAAAGTTTACATAAGTAAACCATAAATGTAAATCTCCATTTTTGCCTTTATGGACTGTGCTGCAGCAGGTGTCACCGTGCATTTCCAAACAGAAACCACCTGTAACCTTCTTCATAGCCTTACCATATTACAAGGAACACAACCAGCTCAACGTCAAGCCATAAATACAACACTCACTTTCCATTATTTTACTAATCCTATCATCAAAAACTTCCAATCGTTTCTGAGGTAGCACCCAGAGGCACACATAAGCATGAATCTGCAACGCAGGAAAGTACATAATAATTCTGTTTTTTTTTCTCTCAGTATATTTTTATTATCCTTTTTTCATGCCACAGTCGAATAAGAACATAGAGTCCATTACGAAATATGAGGCCACATTCGAGATGACATCTGCATAGACAAATTTAAAATTATGGATTGTGTTTAATTGCTTGTAATCTTTCTCTATTCATTGCATTTTTTTTTAATAGAACAAAATGTAAGCCATCTTAAATCCATCTTTATGAGGCCTATGATGAAATTGCTGGTGCTTAGTGGGGCTTCTTAAACTTCACAGGATTTTGAATGCAAACAATGATCCTTCAGAAATATTCTGAAATGAAACATCTGGACAATAAATATTCGGTAACGCTTTACAGTAACTGCACTTTCATAATGCATTCATAGAAAATTCAAAACCAGCATGTAAATACTGTATACCTTATCCTCCTAACAAGCCTTAACAGCTTTATATGATTATAATGTTTGTTATTATCAGAGGTGGGTAATTCAGGTCCAGAATATAAAAATCCAGGCCAAAATTTTGATGTAACCAACCAGTTCAGTATAAAGAGTCACAATCACAAAGTAGTAAACTGGGTGGTTGAAACAAAATTTTGTTCCGGACTTTGTCTCTCTGGACATGAACTACCCATTTCAGGATATTATCTGCTCAGTTTGATGTGAAGAACTCAACACCTGGCAGGATATTATGTTTGTTATTTATGCATATTAAAACTGTTAAGTATGTTAGAATGTTATGGTATACTTACATGCTGCTTAAGAATGTTCTATGAATGCTTTATGAATGCATTATGAAGGGGCACTGAATGTTCTACAAATGCATTTTAAAAGCATCATGAAGGTGCAGTTAATGTAAAGCATTACCAAATATTCTTTAAATGCAGATTTTAAAGAACAGTGCATTCTGAACAATGATCTTTCTTTTTTTTAAGACCTTTGCTATATCTGTCAGCACATATATACCATCCATTGAAATCCACAGCGAAAATCTTCTCACTGTCCACTGACTATTACTGATGGAAAAAGACGAATAAGAAACTTTAAAATAAAAGACATAAAACACTGTATTTTACTATGCCAGCAATTACGCTTAATCCCTGGTGGGCTCACTTACAGCTCTGGCTCATAGTCATCTTGGTACAAGGCCAGATTCCAGACTGGACCTGAACAGCATTACAGACCAATCTTGTCAGCCCTCATCAGCCTTGGCCCACAGCACTAATCTTAAACAGAAACACATGACTGGACAATGAGTACTGAAGAAAAAGAGGACCATGTTTGCCTGTCCACAGAGATTTATTCTTAACCCTTGTAGTGATGGGAACCCCTTTTCCCTCCCAGTCAAACATGCAAATCTGTCACAATCAATTTTCACTGAAGTTTGACTGAAAGGCCCAGCACTATTTGAAACTTTTCTGTCATTAAATTAATGTTCCATACCTCTTCCATAAGCCTACAGCAACAAATACACAAGGTTACACATTATACTGCCATTTAATAGGGGATTATAAACACAGTTTTAACTCCACAAACCTATACTTCTGTATGCTTATTAAATATTAATATTTGAATCAGTATGTCAGTATCAGTAAAATGCTACAGTAGCACTAACTAAATCATCTTATTTATCTTTGGGCGCCATCTACTGGTGAAGTGTTTAAACGTCCCATCAGCATCACGTGCCGTCAGCATAAAGCGTTACGTTCGACAGCAATGAGTAGAGTGATTTCACAGTTTTAAAGACCAAAAATTCTCACATTCCACAGTCTTAATGCTCATTTAATTTTATACGTTCATAACCGCTAAGGGAACAGATCTAGATTAATAACAAAACTTGTATTATTGATGATAGGGGGCGGCATGGTGGTGCAGTGGTTAGCACTGTTGCCTCACACCTCTGGGACCCGGGTTCTAGTCTCCGCCTGGTTTCATGTGTGTGGAGTTTGCA
>JABFEA020000043.1:24882054-24906916 GCA_019775915.2 Cyphomyrus plagiostoma
CACATATATTAAATAAAAGATATTGTGTGTATATATATATATATATATATATATATATATATATATATATTGAATTCATCTACACTGCCACGGAAGGTTACGTTATTTACGAGTTAACCTCCTAAAATATTTAGTTTTTAAAGCAGAGCTCGAACATCTCACGGTGGTCCCCGTTAAAAACACGTCGTACACCATGAACCACTGTGATACAAACAACGCAAAACGGCAACTATACCCGTTTTCCAAACAAGCGAGCCAAATATTAGTTTTTTAGTTACAAAAAAAATCACCAATACTTTATTTTTCTCTATCTGGCTACCAGGACGAAAGCGAGTGTTTTAAAACTACAAGTTGTAGCTGTACGGCAACTGTGTATAAAGCCACTTTGTTACCATAAAAACGTCTGCGTTCATGTCAAAGGTGAGCTTCCATCGCCTTCCCATGAACGTTAGCAGTATAAGCTTCGTATTTGTCGTGTTTACCGTCTCGAGGAGGGGGGGCGGATAAACACAACTTACAGTGGTCGTAAAATACACGATCGCGTTCTTTATCGATTTTAACACGTTCTCGATGCTATCGGAGACGGATAGATGGCTATTCATGGTGCCCTGTGCCAACAGACATTACAACAGCAGCGGCCATCTGCCAGCCTTACGAAGCAGCTACCCCACCAGCTGCAGTCGCAAAACGCCCTTACAAAGCAGGACATGCATGCAGCTTCTGACGTCTCTGGCCACACTGCGCTTCAAAGCACACAAAAAAGCCAAGAGCGGAAACAATTCAAGCTTTAAAAACCGCATAGCTTTAAACTGCCGGGTTTTCCGACCATTTGCACGTGGGATACATTGTAATCATTTTTTTGGGAAATTTAACTTAGTTATTTGAAAATATTTCCCCTAAAAATAAGACTCATGCAAGAACAGTTCAAAACCCTGACATGGCGGCAAGAAAAAGGCGAGAGCTTTTTACTATTTTAGAAACAAGCGCTGACACAGAAAGGGACTCGGTTTCCGATAGTAAGGAATCTCCACTTAATCTTTGTACGGACGTGAAGTGGTTTGAGATTCCTTTCAGAAAGCCCGACTCGGACGATGAGGAAGAACTATTAGAGGATGATGAAGAGGATGAATTCAAAAGCACGGCGGCAGCAGAAACTGCGGACACGGCCAGCTACATCACGGGAGGCAGCTGCAATATTATTTTAGTCACGGACAATGGAATAAAACACGAGGAGGACGCGGAGGACTCTTATTATGCTACCACTAACAGCTTTTCTGAATCCATGTCAAACGACTCAGACATTGATTTCTCTGACTTGGAAGAGGAGGAGCAGAGCTATTTTAACAGTCCTTTTGATGAATTGGACGAGGACTGCACCTCTCCTGACTTCTGGGGCGAACCTGATCAGGTAATTTCAATCGAGCCGTTTACCGCTATCACTGGCCCCCAGCACACATTGGGGGATGAAGCTGACACCCGTGACTATTTCCGGTTGCTCTTCCCTGACTCGCTTTTTGAATACATGGTAGAACAAACAAACAACTACGCCCTCTATAGGCAAAGGAGAAGCGGGAAACTCGATTCCCACTGGCATCCTACTAACCTGAGGGAGATGCAAGCTTATATCGGACTGAATATTCTCATGGGCATTAACCAGCTTCCGGATTATGGAATGTATTGGGCTACTGATATTTTCATAGGAAATGCTGGCTTCAAAAAGACAATGACTGCCAGGCGGTTTGAAAAGCTGAACCAAAACATCCACTTGTGTGACCGTGAACTGGAGCCAGTCCGGGGTCAGCCCGATTATGATGGGTTGTACAAGATCAGGCCTCTGTTGAACGTGGTGCAGAACACTATGTGGGAAGCATATGCTCCAAATAGGTGCTTGACGGTGGACGAGGGGGCAGTCGCAGTGAAGGGCCGTTTCTCCACCACACAGTACATGCCTTCCAAACCTATAAAAAAGGGGCTGAAGGTGTGGATGTTGTGTGACTCCAAATCTGGATACTGCCACCGTGCCAACATCTATGTGGGTAAGCCAGGAGAGGACACAGGAACGGTCGGTTACAGGGTGGTCACCTCACTGGTACAGGGGCTGGAGGGGAAGTATCACCACATTTTCATGGACAGCTTCTTCACCTCAGTGCCCCTGATGCAGAGGCTGTTGCAGGACGGGCTGTACGCTTGTGGGACCACGCAGCAGAACCGTTGCGGGTTCCCCGACATGCTCAAGCTGCGGAACGTGGGCAAGCTGGCGCAGGGCCAGTTCTACCAGTGCCAGCATGGCAACATCGTGGCCACCGTCATGCGCGACACCAAGGTCATCAGCTGCCTGTCATCCAACTCGGCACCGGGCATCGTTGGTATCTGCCAGAGCAAGCAGTGCGACGGCACTGTGTTCGGCATACCGCGGCCGCTCCCACTGCTTCTGTACCAGGAGAACATGCGGGGTGTGGACCTCTGTGACCAGCTTCGGGAGTGCTACCAAGTAGGACGGCCCTGCAAAAAGTGGTGGCGCTACTTCCTGTGGTTCTACATCAACCTGTGCATCGTCAACGCCTACATCATCATGCGGGAGGGCAGGGGCGGCATCCCGCCCGCCGGCTTCAGCGGGAAGCAGTTCACACAGCGTCACTTCCGCATCCGCCTGGCCCAGCAGCTGATCGGGGACTACCAGGGGGCACGGGGCATGGAGCGGGCCGCCCGCAAGCGCCATTCGGATTCGCCCATAGAGTATGGCCATCGGCTCGAGCGCATGTCTGAGCGCTCTCGCAGGTGCCGGAACTGCACCAATAAGGGACTGCGGCATGAGAGCGTCTTTGGTTGCAAGATCTGCAATGTGCACCTGTGCAGGGGCGGATGCTTCTCTGAGTTCCATAAATAAGTCTATTTTATTTTGTTTCATTGCTGTTTTTTTTGCGCCAGCAGTCTTAAAATCATATCTACCTTAGGTTTTGAATCCAAAGGTTCACAATACAGGTACATTATCGTAATTAATTTCTTGCATTAGTAGGTGTAGTAATCTAGTTGTAGTATTAGTGGTAGTGATATGTTGCACGTGACTACAGTAAAACAATGGTAACTACTTTGTATCTATTCAATAGATTTCAGCTGAATGCCTTTTTGTCGCATCAAACTGTTTGTTGGTACTTTTTATATGATGAACAAATGAAAGTGCATTTATAAATAAGTTACTGATGAAAAATTTTCAGCACCTACATTGGTCAAAGGCTATTGTCCATTCTGATTTTGTAGAATAAATGCTTTGCCGGGCAGTTCTTCTTATTTTGAGTAATTTTATAATTTCTATTCTGTAACATGAAGCATTTAAAACTTCAGAGCTGACTTTATCTATGCACATTTTGGTGCTCACAGCTTAAAAAGAAAGCAGCTGGCACAGATGAGTGTTTTTCATGTTCTGGAGTTATTACAAGACTGACAACGAAATCCTCAGCTGATGGACATGCTGTAGTTATTTCAAAAGATACTTGAACCAATGCACTGCTGCCATCTATAGATGGGAAACCAGAGTCAAAGTGTAAGCATGCTGAGAGTAAATTGAATTATCTGAAATGGAGATGATGGGAAGTGTTGAATGCCCTAAGCAAACACCTTGATTGTGTGCACTGTATAAGAGAGCCTCATTATCACGGCTCCTGCATGCCAGCCTTGAGGGATTGCCCCACAAATTAATTCTCAAGTGCAAAAGGTTCTCACCTGTTAAATCGTACACAGATTCTCATGCTGCAGTTATATATATTTTCTGTATGTATTTTTCAAGTAAATAGATTTTCAAATAGGGTTTTTTAACAGTTTTTTGTTTTGTATTCATCGAAGCCTGTAAAAATGTTCCAGCTATCAATTTATTTTTTAATCTCACATTGTGTTTACCATTTGGAGTGGGGAGAGGTGGAGAAAAGTATTCATAAGAATCACTATCTGAAAGGTCAGGACCTGAGGTCACCGTCTGATTTTGGGGGAAGGCAGATTTTTGCCCATCCTGCTGGGTGCAGATCACATTCAGCTAAAAATGCATTGGTCCTTGTGCCTTAACCTGTTCAGCATATCGATTAGCTAATTGGTAGATTAGAGTTGCTTTATGTTTTTCATTGCTTTTTAGATATTTGTGAAGTTATTCTTTCATTTTAATTTGTTCTAGCTAAATTTTGTTCCTGGTGTTTGATAGCTCCTCAGTGTAGAACGTTTTATATCTGAGCCTCCATTAATTAACATAATGCGTTTTACTAGTACTCATTATAAAAAGATTTTTTTGAGAAAAATTCAGTACTCTTTTTAGCATGAAGTAAAATAGAATAATGCTATACATCGTGATATACTGAGTTAGAAACTGCAGCCCTTGTCACAGTTTTCTTTACTCAATGTGAATTAACCATGCCTGACATTGGTAACCCTTTAAAGATGACAATTAAAAGAACTTTTTGTTTAAGTGTATTTCATTTACCAATGCATTGGTCTATTAATCTCTTAATTTAGTGTCTAACCCTTAAAAAGACATTCCCTAGCATGTTTTCTGATTCTAACATCTGCTGTAAATGTCCTTCTGATGTTTACCATCTAGGATTTGCTAACCTAGATACCCACTCCTGGTTTACTCTAAGAGTCTATTTGAGAGATGCCATTGTTACCAACAGGCCTTTTTTGGTGTTAAGACACAATTTAATCTGTGCATGATGAATCATACTGTATATGATTACATTTGAGTATAATGTGCGTTAATTTATCTTTAACTTTAGATTAACACACACAGGACAATGAACCTCTCATGTCATGTTGGATAGACTTTGTCCTCAGCAGTCTTTGAGTGAAATTGGTGAATGCAGAAGTTAAGTATGGAGTTCTTTAGGCTTGAGTTGTCCTTACATGGATTTGCAAAGACCTTAGTGGTCTGTCCCTTTTTCAGACATTTTTCTTCTATTTAATATTTAATTCTTCCAACAGAACATGAGGCCAAAGGTACAGTTTTGACCTACAGAATAAAGTGAGGCATCACAGTTTTTGTTAGAGTACACTCTCAAAAGTCAAATGATAACTGTGATAAGTAGTTATGGGTCTGGATAAATTTTCCAGTGTTTTATTTTGATCAGTGCATACTGATCTATATAGTTTACACACATGTGGGGCTCTTATGTTATTGTCATACCAATTAAATATGAGAATGACATCCTCATCTTTTAGACTGTATAATATTTTAAACCATATAATATCAAACATATGCCAGTTTTTGCATTATTGCAATTAAATACATAATATAAATGAATTCATTGCAATTTTGTCTGAAAAGGTGCTGTAAGTGGATTTTTTTTTTTTGGCTCTTTTCCTTTGTTCTGTATTGCTAATTGTGCAGCTCTAAGAACACATTCTTTGTTAATGTGCATTATATTGCAGGTATGTCCATGACAAGCACTCCTGTTATAAAGTTACAACTGAATTAAATGCAATATCGGGTATGAAACATGAGGCACAACATTTGCAGCATGAAGTACTGTGTTTTTCATCAATTATGTATCACTGACAAAAAGTTTGCAATTGTTAGATTTTTTTTCGCACCAAAAATCAAATTCTTTTGAGGCGTGCATTGCAATACAGAAATAAATTATTTAAAAGCATTCAAATCTGAAGGAAAATTTGCTTTTTTTCCTGTATTGTGCTTTTTTTTTAATGTGCAGTTTTTCCTTTTTGCCAAATCTGTCAATTGATACATGGAACCCTGTCCCATCTGCAGTCTCAGAGAAAACTACATTTGCTATCTCTGATGTAGTATTAATTAGTTCATAACTGACACAATTACTCCAGCATGAATTTAGATACCTGCAAGCAAGTTCATGATTCTTGGTTTAATTATCAGAATTTATGCAAAAAAAGTGTTAAATAAGACAGATGTATGTGTGTGTCTGTATATACATAATACTGTGCAAAAGTCTTGGCAAAAGGCTGGCAAAGAAAATGATGTTTAGATTATCCTTGTGTTGGTGTAAAACTATGATATTATGCCTGTCAAAGTGTGTCAGCTTAGCCATTTCAGAACCTCTGCTAAAATCATCCCAGTATTTGCAGCGACCGTCCAGTGCAGCCATGTAGTTTTTGACTTGGCCACTAGCTCACCTCATACAACTAGTCAATCTGCCTCTGACTTTTTTGAGCTGTGGGTGAAATTTAACAAAATCATGTAACGGCTGAGGTGCGCCTAAGAAGAAGTTTGGTAACTGAAGCGGTGTTCATCTAGCCATTCAACTACATATTAGTAATTTTTTAGCAAACAGAAGAAATTATTACTAGTTTTTATTGTGTTACTCTTAATTTGCACATGTTCTAATGTTAAATTTTTTTTTGTTCTATGGCAAAGTAGACTTGCTTTAGACAGCTTTAAACATTTCTTTGGACTGCCTAAGAGTTTTGCACAGGACTGTGTGTGTGTGTGTGTGTGTGTGTGTATAGATTATTTAATGTCTTTATTCCAATAAGAATGTTATGTGTATACTTATCTAATATCAATGCTGGAAGTAGATTAAAAAAAAAGTTCGATAAATGTGATCATCACTATTAAATCCCAGTATTATGATTTCAAACAAGACCTTTTCAAGAAAAAGTCTATTTGTTTGCAGGTGGCAAAGTATTTTGTTACTTTTTAAAATTTTATAGCCAGTATCAGAAAAAGTTATTGCTCTACTTTGAACGTTATCCTTTGTAGGAAGTTTTACCATTGTGCTTTCTTAAGTAAATTGCACCTTGCATTATCTTATGGAACAATTCTTCGATGTGCACACATAATGTACTTCTAACATGCTGAGAAGTATTTCGGCCACTAGTAGGCGAAAGCTGTTAAATCATCAGTCCATCCATCCATCCATCCATCTTGCCAGATTCCTGGCAAATGCCTCTGTTAATATACACTCATATATATGAAGAATATTGTAACAGACATTATAGCTTCTCAAATGACTTGTTGACATGTTTGGTTTTCTTTCGGGGCATAAAGGAAAGGAGAAAATGTGTTTGTATTATGCAGCATGATTATGACCTCCCACTGCCAGGGGTGGGGGCTGAAACCCCACCCTTTCTCTGTGTGGACTTTGCATGTTCTCTTTGTGCTTCCATGAGTCTCCTCTAGGTGCCCCTCATTCTTCCTGCAGTTGAGAATCATTCTGCTAGGCTGATTAGTGTCTCTGTGTTACAGTGTGATTGCCCTCTCAGCATGCTCAACACTGTTCCAGTGTTTCTTGGGGTGGGGTCCAGATTCTGTTCCTGGATGGCTATCAGTGATTCCCCTACTGATGCAAAACCAATAAAAATAAAATTCAACAGCTATGCATGACAGCAATTGGTTCCACCCATATCATGGGTTTGCAGTACAATTGAATTAGGTTGTAGGTTTATAATACTATGGACATGTATGCCTTATCTAATGCAATGCGTAAAATATAAGATTCAGTTAAAGTGTTTATTTTTACAATGAATACGTATTTACTGAGTATGTTTTGCAAGTTAAGTAGACAATAAAAAAATTCTAGATAGACGATGAAAATATATTTATTTGTTTGTGATGGGTTAGTGGCCTGTCCGGGGTTATTCCCAGCCTTGTCCACCTTGCTTCTTGGATAGGCTCTGGAGCTCTTTGTGACCCTGCACAGGACAAGTGGGTATAGAAGATGGAAGAATGAATGGATGAATATTTGTTTTGCCATTTCTGTTTTCAGACCACTGCAGTCATTTTAAACTCGAGTCTTTATATGGGATACAACTGTTTGTTCCCTGTCATTGCTTGAAAACAAAACAAAAAAAGCAGTGAATGTTTCCTGCAGAGATAGGAATGTGGAAATGCAGGGGGCGTTCCATTTCACTGCCTCTCCAGATGGCAAGGTGTGCTTCACACAGCACTGGGATTATCCTGTTACCCTCCACGGACTGTTTACTTTTGGAGAATGCGACCAGAACCCCTCTGTCCAAACTGGATGTGTCAGTCTTGGCAATCAGCTTGTACAATAAACATGACAGTGAAAGTATAATCACAGTATTTACTAGGTGAGGACAACTAATTGTAAAAAAACGGTATAGAAGGCTGAATGACTCTCATTATAATATATAATTATTGCATTTTTGTATTTTTATTTGTTTAATATTTTAGTTAATATTTATTAATGACTGGAACCATGATTCTGGTTTATATGTTAATGAATGTAGACTGAATGGAAATTGACAACTAATTCTCTTCAAAGCAAAATACAATTTCTCTGCCCCGCCCAGTGGCTCAATCAAAAACATGTTGAAAGAACTACATTAAGATACTCTTAATGATTTTGTGGGCGCAGGTGTGATGTGTGCTTCTGCATTAAACGATTCGAATAATATTATAACCGCAATATATTTTTTGTGTAGCACAATAAGGAAACATAGACTAGCCAAATGTTTCCATATTGCCAACCACACATGTTGTCACTGAAGGGCATAACTCAAAGAATTCAAAAACGCACTCACCTGCACAGATAAAACCATACAGGACTTTCTGTGATTGTACTTTTCTATTGAGGATTCAATTCACTAATTACAGTCTTCCACTCTATTCTCTTGGTAATTAATCATGTGTAGTTTTAAAGCACCAAATGTTCTACCACATATTATAATTACATAAGAGGCTTTAGGGGGCTATCAGTGATTCCCCTACTAATGCAAAAGACCAATAAAAATGAAAGCTAATAGCTATGTATGACGCCAAAGCAGAAATGGGTCAAAAGCTCAATAAACATGCAAACCCAATGTTTTGTAGCTAACCAAGACATACCACTCCAAAAGCTTTTTTTCTCATGTAGTTACTCATTCCAGACTGGGAAATCTGGGCTTACATCTTCAGATTTCTAACCTGATAAAATGAACATTGTAAAACAATAAATAAAGCATTTGTAGCAAACGTAAACTTCAATTTGCTTACCAATTTATTTGCATTATGCATGTTTGTGGGATTTGTGAATTTTGGACAAGACATGAACATTGCACTTATCTTGTACTTTTTTTTTTTAAAGCAATACGGTTATCGATAATGCTTTTATGCAAATAACATTGAGAATACAATTCTCCTTTTTATTCTTTATGTTTCCCTTTGTTTAAAGGTGACCTACTTTATACATTGTTGACCTACTAAGGATGACCTTGTAATTGTGCATTGTTTCCCTAGGTCTCATTAAAAATCTCATTAAAAATGCATGTTTCACATTACCCTTCAGGGGCTTTGGAGAGTGTGCAAAACAATAAGCAGAAAATTAGGGTCGAAATAAAAGGAAAAATCAGTAGAATAGTATTTATTTGTGAGCTTAATGGCACACTTAATGAAAAGCTGTGTTCCATATATAGTTACTTTTAATCATAAAATCACAGCCTCTACATCCATATTGGCACATTCTAAACAAATTAATTATCTCATTGTGCAAATTAATTTTAACAAGCTGTAAGTTTTTTGCCTGTGGTTCTCTGGCGCTAGATACATCAGGCCTGCAGACCATCTGGAAATAGTCATGTTGCTAGTTAGGCACAGAGAGCACCTTCTGTCAGTCAAGTATTTCCTATGTGAAGGTAACACAACAGGCCGCTTTAAAATCAGTGCTTTTAATTTAGCCTTTTTTCCTCACATGCTTCCAGGGTTGCATTCTGACCCACCAGCAAGTGAACACATTTACAAATCTGGCTACACAGTTCAGGCAGCATATGATTAATCAGCAGGTGAGTCATTCCCATCTTTAGCTAAAGCCTTAATTATGCATGTTTGCACATCTGGTACATTTGTACACTTAAAGACTTTCTCTTTGCCTAAATGTACAGTATGGTTATATTTTTAGATATTGTTTCCATCCACATAGTGCTTACACTTTACTTTAATCTAGATTTATTTTACATTGGCCATGTTGATGAATGATTTGTGCAAATGCTTCCATAGTCCCAATATTTCATCACAGAGATAATGCTTAAAATGTAGATGAATGTGGACTCCTCATTCCATAAATATCACACCTGGTCGAAATTAAATGGAATTGTCTGTTTCACATCTCTCTCACACAGTAGAGGTGCCATGAAGGTCACTATGATTTAACTTGCAGAAGTCATTTTTCCCATCTGCAGTGAGGAAACATTTCATTGACGGCTCCCTCCTGGACCTGGGGGCAGACAACGTGACCTGTAGTTATGCATTATAGCTAAGATTATGATATAATCATTTAAATCTCTTTATGAATATTCCATACAATATACTCTCGTGTGTAGCTTGGTGCTGTGATCAGGCTTAAACTCAGCTGATTTATTTATTTGATTGCATCCAAAACTAATCTGGCGTGTTTAATAAATAGGCGATCATAGTCATGGGGTGAAGCTCACCTGTGATACAGTTTTTCTTTTGTTCTCTGCTGAACCACATGTTGCTGCCCTTGCTTTTCTCCTGGGTCACTATAAGGTGCTGCCTCCCAGTCCATCTGGTCTGGATAAAAAATAACAGCCATATAAGAGTATCTGTTACCAGTGAGTACACTTTAATTCAAATACTCCAAAAGCTATACTGTATTTTCTATTGGTTGCAACATCAAATGTCACTCAGAATGGTGCCTGAAACATGGTCTAACAATGTAAGGGACACAATCCTTATAGCAGTGGTGGCCAATCTTATCCACAAAGTGTATGCAGGTTTTTGGGATAACCTGTAGGTCAGCTGTTCAAACCCAGGTGTGAGGACTCTTCAGTCAATCAGTCCTCTAATTAACTGCAGCAAAACCCACATACGCACCGGCCCTTTGCACATAAGATTGGCCACCCCTGTCTTATAGTCTTGCTTGTGGGCTGACTCCTCTCCCCAACATAAAAAGCGGTGAGGTTCTTACCACCCCAAACAATGAAAAATTGACATTTGTGTTGACATTGAATTTATTAGTTCTCCGGCCAAATCAGATACTTTAGGGAAGACATTACGATACAGCCCTGTAAACACACAGTCAGCTTCTCCCTGGATAACACTCACAGATTTGACTTTCTATGTTCAACATATTTCTGCTCAGCAGGTTTGATTTTCCTTTCTGTCCAGCTGCCAAGAAATGATCTGGTTTGAAGTTGCTGAGAGACTGCTGTTCACAAAGCATCTTTAATTAGCAACTGTCTGATAACAGATGTGTGATTATAAAATACATTTGTATTGTTTTTCATTTTTTCAGACATACCTGCATATTACATCAGTTTACTTAATTTTTTAATGACTTCTCAGCCCTATATAAACATTGTTGTCATCTATATCAACTGCCACATTTTTAAAGGTAGCCATTTATGGAAGAAATAAAGTCTAAGATAAGCCCAACAAAAGTGTTGCAGAGCAGACACCCAAGGTCTCCTCCTGAAAGCCATGGCTATTTGGCAATCAGTTGTGCCTTGTATGAAAAAGTGGGAGAAATAACTTGGAGAAGAATGTTAAAGTTCACAGTTAATGAGAGGGAAATAAAACTAGGCCAATCTTTCAAAGAAGAACAAAGGGGTCACAACTGTAAATGTCAAGGAAGTAAGGATTTACTTTTGCCAAGGAAAACCAACGATATCTATGTTTTTTTAATGTCCTCCCTTCTCCTTTTAAGGAACATTAGGTCCACTAACCCTTCGCAGAGCCATCAAACATTCCTCATTGTGTTCTCAATTTATCACTCATTTAAAGGGAAATATTTAACTAATATAGTTCATTCTCTTTATCCCATTACAATACATAGCTTTTACAAATGCCTTAATGAATTGTACAAACATTGATCATGGAAAGGAAGATGTTTTTGATCTACCGCAGGCGTATTACTTCAGTAATAGGTCCAGCAATAGTTAAAACTGACCTTAAACCAATTTTCTCTTCTCCCAGTACCATCCATCTTCTAACTGCCTGGAGCGTATCCCAGGCAGAATACTGCACAAGACTGGGGTAACCCGGATAGGACGCTGCTCCACTGAAGGGTACATACTCACGGTCATATTACTTGACATTTTAGAGAGATCAATTTGTCTTAGTCTATATATTTAGACTTTAGGAGGAAACACATTCAAAATAAGGAGATCATGGAAACTCCACATACACACACAGACAGCTGGGGTTCAAACCCCCAGTCCTGGGGGTTTGTGGCAACAGTGCTAGTCTCTTAAAACCTGTTATAACAAGGCAATGAATCTATGTGAGTCTCTGTGCCCTTTTTTGCAAATTATATGTCCCACAAATTCCTAGCAATGCTAAGAAAATGCCATGACATTAATTGGATGAATTATCGGAATCTATAGTCTTAGCATTTCTGTGGCATTTGTCATGAAGCTCAGCATTTTAGATGTTGTGTATACACACACGTAACCAAAAGTACTTTGATAAACTAATGGTTAAGGGGGTTTGTTTGTTTTTTCTTAAAAAAAAAACTTAAAAAAAAACTTTTTTTCTTAAAAAGTTTTACAGAATTACTAAATGAAAGATCAAATTATAAAACATTGCAATTCCTCGTTGAACTTTACATCAACAAGTAAAAATGAAAAATGCACTAGTTCTATTGATTTCTGCAGGGAAAATAAAATCTAAAAAGTCTGTTATGTAGCTTTCATGGGATCTGAAAATAATCATTAAAAAATGCCCCCTACTGGTATGGTTAACCAGCGATTTGCTCCTCTGCAAAAAATAATTGCCCAGGCCTAGTCTGTGATACACACATGATAAATATCACATCACATAATGCAAGAAACCTCAGGAGCGTTCAACCGTTTTATACTTGAAAAGGCTATATGCCACATTTTGGCCTCTTACAGTGCTGTCAGGAACCCAGTGAACCTGGATAAGCACACTAAGCATTAGTAACACTGTATAGCTCTTTCTATTACTGTCTATATATTTCTTGCCTGGGGAAGAATAATGCATGACAGGCAGAATCGCAGCCAGAAAATACTGTTGAAAGAAAACTGCAGACCAACTGTAAAAATCAAGTTAGCACCCGATGTCAGCTCCCTAAACCAGATGTCATCCTGTCTGCCATAAAACGGTTCTGATCTTACACCGGCTTGAAAGTGGCTGTCAATAAATAATATGAATATGAGGTAGATACTGAGAGCCATGCAGCCTTTTCATGTCATACATGTTGTCATGCATACTTTACAAAGAGAAGGAGAATGTCAAGATGACATTGCCTCAGTATTCAAAGGTACATTTTAACAGTAAAGAGACATAATGTTTTAGACCTACCCCATTACAGCAACCTTGTCAGCAGGAGGTGCAAAGCTCACCAATGGCTACGGAAAGGGGAAACAGAGATCCTGGGGGTGGGGAGAGTATAATTACGGCAGTGTTGTTAGGCCGGGCAGTACAAAGCTTACATCCTTCAGATGTGGTTTGAAGTGGCTGACAGACCACATCTGCTGGCTGTAGCAAGGGACTGGTAATGACTTCTCTTCCTGTGGACTTCCTGTTGCCATAGCAGAGGCAGACAGCTTTCCCATACATTGCAGTTAAAGTAATGGTTAGTGAACCCTGGGCCAAACAAATGGGTTGATCAGCAATTAGAAAGGAAATGTTACATTGAAAAATTCTGTATGTAATTGGAATGCCAGCATCCAAAACATGACCTAATACTCATTTTTGAAGATGAACATTTGTATTGTTGAATGGGCAAATTCCTTTTATACCCATACAACTTGTACAGATTTCTGAACTCAAATTGGGGTGTATTACCTGTATATTGTCATCTACCAAGTCATATACTGTACCAGTTGTATAGCACGAGATGTACAGCACTGCTGTTTGTTTTGTCTCTGCATGCACGTCACTCACTTTAACTGTGGCAATTCTCGAAATACATGTGACAAGAAAACCAGACAATTTGAAACCTGAGACATGAAATTTATTTAAATCAATTGCATTAAATTCTGAGCTGAGGGCCTGAAACACTGTAATCTGAAACATGTATAGAAATATATGTTCTTGTTCAGAGTTTAAGTACTCTCCCTATATCACTGGAGTAGTTTATCCAAACTGGACACCTTGTTCTATTTACTAGCTTTGCTTTCCTGTTGAAATTGTGCTGCTTTATAAAGGATGATAAATTCCCAATCACACAGTTAAGGCATTTAGATTATATAGGACATGTTCTGACCTACTGACTCTGCCTCTAAGTCATTTATGCCCTTTGATGCACACACACTTCAATGCTGCATCCAGTGAGCTGGTGGGATGCTGTGTCTACATTCACCATATCAGGCGGTAGTCATTCACTCATTCATTCGTTCATTTTCCCATTGGCTAGTCAACACAAGGGACTCAGGGGGTGGGAACTCCAGGTTATGGTGGATGCCCGGTGTCTTTTGTTATGATCTCAGTCTAATTCAATTGGCTCCTATACAAAATAGCAGTACAACTATTTAGGGACTATTTAATTAGTAATCGGTACAATATAGCAAATTATGGATTCTAATCGTACATAATTATCTGACTGCTCTCCCAGGTTAGTTGTAGGTATTTTGTAGTAACTGATATTATATGGTTTGTAGCATCTTCATTTATTAAATTTGGTACTTGGTACTAGAATTTAAAATATATAATTTCCTTTTGGAATTTAAATGTTTTCTAAGTTATTTACAAATATAGCACATTGGTAAAGGGTACAAGAACTCAGAATATATGCCAAGATGAAAATACAAAACTAAACACAAGATTAAAATGTGTTGTTAAACTGATGGAACAGCTTTCATTATTTTAAATTTGCTAGAATTGGCTAGACAAAATCATGTGATATATTTTTAAAGATTAAAATTCTGTGGTTCCATGAGCCTAGAGATGCAGTTTACAGATGAATGGCTAATTCTGTTTGGTTAAGATGGAGATATATCTGTCATTTTTCCTACTTTGATAAAAATAAATTCTCACAAAGAAAAAGATTATCAATATCATAAGAGCTAAATGTTTTTGGTGCAATCATCATAGGTTCCCAGCGTTCAGAATTGAGTGAGCAGTTCTTATAAATATGTTTCTTTTTCTAAAAATCACTGCCTGTTGTATGTTCTGGTTTGATTATTCTGGTCTGGTTGCCTCTCTTCAGGGCTCCAGAATGCTGTTTGCCTCATGCAGAGAGGCCCAGGAGATCTCCCCTCACAGCGGGAGGCAGGCTGCAGTCAGGCAGCCACGTCCTTCTTTGTTCTGCTACAACAATGGCTCCTTGTAGGCTGAAAACCTCGAACCGAAGGAAAGACCGCCCTATATCAGAGCACCGCATCTGCTCTGGCATTTCTCTTTTTTCTATTATTAATGTGCCCGCCTCGGCCTACGTCCCACACATGTACCGTGGGATTATTGGCTTCCCATTTCCTGGGCACTGGTGAAAAATGGATGGAGGAACGGTGACTTCCAGGAAGTCTGCTTAGGCAGATCCACTTGAGATGCTCTCTTGTTTTGGATTTGAAAAATGTAAGACAAAACTGTACACAGGGAGGGGACAAATAATTTGAAGGAACAATTGTGTTTTGGTGGTATCAGAGACAGGGCTTCGGGGTTCACAGTCGCTAAAAGTTGAGTCATGAGCCCCATCTATTGGCTCATGAGTGTAATGAATGCTTATTGTTTATGTTCAGGCAACTTAATAGCCACTAAGGAAAACAAACAAAGCAAATAAATAAATAAACATTTTGCAAAGAGACTATAGCATGATTCATTTTATGACTCATAATTTACATCATGCTATCAGTGTACTAGACATAAAACAGGGTATTATTGTTCATTACTGGTAGGAAAATACAGTGATTGTTCAGCAAAACATACCTAAATATTAGAATGATGGTATTCAGAGATGAGAATATTTAAAATTAATGTTGGCTATATGTCCCTCTCATCTTTAGAAGCAACCTATTTTAATGTGTCTGGCTTGTAATGTTGTTTCAGAACAACAGCCGTTAAAAAAAAGTCCAAAGCTTATAAAGATTGAGTTTTTTCAGACAGCATAGGAATCCCTGCATTTCATTTAGGCCATTAAACAGCAGGACTTATGCATAAAAGATGTGTGACCATGCAGTGCTGCCTGGTGGGTGTGATAGAAGCTGGTCAGCCTGGTGCATGTTAGCCGGGGAACAGCAGGACTGGTCTGCAGCTCAGGGTAAAAGGAATGAGTGCCGCGATGGGGGAGGGGAGATAGCGCTGTTGTCCCTAGCACTGTGGAATGCTGGAGGTCTCGGTCCAGTGCCTCTGGCTCTCTCCCTGACACATAGTGCACGCAGTGTCTGCTGTATGCCACCTCTCTGGCCTTCAGTAATGCTCTGTGTCACACATGATTACTCTGTAATCACTGCACTAAACACACCGCAGACTCACAGGTGATGGCTCTGAGGAAGAAAACACTGGCTGCTGTTTTCACTGCACTGCTGACCTGTACGTGAGCGCTCATTTATATTTTGATTACATTGTGTCAGCTTTATTATTGTTAAATTAGTGGTTGGGACTATCTAGGTACAATTATCTTTGGGTAAAATAAGAACAGAACACATTAACTTGAAATGTCTATTCTCGATTAATATATTTTATGCATGCGAGATTTATCACAAAAAAACTGGCATTGCCAGGGATGTTTTTTCTCCTCCTAGTGATACTGTAGTGAAATTCAACATGAAAATTTATTAGAATTATCAAAAATATTTCACTAGTCACCACCACTAGATGTCAGTACAACTTTTCAAATCTATCTATCTATCTATCTATCTATCTATTGGTGTTTTTTTCTGATTGTGATTATCAAAGTGAAAGTAGATGGTATTAAATACAAAAATAATTGTCATCTGGAGATTTTTTGTAGAGATTCTCCTAACTTGTTTTGTTTTGCACTTGAGTATCTGGAGGACATCCAAGGAAGACAAGGAGAGCATGCAAACTCGCACAGAGAGAGAGAGAGATTTAAACCCCAGTTCTGGAGGCGTGGAGCCTCAGCACTGATCACCAAGCCACAATGGCAGTCATGACTTGATTTTTTTCCTCATACTCCAAGTCCAGTTCAAAACATGACTTTCAGAATCTGCTGCAGGAAGCTTCTGGGTTTAGCTGACGAAGAAAATTCTCAATGATACATGAGCACGCTGAAAATCCTTTACAAAAAGCCATTAAACCACAGCAGAGGATTTTAAAAGGTGACAACTGTTAAGTCGTGGCGGTTCTCCTTACTAATTTTCCTGTTTCTTCAACTCATGTCAATTATCCCTGTTTGGTTACACCTTAAGTAGAAACATTCAGTAAAAACCTGCACACCACTGCAGAAATCATCTCTCCCGACTTTACTGCCATGTTATGCAGGCACCAAAATAGCTCTCCCCCTGCTCTCCCCCCCCCCCCCGGAAAGAACATGGGCTGGGAGGCTGCAAGGGATTGGGGACCATTTCCATTGCAGGCTTTTCTACAGCTTCTCCGTATTTTGTTGTTCGCTCCTTACAGTCGTTTTCCTTCACAGTTAAATTATAGCATTATGCATTCACCATAAAGGGAGTTAGGGATTGTCCTTTATTATCTAAATATTTAAAAGGTTTGCATCCTAAATGGCAGTTATGGGACCTGAACTGTAATAAAAAGGTACCTGATTAATAAAGCAAATGAGAAGCTGTTGCTGGGGACAACGCAAATTATTTAATTAAAAATAAACAGCCATATTGTTTCATTAGAAAGTAGGTCTATAATTGCAAGTTACAAATAAAAATAAAAAAGCTTAGGAATTCCACCACCCCATGTTCTGTTTTCTTAAAAAAAACATACACCACATTCGTTTCTGCTGTAGTAATGACAGCTTTGTCCAGTGTTGGACAAACACTGAATGGGAACTACATGCTAAAAAGTCCTGGCTGACTATTTACATTTGATTATTCTTAACTAATGCAATATCAACGGGAATAAACAGCAGAGACAAACCAAGGTGTAGAACCTTAATGTGATCAACCTATTAGGCAAAACACAATATAATTTGGACTCAAGGCAGAAGGACAGGGTGAAGAAAGGGCATAGTGAAGAAGGTAAAATGACTCACGTCATTGAACAAGCTACAGTACATGTCAACAGTACCTTTCTGGGAAAAAAAAGTCTTTAATATCTTGAACATTATAAAAAGGAACAATCCATGCAATTGTTATTCAAGTATCATATTACCACGATATATTGTATTGTACTTTTTGGCCCTTTAACATGGTCTCCAGTTCTGCAGTAGCCTAAGCTGTCTACTCAGGCCTCTCTGAATATTTCTCCATACAAAGGTAGTTTTTTACTTCTAAACTATAGATTGTAAAGCATGCCAGATTAATGAAACCTGCTTCTTGCTGCTGACACCTGCAGAGTATATTATAGACCTGTATAAAAGATTCCCTGGTCAACTGGTACAGTTCTTTCTGCAATAAACAATGTTACTATATTCCACCACTGAATGACTCTCATTCTGAGTTATACGACTCAGCTTTCAATTTCTCGCTTTAACTAGCTGAGTCACCAGAGTGGGCTTGTGGGGGTTGGGGGGTGGGGGTGGCTGTATGACACTTCAATTTTTGGATGTTCATATTTTCAAAAAAGGTTTATTTATTTGGCTCCTAAGCTAAATCATGAATTCTGGGCTTTGGTGGAAATAGAGGCAGAGCTGACCTTGCTGGATTTGTGGGAACAAAGGGAATAGGCTAAATCAGATGAAGTCCTATTTATTATTTGTAAGCAAATAAATGAAAAATAGAAATGTGTAGTTTCTGTATTTACTGTAATTGTGAACTAAATATTTAATTGTCAGAATATCCAGTGGCCCCGTATAGATTTGGAATCCTCAAGGAATGGGAAAGGTTGTTTCATTTGAAACATTCTCACTGGAGGGCAGTCAAGTACAACAGCATTGGCTGGAAATGGATACAGGAAATTGTCAAGCCCAAAGCTGCCTTATGCACAAAAACAAGCAACATTTTTTCACCCATTAGAGCAAAACATGTAAAAATATGATACCTGGTTTTACTACAGTCTAATTTGTGGGCAATGTATTAAGAAAACAGTTTTTTTTTTGGGTAAATATATTTATGTGCAGAGTTGCAATGATTCACAAGGAAACATTGTCACTGAGGCCATGTTGTCTTGAGCTTCTACATCTAGTCAGCAGGTGTGTTTTCCCTACAGTTTTAGACACTGTATATGACAAGTCATTGTATATATATATAAATATGGATATATCCCAGCAGGCTTAAGAAATTTTAATTTTCAGTTTGTATATTTATTGTGTTTAGTACTTTTATTTTATGGTTTTATTTTCTTGGGTTTTATCATGCTGGTTCTTCTGTGTTTGACTTGGCTATTTCATGCTGTTTGTGTTGGTGACCTGGTGATGATATTGCCCAAAGACAACTAGCGTGTTTGAAAAGCATACTGTGAGAATGAATGGAATAATGAACAGTTCCATCCTTTACACTGGTGTAAGTCTTACTGCAGACCCCCAGCTTGCTATAACGTATTACATTCCAGGTGGCAACATCTGAAAGCTGGTTGAAGGAATGCCAAAAGTCTGCTATGCTGTCATTGGAGCAGTGGGGGGCTATTTTGAAGAGTTTAAAATCTGAAAACATTTTGAGGTGTTGAACACTTCTCTTGGTCACTTCATTGCTTTGAGGCCTTTTACTATAAGGTGTTACTATTATACATTTCCCAGAAGCTATGGGTGCAAGACAGGGAACCAACCCACCCCAGGGTCCACTCACACACCATTCACTAACACATGCACACCAATGTGCAAATTGGTAATTCCATTTAACCTCAGCATGTTTTTGGACTGTGGGGGGAAACTGGAGTACCCAGTGGAAACCCCATGACGACAGAGGGAAAACATGCAAACTCGACACACAGAGAGCCACAAACCCTGAACCCCAAGGTGTGAGGCAACAGTGCTAATCACTGCACCACCATGCCGCCCCACATATACATATATTATATATACATACACATATATATTGTATATATACATACACACACACACACACTGCATGTCATTGGTAGATATATTTTGCTTTTGGATTCTGACACAGTATTGTGTGCTTCCAGCTGCAGCACAGTGAGTCACGCTTTCCTAAGAGATATGGATGTCTACTTCGCTTCTGTGAGAGAGAGAGAGTAGAGAAAGAGCAATCAGAAAAGAGACAGAATGGTAGGAAACAGCAAAATGGATAGAGGCAAAGAGAGACAGAGAGCTACATAAGATTTAAGGAGGACAGAGAAAGCAGAAGGGGGAGAGTAAAATGATGGAGCAGTGCACAGGCCGCAGGTCTGTCAGCCATGAGTCAGCCATGACTATTTGCGTCAGTCCACCCTGTATGGCATCCCATCCTGTTTCCGGCCCCAGCTCTGATCTCTCACTGCTGCTGCAGGGCGACTTGCCCCCAACCATGAAACAGCCAGAATATCACCCTGCCCCCTTCACTTTAAGGTCCTCTTAAAAGTGGAATGTTTATTGAATTACGTCCAGGGATTCTATGTAAAGAATCCCTGTGATATGTTTGATCTTATACTGGACACATTAGCTTAAGGTCAGATACAATACTGAAACAAGTTTTCAGTCTTCTCTGTACACAACCTTTTTTGAAAAATGTCCGTACTGTAAACATATTGTAAAATAGCGATTGTAAGCTATATATGATACATTTGTCTGTCTTCAAACAGCTTATCATGGAAACAGTTACAGGGAAGAAGGACTCAATCCCAGGCAACACAGGTACAATTCAGGGGGACATCCTGGATAGGATTCTAGTCCATCGCTGTGCGCGCACACACACACACACACACACACACACACACGCACACACGCACACGCACACACACACACACACACACACGCACACACACACTCACTCACTTGCATTAATACGTTTGTGGAGACTGTTCATTCATTTCTAAAGGCTGTAATGCAGGTGGCCACATAAGACCCTGGACTTCTTAGGGCCTGTGCTACCCCTCACCCAACGGGAAAACCATCAGCTCAGCTCCGATGAGTTTGCTATCAGCAACCCCACCTCAACCACCACTGTGCCAGAAAGAACCCACAGGCAGACCCTCTAGGGCTCACTGATCGTAAAGCCATCCTGCCCTCTCCCCCTTCCCTTCCTGCTTCCCTGCCCCTGTTCCAGGTCCCAAATGGTCAAACTGAAACTCAAAATGTAAAAACATTGTCTGATGTTAATTCAGTCAATGTTCATACTCATACTTGTTGTCATTTGAATGGCCTCAGTGCAACGGATATAATAATCTCAGTCTTAAACCAATATATCACAATATTATGAAGATCTAGGGAATTAGAGAATTCTTGCCTTGTTGGAAAGCTCTGCCCCTACAGTGAAGGGAAGGCCCCTATAACCTCATCATAAACATTCCAATTGACCATTGGCTTGAGGAATTATCTGTTCACTGATTTATTAGTATCCCCTGAAGGGCAATACAAAGAGATCACAACCAAAAACAAATATAACTAAGCACACAATAACTATAACATCTGGTCAGAGATTGTTGGAACCCCTCTCATTCCATGGTTTGGTATATAAGGAAGGGTCCACAAGATGGTAGGGGGGACATTCTGTAGCCAGAACTGCAACATGTTCATTAGCATACTTACCATGTGTAGCCTTTACTGAGGAGACATGCAGTAATTGGAGCATAGTGCTATGCAGTTAGCATCTGTAGTCAGATCTGTCTCACAACGCCATTGTGTGTCTTCTGTTGGGTCTGTATCACTTCGTCTCAGTGCTGTCTTGTACATGTATGGTGGAGTTATGTTGGTGCCTGTGTCATGGTTCTGACAGATGATGGATGTATGTTGTTTTACCCAGCTAATAAATGATGTTTTGATTACTTCTTGGTTGCCTGATCTTGCTAACTCTGGTAATTTCCTGGTTAGAAGTGAAACACAGCAAGAAGTTAAACTGGGAGAGTGTTTGCATAATACTAGTCAGTGGTAAATCGGTATCTAGCCACTGAGTTCAGTCTATCAGACATCGTACTATTAAATCGGTCCTTGAGCAAACTAATCAACCATGCTGATTGCCTGCTGGTCAGCTCTTGAATTAACAAGACATACTGCCAGTCCCTTTGCTAACTCTCCAACTATGCTGGTTTTAGGCATGCCGCCTCTGAAATGGATTAGCTACATAAACTGGGCCAGCCATCGAGCTAGTTAATCAAATATGCTGGCTTTGTATTTTCAGCCTCTTTGTTGAATTAGTTAGACATACCAACTTCTAGCAGTCCCTCAGTTGAGGTGACCAAAGAGATTATCTTGCTGTGCAGCCCCTGAGTTGTATGACCCAGATATACTGCATCTAGGTAGTACCTTAGCTAAATAGACCAAATAAGACAATATCTTAATAATTTGCAGCTGCCCCACAGTCCCTGAACCAAGATTAAGCATTAGGAATCTCACTTAACTGTTTGAAAGATGGCAGCATGAGCAGAGTTAGTCTACGGTAGGCATAGAAGTAATCAGGACAATCCTAACCCAACCAGCTAGAATATTCTAATTTAAACCCTAAGACACTGGAGTCAAATATAATTCAGTTTTGACTAAAAGGGTAAGTAACTTTTCAGGAGCGCTCAGAAGAACCTACACACATTCATAGCCTTCGGCTGTCCTTCGGATGGATTCCGTCATTGGGCCAGTGGGTGGCTCCCTACAAGGCAAAACTAAGCCCTAGCCATAACTATAAGCAACCAAACAAAATACAATTTTTTTTTGCAGTTTTGATTTTTTGATTGTATTAACAGCCTTTCATAAAATTGAGTTTCCCCTTGTGGAAACCGGAAAAATGTCCCCACTTGGTCAAAATAACAGGTTTTTATCACATCGTGGGGGACATATTGGAAGCTTCTGTTTTAAAGGAAACAGACAAATAGCAAAACATCCATTCATGATAAACAGTAATTATCATACCAAAATAATAAGTCCTTAATCTTTTTATTATAAATGAGTAATGAAGTCTCATGTGTTCTGTTCTTTGAGTATTCTGCTACATTGTTCAAATCTTCCATTTAACTGCACCATTAGCTGTGCATTTAGAAGATCAGACACCATGAGGTAACCATCATGGGCTACCTCATTGTACGACACTCCTTTCTCAAGACAATACTATGTCTAGTAATTTTGACCCACTGGCAAAGGGGATGCTAAAAATTAAAAAAAATGCTAAAAAGTGATGCTAATGACCTCAGTACAAAGCCTATCAGTAATGGAGCTAGGGACAGTGGTAAAGTTGTTATGAAAGTTATGAATAACTGCAAAAATTCTGAGAAAAAAGTTCCTTAGAAATGTATTATACTTTATATAGCTGATGAAGGGCTATATATTTGTAGTTTAATATGAAAGGATTTTTTACAGAAAACTTTTTTCCCCACTCATGCATACAATTCTAATATCAGGAATTGCTCAGTCTGGCAGTGAGCATCTATTTGTTTTTCTTTGCGTGTCATTCCCACCAAACACTTCAGCTATCTCGTTAGTAGTCACCTTTGATCTGAAGATACAATGGGAGCAGTCCATTGAAATGCTAATGTGGCTGTAAGAGCTCAGATCAGCAAACCTGAGAGCAGAGAGATCAGCATGGGATTGATCCTGCTAGCATGTTCCTCCTGTAGAAGCTGAGGGTTCAGCATCCAGTGGGAAACGCAGTACATTTCCATCATTCAGCAGGAGTGTAATGACTGCTGAATGTCATAGTAGACTTATTGACTGCTGCTGAATCAGCTGCAATGAATGCTGGGCACCAAAGTTAACTTATCAGCTACAGCTGAGTTAGTCATAACAGTTATGGAATACCACCATCTGATGTTCAACAGGTGTAATTGTCCCCATACTCTTATTATTCACTAGCATTGCATTAGTAACGTCTAATCAAAACTCCGCCTGCTAAAGAACAATATATGATGACAAACATTCCATGAAGTTTCCATTTTTACCTAACCTCTAAGTAAATACAGGATGTACAATGGAACTTATTAATCTTCATTTAAAGCTAACTCTATGTGCACTTGCAAAGCAGATCATTTGTGCAAAGGAAGAAATTAGTAGGATATAATTGGTATCTTCAAACCTGCTTAGAGTAATGAAATGATATTAAATGATGATGTGGGGGGGGGGGGGCAGACCAAATCATGGACACACCTAGCAATATAGTAATATCAAGGACACAGGGAGGAAGGCCACACATTACTTTCATGAAAGTTTCAATCCTTCTTCAACTGCTGCCAAGCAAGTCCTAATTTGTGTGTATGGAATTGCCATGCTGTTTATAATTGTTAGGTGCCATCATAGATATTCGTTTGTTGGGTTTCTGAAAAGGGTGATTGATGTAAATTAATTTGACCTTTCTTACAAATTGTTGTTTTTCGCTCAACCATTTGGCAGCACCATGCCTGTACAACATTAGGGACTTAGCTTTGTCTGTTGACCCTGGTTCTGCACTCCTGAATGTCCCATTAAGGTTCCATAGTGTTAAACAGTTTGTATAGGGGGATTGTAGGAATATGCGATCATTATGGTCCTGTAATTCAGCCTCATTTCCCATGATCATCGTAAGACCATGCAGAGTAATTATTGGGCCTAATGGCTGCCCATTCCAAAAGACATAATGTGTTGAAGGCATCCTTTGGCTTGCTGCAGTTGCTCAATGGTTCAGGTTTCGTGCACCTAACATCAGGTTATGAATCATATTACCATTATGCATTGGTTTTTAATAAAAATTCAATTCAATTCAATTCAGTTTATTTTTATATAGCGCCCTTCACAGAGTTGTCCCAGGGCGCTTTACATGGGTGTGGTAGAACACATTGATATACATATAAAATTAACTACATAAGACA
>JABFEA020000043.1:24927032-24937313 GCA_019775915.2 Cyphomyrus plagiostoma
CAGCTTGAAGACCTCTAAACCTGTAGACTTCCATTTGCGTTCTAATCTGCGGCACTCCTGTTTGTAAGAGCGAGTATCTCTTGAGTACAACATAATGTCACGCCCAGCTCGTACGATCCTCCTGTTTGCCAAACCCCCCTCGTTACCTCATGTGAATTCTCGATTGATCTCAGCTGTTCTGCATTTCCGTCCCTTAGTCTCATGCATTTAAGTCCACGTCAGAGTTTGTATTGCCAAATCTGTCATTAATGTTTGTCGCCGTCTGCCCTGTTCTTCCCTCAATTCCCTATAATAAACTCTTGAGTCCTGGATCCTCGCCTGCCTGCCTCGTCCTTCCCCGCTTCCTGCCTGCTCGGCTACCACCGGTCACAACACATAAATGCATTTTTTTCTATTTACTTTCATGTCATAATTAAGAAAAATGAAGGTCTTATTTGCATTTTTCACTCTGCACATTACATCTTAATGAATGAATAAACATTTTCCAGAGTTCCATGCATTCATACAAGGTGAAGGTTCATAAACTACGTGTATAAATGAAGACAACTGAAGGTGTGAGAATGGAGATTTTGTTTTTGTTATTTAGGTAATTAGTTAGTTAGCTGGAAAAGGCTGAGAAATTTCTGGAAGACCTCTGTAAAGGATCATTTTGGTGAACTAATTCCTACAACTTCAAGTAACTGCAATGCAGTCTGTAAGCATTGTGGTATACCTGTTAATAAATTCTGAAAGGTTCAAATGTATGTCACTATATGTATTCTCAAATAAATGGTCAGAACGAGCAAAAATAGAATAAAATTTAATAATTATAAAAAATAATTTACAATTACAATTACAATTAAATTTAATTCAATTGAATTTTACTTCCTGAAACTCTGGTTTAATTCCAGCTCAATTTCCTGTAGTTGCTGTTGAATTCCAATTCCATTTCCTTGTTGGAACTGGAATTGTTGCGTTTGTCTCTGAATTCACCAAAAACCTGCTAGATACTGCAAATAAAGTGGGAAAATGCACTAAAATAATTCTGTATTTTCTATATTATGGCATATAGAGAATCCTCAAATAACTGTGATAATGAGTACTGTCTGGATTTGCAATCACAGGTGCAAAAGGTTAACCCATGCGAATTTTGTAGTGTGTATTACTTTGCCTTTCTCCAAGAATCCAGTTTCAAAAGATGGAAGCCACAAAAAGTGTATCATTTATGTTAATCTCATATACAGATCCTTTGGCTCTTTTTTCATCCAAACAATGGGTCAATGAGGGTCTATATGCAGCAACTTGCGTGTTCTGAGCTCATAGGCATGTCTGCAGCCATCTCATTTTCACTACCCAAGGGCACTGTATGCTATGTACTCTTATCGTCCTGCCCACCCTGCATCCCTCTGTGTCAGAAACATCAGTTTTTCATCCACTGAAATCTGTCTTCTGCCAAGACCCCTGCCACCCACAGCTTTCCACTTTCAGGCCAACACCTGATAGGCTCTTTATTTAGACTTAATTTATCATTTTATTTATTGAAAAACTCACTGTGGAATATTATTGCAAAGAACTCACTCTGAAAGGTGATGTGTCAGTCAAGTTACAACAGGGTGTAAAACTATTCAATTCCCATATTGCCTGCCTGACATTTTATCGACTGATAAAGCATTATTTGTAATGTTCTGCTAGTCAGTGTGACCCTGACTTATTAGAGGTTTTCTCAGATTTACAAATTCTTTCCATTAACTTGTATGGAATGTCCATTGTAAGTATAGTGTCAGAGGGGGAACTTCATGGCTACCCCAGATATCATTGAATGTATATGTTTTATTTCTTAAGTGTTGTGATTAGATTAAAATGATTCCACCAGCAGAACGTTTTTGTGGTTGCAATAAAAACATTGAAAAAAAAACACTCCAGTAAACCTGAATGTCCAAGATGTATTCCAAGTTAAGTTAATGGGGGCTTAACCCATTAATCAAACACAGAATAATGCTGCATTCTATTTACCTGAGAAGTTGGAACTTGGAACTGGAAATGACATTACACACACGTTAACAGCATTCTGGTACAGCAAGTCGAAGGCCATTTAGCAATACCAGCGAGCTGTTTCAACAACCAAGGTTTCTCGCTTAGCCGGACAACTTGTCAGATTTAAGGTACCTCAGTTTAAATGGCTTTTATCTTTGTTCACTTACATTTAGTCTGGGCTACCCTAAATCTGACAAATTATCCAACATACAAAATCCAGTTCTAGACCGGTTAATTGTTAGCCATTGTTAGCAATATCAGTTGATAACGACACATTATGTGGTGTTTTGCATATAAAACTCCACAGCAACATGTCCACAGATAGCAGTTGGACAGTATTGTGTGTACGGCTGATTTAATAACCTACAAGTAAAACATAACTGCTAATAAACAATTTAAAACTACAGTTTTAACTTCTGTTGATAAAGGGCACAGCCATCTTGGATTCGGTGCTAAGGGTTGTGTCAATTTCTCCGAGTTCACCAGCCAGAATTCTGATTTTGGGGGCGTTCCATTTGAAATTTATGACTAGTAATTTAGAATCTGCAAGTTACGAGTTCAACTGGAATGCAATATTAGTCCCAGATACCCTTTCAGAAAGCTGCCGAAACAAAAACCAACACACAGAAAAAGTTTTTTTCTAGATTGGTTCTATACTGACTAATGCAGTGTTCCGTAAAACCTCCATCTGCCTGAGTGTCTCACCTTAAAATCATAGGGGACTAAATGATGGCATTGTACTCTCAGTTCCATCTGTGCATTTGCATATATCCACACAACCTACAAGCATGTAGTATAAAGAGGTAAAACACAGAATTCTTGGGGAAAACATGCTTGCATTTGTCAGACCCCTGAACCTTACTGGCGTTATACATTTTTTAACAGCTGGAGACAGGATATTTAAAATTCATTTAGGAGCTAAGGCAATTGCATTTAAAAAAATAATTAATTAAAACAGCTCTTAAATAAATGGGGTATATATATTATCCACCATCAGTAGAATATCGTTATGTAAATATTCCTTACATACAAAAGGTCATTCATTAAGGATTAGCAATATGGTTACATTTTCCAATTAATTGAATAAAAACATACAGTCTTCCAACTGCACATTGTTTTGTTATAATGATAAAAATTATGACGATCCTGGTTTAATCACATTATCTGAAATCACTGCTTCTCAACTATAATCCTAGGATCCAATGTGTATGGTATATCTTCAATCAACCTATTTAGACCTTAAATTAATTACACATACTGAAAGTAAATTAAAAAGATTTTTTTCATTCTTGATGGAATATTTCGGCATGAAACTGACTTTCCTTTTTTTTCCAAATTATTTTTATATAATCATTGAATACCAGTGTGTAGAAATAGCGGCTTCCTTTATTTTCTTCTTCTTCTTCTTCTTCTTCTTCTTATTATTATTATTATTATAAAACAAATACATGGGTATAAAATATTTATGGAATATCAATAAAAACTTTGGTTTCTGAAACAATGGTTGGTTTGGTTTCTGTATGTTTACAGTTTAAAAATAAAGGCACTTGAATGCAAAAAATACCCAAATTATATCAAAATTATTATGTGCAACAAAATAGCCCTATGTCACATTACTTAAATTTATGTAAGCAAGTAGGAAACACAAATGTGTATTATTGGTGATTGGACTTGCTCTTATTCTATTGCTCTCTGGTACTTTTCATCCTGTTTAAGCATAAAAAGCTCATGGTCTTTCCTCTGCTGCTTCATTACAGATGCTATCAAACAAATTATCTCTTGCAAATTGGTAAACTTTGACTTACTTTTGGGTTTCTTTACATCATCGTGAGGACTTGCAGCTGTTTGGACACTTGCTGATATTTCACATCTTCAGTAGGCATGCTTGAAGCAGAATTGTCATCAACACTACTTTCCACCTCTGCTGAAAGATGCAAATAAACATACATTGTACTTCCCACACATAAGGGAGTTGATGAAGGTTGATGATTATTCTATGTATGATTAAATAGACAGTGTAATATCTAGGGTATAACTTTACCTACTGTAGATGGATTCAACTGGCTAATTATTTAGCTATCCAGGTGTTGTAAGTAACATTACCCAACTAATGTGAGCTAGCTAATTAGCAAACATACCTGTTTCATCACTGACGTCAACATTACCTCTCTCAACAACAGCAGAGGGCGATGTCCCCAAGATGGCATCCAGTTCATCATAAAATGGACATTTGACGTGTTAGATTGCCCACTAGCCCCGAGTTTGTCTCAAGCTTGCATGTACCATCATGTGTGTACTTTGTCATGACACTGGAGCGAGGTCCTTGCAAATCCTTTCGCTTTCGTTTTTTCAGAGAACAGAAGGAATATCTTCGGGCTTTTATATGTTGTCATTAATTGAGCTTTGATGTAGTCCTCGCTCCTTATTTCAATCAATCGAAATATTAGTCTCCTCCTCTGTCCTCACATCCCTGCATGCAGCCGTGTTGGTTAGGGTTAGGGGTAACATTTGCAAGTCGGGAACACCATGGGGGACAAAAAGGTGCGGGTAACAATGATTTCAATAACAGCCATACTGTGTGCATTTTGTATGAACAATACGTGGCCAAACGGACCTGGAAAGTGGGCTCAAAACAACCCATACTCAGATCTCCTCTTGATGTGGTCTCTGTTTGGTTCCCCTTTTGAGGGTCGGAGCTCATCTGGAGCATTCACATATGACTTGCTTTGCGTGGGAAATGCTTCAGGCTACTGAAACAAGCCACCTGTTACTACCTGAGGTACTGGCTTGGGGATTTCTCATTTTTAATGCCATCATACCGAAATCACCAAGATTTCAAAATTCCATTGCATACCCAAAAAAAATATATGGTATTCCCTATTACTGTAATAGTGCCAATTACAACCTTTTACTGGATTCATGAATGGTTAGAAGATGGATTGATGGATTTGTGCCACTGTAAGGCCTCAAATGCTATCGTGGTCATGAGTTCAAACCAAAGACTATATATTGATTAAGCAAGCAGTTCTGAAGTTTTGAAGCAGGAAAATGCAAAGAATAATGATATGATAATTCTCCAGTGGACATATCACCACAATAATGGAGCAATACCTGAAGCCCACCACTTTAGAAGTACAGCACAATTATTCGGGGCTACTGTATGTGTGATGTGTTTGAAAGAATCAGAATACTTTTATTATCTGAGAGGGAACTGTATGTTATTATAGACTGAACACTATACAGCTAAACAAAGGACAAAAATAGACAATACACAGTGCTACAGAGAATAATCGTTATATAAATATAAATTATATTTATAAATAAATTTATATAATTTATTTATAAATATAAATTATATTTATAAATAAATTTATATAATTTATAAATAAATTAGTAAACGAATGAAGATGGAAATAAATAAATGGGTGAGCTTGAAAATAAGTATAGTACTAGGGTGAAAATACATGATTTTGTTCATAATCATTGCAGAAAAAAAATAGATATTTATGCAAAGAGACAAATGCACATGTGACTGGAGTGATTTATTTTACAATCTGATGGCTGTCAGAAGTAATGTTGAGGAATCCATGACTAAATGCGTTTTTCTGTCCGACCACAACCATATGAAGTGGATGAGCAACATTGTCTATAATTGACCAAAGTCTGGACAGCATCCTCCTTTATAACATAGTGTCAATAGCATAAAGTACCTCCTGAAGAAATGGCCAAAAAGTGGTGCCTAGTAATCTTGTGGATTTTAACATAATAACATTAACTATCATGGATAAAAAGCCCAGCCCCCAGTGAAAGAACCTTATTCTGGCTGTTTTTTGGTCTTTCAGAGACAAACTGCAAGCTTCACCACTACTGACCTGTTCAGTAACCTTATAGCTATAGCAAACAAACCGATCCACCAGTCAATCTTACTTTCTCTCTTACCATTACTTGTGAACAAGATCCAAAGCTACTTAAAATCTTTCAGTAAAGGATGATTCTCCCCCTTTACATGAAAGGAGCAATTCATCACTATGACCTTGGACTTGGAGGTGCTTATTCTCACGCCTGCAGTTCATAACACCAGTGAATTACAATTAAGCGAAGGCACACTTACCTTATTTAACTGATAAAGGAATCAGAAGGTTTTGATATGTGTCTATTTTTCAGATAAGTTATAAGGCAGCAACAGACCACATCAATCTCTGTCAGTACTAGTAGATAAATGTTGCTCCTGTGCAATTGCATGTGTAAGTTAAGTGTATCCCCAGAGGCTCTCTAAGACAGGATATGGAGAAACAGGAATACTAAAAATCTACTGGATGTGTACCTTCGTATCCCCACTAATCCCACCCCAGGTGATAAAAAATCATTTGAATGCATTGGAGTGGATACTGCAGATCTTGCAGGGAAATATAGGAATGGGTTCATTGTAGCTCTATGTGGCTATGCATCTATATATGTTGAGAATTTGACTGAGTAGTGACTGACTAAGGTCCAACATTGCTGCTATCTTTTTAAAGTTTGTCAGCTGTTGGGTATTAAAATAATAAGATGCACAACCTGCCATCTTCACATTCATGGCTTTGAAAGGTATCATCAAGCTATTATTGCAGAGGTCTGTGTCTGACAGGAGTCTGAAGACTGACTATAACTTCTACAGAGAAGTACCTCTTGCTTCAAGGGGGTTTGAAATGTATACCGGTAGTTGACGATCCCTGAATTTGTTCAGGGATCGCTGGGAAGCGACAGATAAATCACACCAGATGAATGAATGGTGTTATCTCAGCTAACAGTAGCTAATGTTGGCTAATTACACACTTGTCATAAAAGAATCTGTTGAAAAATGACCAGTGTGATAAAGCCGTCAACTTACCATCAAATTACCTATGATGTCCTGTTGCTTTTAAATGAGAACTAACTGTAATGAATTAGATATAATAAAGGATGGTGACTGAAATATGGAAATAGTCCAGTCATTTTGGTACCCAGCAGTGGCACAACCCTCAAACTTGGTAAGAAGATGTTATTGAGGTAACATCTGGGATCAAGGGGGCCGTGCAATAATTAAGGATGAAACCCGATACTGGGCAGGATCAAAGAGAGTTTGGATGCAGAGGATATAAAATGTGACATTAACAAGCAATATAACAAGGACATTTTAAGTGGTTTCATGGGAAACTACTGTATATGCTATACAAATGAAAAATAATTTATAAGTATCATGTATTTGGTTTCCTTTCATTCAGTATATGTTCACTCATGTAGTTACATTTGAATGAGTCTAGATAGATAAACAGCATTCAAAACTGGAAAAGTTGGTTTGTGTGCTGTGGGGTGGTTTTCCTGTATAGGATAAGTAATGACATTGCTGATAACTTTTGTACAACACTATATATTTCCAGGTATATGACACCTTTTTGGACTCATGGTCATTTGCAATGCATTTTTACCGATATTTTACTTATCTATACTATTTAATTCCTACAGATTAGTCAGAAATAATTATCTTGTGAGCTGAACTATAAATATTCTGCAACATTTGTTTGTATATGATCAGCTTTTTAGAAGGTGGTGCTCAGCATACAAGAAATAATGATCTTTGATTCAATGGTTATTGGATCATTTATTGTTTAGTTTAAAGTTGCACCTAACAGCAGTGTCACATGGGGTCTTAGAGCCCATGTCAGGTAGCATTGGGCTTAAGGAATGTGTATAACAGTCCAAGAGTCACACAATATAGGCAAATTAGACATGCTAATTACACTGGCTGGGCATTTATTGAGTACAGGTGGAAACCCACACAGCACTGAGGAGAAAATGCAAACTCCACACACCCAGAGCAGAGGCAGGATTCCAACTCCAATTTTGGATGTGTTGGACTACAGTGCCGTGCAATGGGGAAGTGAGTCAGCGTACTTTACCATTATCAATCAAAATATATCTACAAAACAAGACAACAGGGCATAGCATCAACAAGTAAGCAACAATGCTGGACCCAAGCTAGCCAACAGTCAGTCAAATTCTCAATGTCCACAAGTTTGACATAAAATCAAAACAGCATCCTAATACCATTACCCTTCCAAATACCATGAACACAACATGCAAAATACAGTTTAAAGAAAACCAGGCACATAAAAACATATGCCAGCATCAGCAAGATTTTCCAGTATTAAACCTAACTCTAAATTGGAGGATTTAGTTAAGGGCTCTCTTACAGTACTTCCTTTGGATAATTGGTCCAATATGTGGGAAACACATGGCTTGACCCTTTTATAGCTATGTTCTGTTTCTTTGTGCACTTTAGAGAAATGGTGATTACATTTTTGAATGTTCAACAAAGAGAATCAAACCAAAGGTTTCCGTACATCTTGTGCTTTCAGTTACTAAAGCTGACATGCACGATAAAGAATACAGCTGATCCAGTGAGTAAGCAAAGAACAGGTACACTGTGCATTCATTCTTACTAGGTAGTGTGCTAAGTTCTTGCGTCTATACAAGTCCATTATGTGTCTGTAAACAACTCTTTCTAAACATGTATAGTACCTGCTCTAAGGTTTATTTAAATGTCAGTCCAAGAGAAGTCATCTAACTATTTAATTTGGGGGCATCTAATCTACTTAAAAAATATCAAAATTTCCTATGAAAACCTTTCACCAGATATTGGACTTCTTAATATACCATCCAGCTATTTTTTCTTTCCTTTCTCTTAAAAAGTATTCGAAAATATATTTATTGAAAATATGATTTCTGTGAGGAATATCTCAATATCAAAAAGTCCAATGCAACTAGTTCTATCATAAATTTGCAGGATTTATTTTGTCTTTATGTCTTTCTTGGTAACAGGAGAAGAAAATCAGTATAGATTTTCAAGCTACTTTTCAAATGGCTGTGTCTTTCCATGTGGATGAGAGGACCTGAACCCTGCATAGAATTTATTCCACAGTAGAAATAATCTTCAATGTTGATGTGTTACACTGATGAAACTATATCATGATCTCTCAGGGTTTTGTTGGGGGTGAGCATTTGTTAGCTAGTTATTTCGTTATAGATCTTATTTATCCTGTCACATGTGAAACACAAAAAGAAATACATTCTGGTGTGGCTTAGCTCCAGTATAATGAATAGATTTATCTATCGTTGCTGTCATGTAAAGTATAAATTGCCCTATAGAATCACATGTGTATTTCTTCAATTAATCAAATATGAAAAAAAATCTCACTCAATAGGAATATCAAGTTCATTAAAGCAAGATTGACAAAAGACAAAAGTGACAAATTAAAAAGAAAGTTGTTTTAATAAGTGAAATACCAATGCCTATATTCCCCAAAAAAATGTAAACTATTTCTGTTGATTGACACCTTGGAAATGGGAATGGGAGCATTCCTTTACCTTCAATGGCTCATCCACCACCAAGTCCACTGAAGTACTAAAGAAGGAGTTGGCAGACTGAATGGAAACAAACTAGGTAAGAGCCCTCTGCCCTTGGGCCCGTTCACCTGTCTGGCGGAAGAAGATTGTCAGTAAGTTCACATTAAAAGACTGAGACATTGCACAGCTGTACACTGGCACAGGCACAGAGACACGCACGATTGGCCTCGGCCTCCTACTGCTTTCTGATCCTTCAGAAAGCCTATTATTCTAGGAGCACAGTTCCTGTGCAGCTGCTAATTGGGCCATTTTCCCTGCCTAATTTATAAGGTCAAGTCCCAGGTTTCAGTATCGGTTCCTAATCAAAGGCATCAGTCAGTCTGTCACTGATGATTTTTAATCTTGTGTTATTAAAATAAATACGATCGCAAATATATAATCCCAGTGTTCAGGCCAGCATTTGTTATTGTGCGTTTTGTTTGTGTGACACACAAAGTGTTTCTGTTATTCATGGCTTGCCTTTCTATAAACAAAGAAGATAAGAGTTAAGATAAGAACTAAGATGGTTTTGTGCAGTAGCGCGGTGAAGTGAAGTACAAAACACCTACAAATTTGTTAATGCATTGAATTTTTAAACCAGATGAAGACAGAAGAAGCACAGTTGCTTTGTTTATGGAAAAGAGTTCTTATCCTAACTATACTAACAGATGTACTTATTCACAAATCTCTATACCTGGCAGCAGATCTACGTATGAATTGAGAAACTAATGATCCAAGTCTTTGGGTTCAATTGAAGGTCACTCCTTGAAAGTAAGTGCTCTAGCCGATAGCTTGAACACTGTGTCATCATTACCTGGGGGGGGGGGGGGGGGGGGGGGGGGGGGGGGGGGGGGGGGGGGGGGG
>JABFEA020000043.1:24937413-24949385 GCA_019775915.2 Cyphomyrus plagiostoma
TCCCCCCTGCCTGCCCCCCACTTCAGACGGGCTCCTCAGCAGCCATTACCCAGAGTTCCACTCCCTCTGCCCTTAAATGCCTGCCTGGCAATACAGCTGCAACTTCAACATAACATCAGCATGCACAATGTGCACTCAGAAACTACGATCATCAGAAATTTCACCAGCTGAAAACCTGCATGGAATTTACAGAAGGCCTTGCATGCAAATATCAGATTTTATATCAGATATTGTATATTGCTTATTTTTATTTTAATTTCTCAAACCTTCAGAAATATATACTGCAATCCAGTCTTTGAAGAGTTCCATTTATTGAAAGGCTGATGGATTTTAACTTTAATTCTGTCACTGTAGTCGGAGCTAACCTCTCCTCAGTAGTATAAAAATACAAAATTACATAAGTTTATTCCTTTATTTTATGAACATGAAATATCAAGACTTCATATTTTGTTTCATCTGGTTAATAATAAAATCTCACATTTTGTATAAGATGGGTGTATTCTCTTTTCTGTGAACACTGAACATCTTTTCTGGCATAGTGAATTTCTATGCAAATAAAATTATTAGTAGCTGATGATGTCCTCTGACCTTGTACTTTTCTGAAAAGGAAAATTCTTTAAGACTTTGCAAAATCCTGAGTTAGTGCAAATGTTATGAACAAAAGATATCCAACATGTTGCTCATATTGGTTTCTGACTCAAATTTGTCTCTGACTTTAATGTGAAATGCAACATTTCTTTTGATTGCACGATGTGATGTCCATGTATTGACTTAAGATCATTATTATAGTGTCATTGACAGTCTTTGAATAGGTACAGCATTGGGTTAATGATCAACAATTAATTAGAAGATTAAGAATATGGGCACAATTAAAATACTAGCGTTTCAATCACTTTTGAAATTAAGAAAATAACTGACATCTGGTTTATGGAGGCCATATTGTTATTACAGCCATTAAAAACCTGTATTATTTTAATATTGATATTATCATATGTATTTAAAATGCTTTAAAGATTACCTTCACAGTTTTGTGTTTCAAATTAAAAACAAAGAAGTTCCTTGTCATATTTCACTTTCATCGTAATTTTCTGAATGGGATGGATGATTGTAAAGGCCCCTGACTGACATAATTGGATTGGTCTGTTTCTTGGAGCTCTCAGACTTCATGATTTTATGGTGCTGGAGCTCCCTAGCAGCACTCCTGCACCAGAGCTGAGGGTGCAGCCGCTGCTCTGTATGTGTGCAGTTGGCATGCTCACCTGTGTCGCATGGGTTTCCGCTGAGTACAATACAGAGACGGTTAGGCTAATTGATATCTCTGACTTGCCAATATAGAATGATTGTGCGAGTCTATGGTCTGTGATGGACTAGCATTCCCAGCATTGTGTCCTGTGCTACCTGAGATAGACTCCAGTGACCCCTTTCCAACCAGGAAAAGTGGTTGGAAGATGGATGGATGGATGCATTATGTCCTAAGGTATAAAGCATGTATATATAAGAACATGTATAAAATGCATATTAACTACGTATAGTTATTACATTATTAATATATTACTTACTGTCAAGCATGTGACACATTTTTACATGCACCGTACTGTCAAAGTGTGATTAAGATATAGTGGAATGCAAAACGTCTCATGTCAAATAAAAGCTTTTAAACAGTGCTATGAAGCTGACTATCTTAGACTATCATCTTTTAGACCATTTAAGGACAACAGATTGGATTCAAACGTTAATTTCGTTAGCAGTAAATCATTGTGTCGTCTCAAGAAACTAGGATATCAAAGAAATAGTATGAGTTGGCATTGTTTTTTGAAGCTGAGAACAAAAAACTTTAACATAGGCTATTTCAAGAAACATCTCACTTGATAAAACAGCTTCAAGGTTTTATTGTAAATTTTCAGGAAATCAATTATTTGTCTCATATCGGAATCTCAAGATCAAATGTCAATAGCAACCATTTCTTCCTGTCACAGCTGTACTTATTTTTGGAAAAGATATTCCAACAAAAAAAAAAATCCATGGACATTGGTCTCTTTCAGTACTAAAAATTCAAAAACTGTATAAAACTCCAAACATGAATAGTAGGTAATTAAAAATTTACATCTTTCATGTTTTATTTTTTTCCAAACCAAATATGAATGATACCAAACTAAACAAAGATAAAATTATTTCCTTATTTAAATAAAACATCAACACAATATAGTATAATGTAATAGTGGGTTTTGGTCACATTTTAAGCATGAACCTCAAATTCAGTTACCTTTTATTACTTTTGAGTATCAGGTAAGGAATTTCACTCTAACAGTGAAAATGATCCCTGAAATTAATTAGATTTATTCATATCATCTGAAGGAAGTATCATTTGACTCATCTGAAAGAATTTTGTGAGATTGATAACTTATACAGTTTGTTTTTGTAAGCACAAGGAAGACACAGTTTTAATAAAATGAATTTCAGTGGCATGAAAACCAAGAGCAATACTAATGAATACTAAATAATACTAATGATATAATTATCAGCCTCTATGATAATGAATACTATAAATGAACAAGAGAAGATATATAGTAGGAATATGATGAGTACAAAGAATGAAAAAAAATTCACAAAATAAATGAACAGATGGTTAAATGCATGAACAAAAAAGTAAATAAAATGAATGACCTAAAATGAGAACTGGGGAAATGGTGAAGATGTAGAAGGATTGGTTTTGGAGAAGTACACAGATTAATCTGTAGCTATATAAACTAGAGACAAGCTAGCGGCTTCCCTATGCAAAACACCATCTAAAGACATTTATACACACATAAAACACTGCCGCAATGACAGTGAATACGCCCACGGGCCTTGACTTTGACACCTCTGCCTTAGACTGTCCTTTTCCACGACTCTCCCTTTCTGTGAGCCAGTGTTTGCCACATGGCCAGGCAGGTTAATTAACTATGCCACTGATGGATCCAAAGGAATTTATGGCAGTCCTGGCATCTATCTCAAAGATATTATGGTCAGTGGCTCAAGAGGGGCAGAGAGATGGAGATCAAAGTCCATTGGTTAGCAGGGTGTTCTCTCCCAAACCAGGTCTGGTGTTTGTGTTTGAATCCCTTTCTCGTAAGAGGGACCTGATATGGCTTCATCATCCTTGTCCAATGCTACTGGGCATCTGCTTGTGTTTGTCTATAAGAGCTCCAATCACACTACAGTGAACTCCAATGCTGTAGGGATTCTGCCACCACAAGAACCTGGCTGACCATCTCCACTGCTGCGTCTGCTGCACTTTGAATAAACCACAATGGAGAGGAAAAAAAATCTTGAACCTCTACATAAACTTGCAAAATAACTTTAAGTGTCAAATTATTTTCTCATATTGATTTGTTTTTCCATAGAGAATTGTGAAAAAATGAAAATAATAGACCAGCTCGGCTCTCTTCCCAGCAGGAATAAATGTGACCCAGCTTATTGGGTGACCAAGAGAAATACCACCAACTACAGTAGCAGGAAAAAGCAAGCACATGCCACCTTCCCGCACCTATAGGTAGGAGGTGAGCTAGAGGTAAATGAGCTTCCAGCTGGTCTCTGATTTCTTCTTTGCTCTTGCTATCACTTGATGAGATCCAGTTTTGACATGAGGACCAGTTACACTGTCTCTGAAACCGGGACAGTAATGAATGTCAATGCAGTTTCTTTGTTATGCTACGATTGCCATTGGTAGAAAAGTGCCTTAAATTGGCTCAGAGAAACTAGCTATATAAGTAGCATTAGCTTTCAATGTAAAAGAAGCCCTGTATTTCTAGGCTCTTCCAGTATTAAGCCGTTTAATGTTAGCTAAGTTTAATGGCTGGAGTGCATGGTTACAACAGCCCTATACTGGATCATTGCCACTCTAATGGCTACTCTAACTGCTCTATCTGCTCATCTGTTTTCCTCTTAGAAAGGATGGGGCTGTGACAGGTAAGTTACTTCTAGGTTGGCAAGTATGTCCATCACTATGGTGCCGATATCAGCAGTGCCTGCCAAGTAGAATTTCATCCAGATTGCTGTAGAGCCCAGCATGAAGGTTAATACGCAATCACTATTTGAGGTCATTTCAACTTTGCATTGGCTTGCTTCCAGTAAAGTTCTCAGGTTTGATAGTGGACTGGGTGTTGATCACTATGGTTAAGGGGTATATATTGCTTGGGGCAAATGTCATCAACCAAAGCGGTCTACTCATTGGTCTGCTGAGGGGTAGGATTGAATGGAAAGCCCTGTTTGACTAGGTCATCCTGGGTGTGTTCCAGAACCAGCCCTTATGTTTGGGGCTGCATGGCCTTAGAGCCATAGTGGTACCAGTACCTATATTATAATTACACCTGGAATTTTCATTAGGTAAATATTTATGCTTATGTTTCTAAATGCACTTTGTTCAATATCAATTTAGGATTTTGTATAGGGGACACAGGGTCTGAAGCAGGATACAGGACATACCCAGGACAAGACAGTAGCCCATCATGTAAAGAATATAAACACATAGATAGAAAATAATGTGCAAAAATACAATCGAAATAGAGCCCCGAACATCAGTAAAGGAACCACATAAAATAATCGTTCCTAGTCCAAAATTAAGTTTATGACTAATTTATTTGGTTGCTAATTTATATGGTTTTGAGAATTGCTTCAGGCAGGAGGGTGAACTGAACTGCATGAAACAGGGATGGGACAGTGCAATAGGGATTTCTATTTGGGAACAAATGGAGACGGGATTAACAAAAGCAGCAGGGGGTGACAAAAAGGAAAAAAAATCCAACTATTTTGGTGTCAGCATAGGGAAAATACACACCCCAGAAAAGAAAACGACTATAATTGGATGTGTAGCCAGGCATCTGGTTTTGTCTTCTCTAGCCCCCGAAAACAGAATTGGCAAACCAAGGAGTTAACATGCTTGACCCTTATTTTTCAGGCCTCCTCCAGATACCCAGTCCAAAGACATGCAGTTAGGTTTATTTTTGTCACTAAATTTCCCATAGTATGTGATTTTGTGTGAATATGTGTGTGTGTTTGTGCACTGTGATACAATGGCATCTTTTGAAGGATATACACCAGTCTTGTACCCTATAAGGGATTGACTCCAGGCCACCGGTGACCCTGGATGATGGATGGAGTCTTGTGATAACTCAATATTCATTTAGTATGTACTCTCGTATACAATTACTAGTTCAAATACAGAATCTAATTTAAAAGACAAGCACAGACATCAACCAAACTGTCAGTTTTTAAAATGTGTTGATTATAATTCCACTCTAAACAATAATTTTTAAAAGTCTATTAAAATAACATTCATGCAACATTATACATTAATGAAATTAACAGTTTAAGAAAATTTGTTGACAGATTAAATTTTCATCGGGATTGCTTTAATGGAAACAAAGTCCAAGATGTTATGTTTATTAAACTACATTCAAAGCATAATTTTGAATAAGAAATGTAAACTACATTTTAATAGACAGTGGATTTCATTGCCGCAGTGAGTAATTTTTGTTATTATGCTTGTCAACTTTAAAATTACAATTACAAGTTGAATTAAATGGACAAATATTATATTATACCAGACACTTCACAGCCAGAAACTGACAACGCAGTGTAGTACTTTGTCGGGAAAATAATAGATGCTGGACCTCATTCAAATCTTGGGCACTGGAGCTTGCATTACATCATGTACAGGAAGACCCAAAGTCTTGTGCATGCCAAAAACAGTGCAAAGACCCATTAACTAATCAATGAAGTTATTCTAAAAATAATGTGCGTTTAATAAAGACAGGGAAATCATTTGTACATTAATGTAGCGTCTTCTATCTTGTAGCAATACAGCCAGTGGGAAAATATTCAAAGACAATAAAAAGAAATGCTATAATTCCCTTTGCTTGTTTTGTTACAATTTCAATACTAAGTCAACACTTCTACTAGCTAGATTGAAAATCAAATAGGGTACATTAGTCATTTCTAATATTTAATTCATATTTAACATTCAGTATTTCCAGTTCAACTCTGGATCAGAAATGTCACTTTCCACATTAAAATTTGCATACACTGAGAAATCAGAGTAAACTTCTGATTATACACCAAGCATACACAAAACCTAAAGCTGGTATGATATTTAATTATTCCCTCAGATGGCGCTTAAAAACACTCCATGATAGTTAAAGCATGTGAACCGCCTATTTATGTCACTTTGTAAAGATTGTAAACTGAGGCAACTAAAGTATGCCATTATGTTTAATTTTGTAGGAAAGACAGCTAATATAACGAGAAGCTCTGTTTACAAATGTAATATATGCCTTGTCATGGAAGCCCAGGGACACAACAGTCTTTCTTGCAGATCTATGACTATCATGGCCATGACATGTACACCAACTGCAGAAATATGGTTCAGAGTCGAAATGCAGAAACTAAATGTTCAAGTTAAAGTACTGTTTCTTGCCTGAGTACTTCCGGGATATCAGTAGCAGAGGGGAGATGAAGGAACAGCAAATGCTATTCAGTACAGACAGTTTCAAGATGCCCTCGGTGGGAAATTACTGAAAAAGAGAGAGAGGGCCTTCCAATAAGCTTCTGCGGGAGAAAAACACTTGAAAACTGGCCTGACACCTTAAAGAAAAAAAAAAACTTCTTCTCAGTACAACGGTTTCTACAGTTATATGTACAACAAAGATACTGTACTGTCCATTGTGTGGGTTCAATGCACACCGATCATTTAATATAAAGTGCAGATCATTGGAAGTTTTATTAAATGCCACCAACACCTATAAGCTCAGAAATAGGGCTCTTTAAAAATGTTCTTAGGAAGACTGATTACAAGGGTCAAGAAACAAATTATAAAACAAATCATTCCCTCTCCTTTATAGTGGAGTACCTCAGCAGCACTAAACGAGCAGATCATTTAGATAATTTCTTTTACGATTAATTTTATCCAAATTAGCAACACATTTAAATTTCTATCACCATGACAAAGTACACAAACATTCTCAGACATGTTTCATTAATGTTATTAATATTATTACTATTGGAGAAGCAGTATAATATGTATCTAAATAACTGAATTATGCATCCGCTTTGCATCCCCTTTGGCCAGAATGGTGTTAATTTCTTATTCTACTTTTTTTGGTGCAAATAATTTGTTAATGGTCTGATCATTGACTCAGGTTTAACTATGGGTCTTATATTACAGACCTTTATTCTTCAAGAGTCAGACATTGATGTTTTTCTAACCAAAACTAATCTTTTTTATACCAACAGATGTGATCATCTCAACAGCTCCTTATTTGAGAAACACAGAATGCCCCTTCCAAAACACCACCAAAATCTCAAAATGAGTTTGATAAAACCATGCAGTATGTAATTAGATCATTTTCACCATAAAATTCTATTTTCAAAAGTCTGTTATACAGTGTTGTGCACTGATTAAAACATACAAAAAATAGAATGGTATGTATTTACATTGCAAAAAAATGAAAATAGCTACAATGCCTGTTATTCGCGTGACACAACATTGGATTAAAAACACAAATCTTCCAGGGATCCTAGTAAGGGCATAATTTATTTTTGTCTGCTGACATTCACTATGGTGTAATAATGAATCTTAGCAGGATCTGCAATCAAATTTTATATTTCTATATTGTGCTGTACAAATGTTCAGGAAATCATATCCTGTAATTTAATTGCTTTGGGGTGGCTGTATTGTTCAAGAAAGAGACTCTAGAGTAAACATTACAAGCTTTCCATGTATGCTATAAATAAAATATGGGACTGTTCCTACTTGTGAGTGATGACAAATGGATTTAATGATGTTTCATGACATTATGCATTATGAAAATGGGGGTCCACTTTGTTGAGTTCCGCTTTGTTTACCAATAGAAGAAGAAAGCAAACAGGGGTATTTTTTACAGGTTGTTTAGATAAACAAAAAGCTTTTTCCAGTCGCTAGAACTGAGCATTGTAATAAAAATTGGAGTTACATGTTAGATCCCAGATAGCCAGTGATATTCCACCAGGAACATTGACATATTTTGAAGCTACTTTCTTTGTAAGTGGAAAGTTATGCTCATTTTACAGTGGCGGGTCACTTTTTCAGCTCACACACAGAGCTCAGGCAAGGAGGGAGCAGGGAGGGGAGCGCGAGAGAACGAAAGAGAAGCTTAGCGAAAATGATCTTCTATTGCTCACACCACAGCTACTGTTTTCTTGTTCATTTTTTCTGCAGTGTAATTTCAGAGGAGAAGTGATTTTGAAAGACAAAATTATTAAATGTAGTCATGCGAACATTTCACAGAATCTGGTGCTAGCAGTGCTTAAGTGCTCACCTGAGCCTAGTACGGCTGTGTCCCATGGAGAGTATTAAGAAATGTAGTTATTGTACTGCGGAGTGTTTGGGGAACATAGCGACACTCTCTCAGGTTTGTCTGATGGGGTTAAGGAAGCTCAGCAGACAAAAAAGAGACTAGACTAGAGGTACATAAAAGCAAATGAAACATCGTCATGGGCTACAACTGTAAACTTTCCTTCATCAGACTGGTTACTTTTCTGTAAAATTAATACATTTGGTATTACCCCAAATACATAATTGACTAAAGAAACATGATCAGTTGCTGTAAATAACTTTTAGAATCGGAAAACATTAATGTATTTTTCATATTGCAATAATATTGTCTATACACTGTTATTACTCATACATTCATCCATCCATCCTTCAGTTGCTTGTTAGAGTGGCTCCAGAGACCAGGAGTCTATCCCAAGCAGCATAAGACACAAGCCTGGAGCACACCATGAACACCATGGAGAACACAATTTATTATGTTATATTATATTATATTACACTGTCAGAACAAAGGGTACATTTCTGGTACAGTTATACCCCCAATGGTATAAAAATGTTCCTCAGCATCTAATTCTGTGTCTTTAAAGGTACATTTAGTTACAGCTAGGGTATATACGGCAGACCCTTGAGGGTATGGTCCCAGTGTAATTGTACCCTCCAAGTAATTGTACCCTCAAAGTTACAAATTTGTATGTTTTTTTTCTTATAGTGTATGTTCAGGTCATAGACTGAACAGGTTAAACATTGGTTGATTTGACAGAGATTTTTTTTTACTAAGGTTCATATCTGAACAGCTTCTTTGGAGAAGGGTCACATCATTGGAGAAGATGGAGTATAATTTTAACAAGCTTGACCTAGGACAAGTCACCTTGTCTGTGACTGATGATATGTTGTTAATCTCACTTGTTATCTGACAGTGATGAAATAAAATTATGCCACATCCACTGTTAAACATTAATACACACAAAATAACACCATACACAAAAACAAGGGTGCACACAAACAATAAATCCAGGCACATACACAATGCAATGACACTTACTGTCATATGCATATCCAGTGAATTTTCAGTTTAAAGATTCAGCTACAAAAATTGCAGATGTCTATTCAAAAGACAGACATAAAAGCTGTAATAACTTGCCTAATTTCCCTTCCCCAAAATATAAAGATACATAATTATTTCTGTATCTTAACCCTCTGGAACCGGCGGTCCTGCTGGTGGTCCTGACAGAAATTTCGCCAAACCGTTTGCGAGTTTTTGTCATATACATGTACATTTAAAAAAAAAAAACCCTCAGAAACCTTGGATGGTCTATTTTTCATATATATATATATATATATATATATATATATAGGTAGAAGCTAAATATATTTTTACAGCTTCGTGATACGAATACAAAGAACAAAAGTGACTGACTTAAATGAATGATTTGGCAGAACAAAATGTAATGCTATGAACATTCAATAAAGTCATTCAATAAAAGTAGTGCTAAAATTATAAATGAGATTTATTTCTCGATTATTTTGTATTTTCAGAAACAGTGGCCATTACTATGAATCCCGTGTGCATCCTTTTGATTTTTTACAACAAAAAAAAACATGTTGTTAGAATGTATTCAGTCCACATTTTCTTACTCACAAATGACCACTTCTCTCCCAACAATAGAGGAATGGAATGTCTATTAGTTCTCTACTGATAGCTCAATGCTCTGTGTTTGTCACGGAGTAACAGTTTCAATATGTTGTTAATTGTGTTTTGCTGTGCAAAATATTTCTACACATCCCCTTCCACTACAATACCCTGTTTTTGTATCTACACTTCAGGTTTACTTCATGAGGAATTTCCTCATCTTCCAACTGCTTATTCTGGACAGGGTCACAGGGCCCCTGGAACCCATGCAAAGCAACATCAGGCACAAGGCTGGGATAGAACCATGACTACATGCCAGTCAAGCACATGGCACAGACAACAAACAGCTGAGAAGTGTCATTTACTCTAATTGCATGCCTTAGGACTGCGGGAGGAAGCCTGAAACAAATCCAGGAAAATTCCAAATACACACAAATCAGAGGTTATACACACTCAAACACACACACACAGGTTTGTAATTCAGGTACCCACAAAGATCTGTGAATGATCAAAAGTCTCATATTTTGTTTGATTACTTATGGTTAAGGTTGTAATGTTGGGATTAGAGTTTTCCCCATATAAATGAATGGAGAGTCCCCACAAAGATATAATTACAAAACTGTATGTATGCACGTGTGTGTGGTGTGTGTGTGGAGAGTGTTCTAAAAGCACACACTCTTATTTAGATTTCAGGTTGTTATTACTATTCCCATTATGCTTCAAAATATGGATGACGTTACATTAGCAAAGTGCTATGGGAATTATGCTAGACAGAATGTTTTGTATATAGCTCTAAGAATTTATTTCTCAATGGAGCAAGGAATATTTGCCATGTCTAGCGTATCGCCAACTTTCCTGTGTGCAAAAGATTACTACAACCAGATTTGCCATCACCTGCTTCCTACTTCTTTTTCCAAGGTACAATCAATGACAATCTTTTTATATATGTTCCTAGATCTATGCCTTTAAAAAACTTTGAGTTTTTTTAAAGCATCTTGTGAAGATAGAGTTGCATCTGAGCTTATTTCAGTGGCCATTGGGGTCAATATTTGTTAGGACTGTGCTTGGAAGACATTTAAATTTCCATAAATACTACACATTTTAGGCAGCAAAATGTTCGTATTAAAATAATTTACCAGTATATCATGATTCATGTTTTGCTACTTTCACTACAGATGTTTATAAGGCCAAACTCAACTATACTAAGCATTTGCCTGTTATGCAGATAATTATCAAGGTCATAAGCCCTAAAGTACTTATTCTAAAATTGACAGTGTTATACATTCATCATAAGTAGAACATATGTTTTTCAAAATTGCCTAATTTAGACAGTTATAGAGTAGTTCCTTTTGAAAACAGTAAAAGTGAGTGTTTCATAAACAGGATTTTAATGTTTCTTAATCTTTCAATAATAATGTAATATTCATTTACTATACAATTAAAGTACAATGAAAGATTTTAAATTTTGAGTATAAAGGTTTGTTTCCTGTTATCACAATCTCTTGCCACTTGAAATTATTTAGTACAAAAACATATTAGTGGCACAGTATATCACTGTTTGAATCCTACCCTCACCTTATGTGTGTATTTAGTTTACAAGTTCCCTCTGCATTGCATGTTTTATTCAGGTACTTTGGGTTCCCTCCCCGGTCTAGATTCCTAAAATTACATTAAATGGTATCTTTAAGTTGTCTGTAGTGCAAATGAGGTCTAATCTCTGCCTTGAAGTGTTATCATGCCAAACCATAACTTCCCAATACCTATCGAAAACACACATATTGTATTCTTAACAATGTTCCTGATGATTTCTAGTTTGCCGTCTTTATGAGCACCAAAGGTGTCAAGTCTCATCTGTTTGATGACCCAGGAAAAGTTGTTGTCAGAGGATAAATAAATATTGCTTTCAAAATATTTTGATTATCCATCCATTGTCCAAACCGCTTATCCTACTGGGTCGCGGGGGGTCCGGAGCCTATCCCGGAAGCAACGGGCATG
>JABFEA020000043.1:24957177-24969225 GCA_019775915.2 Cyphomyrus plagiostoma
AAGATCTTTATCGTTTTGGAAGCCATTAAGAAAAAATGCTCTTCTTGTTTTATCCTGTTCATTTTGTGTTTAAATGCTAAAAAATAAAAAAACTTATTTAGGTGTAATTTTGGGGGGGCGGGAACCAATTAATTGGTTTTCCATTATTTCTTATGGGAAAAATTTGATCAGAACTCTAACTTTTTAGGATTTGATCCGGAGTCCGGAATTTCGAGAACCGAGGTACCATTGTACTGGCATTTATATGATTCCTTGCTGCAGGATTATAATGACTCCCAGAAGACTCCAAAATAAAATAAAATATGTTAGTACTGTTACCATTAAATTTAGTTTTTAAATTTATTTTTTATCTAGTTATCTCGTTATTTAAATCTAGTTTAGTTGTAGTTTTTGTTGTCATTCCATTGGTATTTATTTTAAAAATGTATATCAATTTAATTGTTATATATTTAAGTATTTTTTTATTTCTAGAGATCTACAAGTTTTTGTCTGACTTTACTTGCTACTACAAAATTTCATGATTCGAAAATGTCTGTGGTTCTAGTTAGGGCTGCAAGATTTGGGGAAAATATCAAATCGCGATTTTTCTGACAGAAATTGTCAGAAACTTCTCACAAACTCAGTGTGTCACTAAGGAACTGGACACAGACACTTAAGTACACAGGAACACCAGGGCAAACAAGGAACAGGTGCAAGGCATGATCAAATTAACAAATAAAAAAGGACTCAGGAAAGCAAGGAACAGGTGGGGCAGATTACACTAAAGCAAGCATGAAACTACGGAAACTTAACATACACCAAAACTAGAAACTAGGAGACATACAGTAACACAGAGGACTGAATACATTACGCAAAACCTAACATCAAGCAGGACACAAGCACTGCAATCCAAACAGGGACTGCAACACACGCTAGAAACAACAAAACCTCCAAAATTAAACAAATCAGGTGAGGCTGGCTTTGAAACCATGACTGTAAGGTTACAGTCTATGTGCTGCACAATCGACCCACAGAACTATGTGGCAGTTTGATAAACAGGGAACACACACTAGGGATTTATATATACTGGGCCTGAAAGGCAAGACGGGGAGGAGAGGATGGCCAGCAGCACCGGAAACGCAGGGTCAGACAAGTGCTGACCCAGACAACTTCATTAAATTAGTTATATATTTTTAAAAAAGGCTTTAAAAACCTGATGATGAATTTTCTCCTTGATTGGTTGCATCAATTGCATATAATCATATAATGACATCGCCACCTAGCAAAGTTAATGTTGATGCCTAGTTCAAACTTCACTTTTTTGTGTGCCGCAGTGGTCCACATGTAGGACTCTTGTGTATATACTGCATCTGTCTGTGGATGCAGTCGGTCACAGTCAGCGCGGGCACACAGCGATGATATTCCACCACACGAATAGTGGGCAGAACTATTGCAACAAACAAATACAATCAGTGTAGTGAAATGGGTCATCTTTTTATGAACCGTTTTTTACTAGGCTTAGGCAGTATGCCGACAGAATAAGTCCACAATTTCAAAATGTGGGAACAGCACAGTTTTTGAAAATACCGACACAATACTGTAGCCGGAGCATACTGGGAAAATGTAAATGGCCCCTGTTTGTGTTATTGTGAATACTTCTTGTGATCCTGATTGTTGTGTGTCCATGTCAGGGGTGGATCCTGTCTAATCCTCATGTTTCTCTAGTCGTTGTGTAAACTACCAACCATTTGTGTGCCTTACAGTCTGGCATCGGGTCTCCCCATGTTTCTCTGTTACGTATTTTTCGATAGTTGTTTAATTCAAGCGTTAGGTTTAATAAAAGGGCATTCTTACTGTACCTCTTCTTGCCGGAGCAGCAAAACCTTGGTTTGTTAGACATTACATTACAATATACTGCAATTTAAATGAGGCAGCGTATTATTGTATCTTTGCCACTTTGTCCCTTTAAATAAAGATTCTTTGCACGTTGTTGAGGTTTTATTACAAGTGTGACTTAAAAACATCAAGAAGAATTTTTTAAAATAAAGCATTTGCACTTTTCTGCTGCTTTTGCATGAGTTCTGTGTATGTTCTCTGAACCAATCATAATCATTTTCATCCTTTCTGTCTGAGTCACTCAGGGACAGTGTGGCATGTTTGTTAACAAGATGAGTGATGAGCGATGAGCAGTAAAGCGAACAAGAACTAGCCAATGAAAGACATTGGTGTTCCACTGTTTGGAAATATTTTTGATTCTATAGAGGGGATGTTGAGCAAATATATATATATTTGGCTATTTTATTTATTTTTGTTTATTTTGGGTAAATTTTGAACCCATACTTTTTATAGCAATATTTTTCCTTGTCTGTTGCAAAACCCTTGATTGTGGGAAACAAGTGCTTGAGTCTGGTCTGCAACCTTTCTTTGGCATCCCCCACACTTGTGGAGATTCATTAAGATTATTGGATTGAGGGTTTTTACCTTTAAAAATTATATTTGCTTAACGAATTTTTAAAATGTAATTTTTCCAAGTTCACATACATAAAAGCCATAAATTTTGCATCCTCAGGTATAGGGTTGCGTGATACCACATAGCGATTGTACAGTGCATGCACAATAATTACCAGGGCTTTTGATGATGGGCGTAAACATTTATCCAGACGCTGGCTTTTTGGTACTATACAGACATTTACTTATGCCCACGATTTGGTAAGAATGTTAGTAGCACACCTAAAACGTTAATAAGATGTACGGAAGCCCATTGAAATAAAGGATCCTGTGAGTCATTATAATGAGAAACTTTCTTCAAATGACTTACTCTCTCAAAATAATTGGGATGGATAATCTGTCTGGGCAGTCCCCAGGTTACGAACAAGATCCGTTGCCTAAGTCTGTCTTTAAGTCAAATTTGTAGTTAAATCAAAAATAATAATAATAGTAATGAATAATAATTATGCACTGATAACAAAAGTAACTTCATAACGTACTGTACTCTACTTCGAGTCGACAAACTGCTTTAGCTGTGTAAAGTTTTCATGTCACAAAGTACTTTAGTTCATTATTATGAACCATTGTATTTAACTCATATTTGTAATAAAATAGTCTGTTTGAAAAGTATGAGTTGTCTATATGTTGGATGCTCTTAAACTGGGACTGCCTGTACTTCAAACTCCACAATCCTTGAGGGTGCAGAATGATTTTGATGCAACAGACCCACTTAAAAATTTTGTTTTTTCATTATGTCATTATTGACATGCAACAGTAGATGGTGTAAATTGTCCCCCTCTTGGCCATGTACTTCAAATGTGGTTGACCAAATAAACATCGATTTAGAAATACGATGTTGTATAAGCAGTAATTCCCACCCACTGTTCATGATTGAATGACAATATATCACGCTGCAGGGCTTGTCAGCAGGACTAATTATGCAGTACCACGTGTATATTTAAGTAGTGTAAATTAATACTGTAGTTGTCTAATGCTAGCCATGGAATGTGTGTGTTGCATTAGTATGTAGCCGTGAGTGTTGTGTGAATCATTGGCTTTTGTATCTGTGCCGCTTCTAGTATTAGATCAATTAGTAGCTGTTAATAAAGAGATTAAATACAGACGACTAACCTTTGGGTGATATCTGTTCAATAATATCTCAATACCTCTTCCTTGAACACTAACAACAGTTTGTAAAGAAAACTCTTTGCACCCTTTTTAAACTCTTCCCTCGGGTTTCACTTCACCCTGTGTCTTGTGCTTTCATTGGCTGTAGCTTGTCGTCACACTAATTGCCAGTCACAATACATTTCACACTACAGGATCTGGAGTTGCTGGCAGGTCCAGATATTTGGCCTGTTATTGCATCAGCGACTCTGTCTGGTCGCATTTGTAAAGTAATAGCGATCGACCACCAATTTACCAGCACCGTTTGAACACCAAATTCCCTCTGATCTGGGGCTTTTATTGACTGTAATAAAAAACTTGGTAAATTGAAAATCGGGGCTACAATCAGGTGGTGTGAACAGAGTGCATAATAATATTGAATGTGAGTTAGCATGTTGTATGTGTTTCCAGGAAGGTATCCAAATTTGGTATAACAGAGCTGACAAGACTGTCTTATCAACTCCGCTCTTATTCTGGTGTTGGCGTAATTTATTGGGAAGCCAAAATGTTCCAAAACTACTGATTGAAGTGATGTAGGAATGCCTTTCAGTTTTCTATTACTATTTGTAACTATCCCAAAGCCACAATTAGCATAATGTTTTACATACTAGACATTGAATTTACATTTCACCCATCTTGAGAAATGTATATATTTGTTTCATTGCACATTCCAACCTAAAAATGCTGTAACTGAAAGGCACATGACAAATACATGCCCTTGTCTTTACTTTAGATATAGAACTGAAATGCAGTTCAGCAAAATCTGTTTAAAAATTGCAGTAGATATCAAATCGGCAAACATACAGTGATATAGTATTGATTCATGCTGTCACTGCTGATTCCCACCCCTAACACACATATTTGCAGATTGGAAGCAACAGGACTAAAAATGCAGTGGTTGTGCATGCAGAGTCGTGACCAGACAGACTTTGTTTATGCTACTTTGAAGTTTTAAGTTTTCATATTAAGTGCTGATATACTGACTCGAATGTCAGACAAGCGGTGATATCCACTGACTATAACTTCCCATTCCACTGAATCTGTGTGTACCGTCAAAATTGCTATGGTCTGAACTGTCTGGCTGTGTGGCACTATAAAATTAGGTCACCTGTGGATGCATCAGGGCATTTTACTGGGTCACACAATGTAAATGACTGGCATGATGACTAGATGGCACAATATCAGGAACAGTCTATTTTTGTTTCTTATCAGTGAAACATTAAAGTCTACATTTTGATTGCAATGCTAATGATAAAAACACATTTTTTTGTGGATTCTGTTTGCTATATTTGTAAAGTTTAGTAAAGAAGGTTGCACCAGTTATTCCAATTGTTTCTTGAAATCTGAATGTCTCTAACAATGTGCAATTAAACTTCTACAGTCAGTTCTGCTACAGCGTATGATATCACACTGTGAACATGCTCTAATATGACTGATATATTAGCTTCCAAGTCCAATGCAACGCGGAATTATATTTGTATTTGCGCAGTTTTTGGTTTGAGAGAAAAGCACAATGCAAACTACAATGCAATATGGTCTTAACAAGAAACACTACTTGCATGCAAAAACAGCTATCCAAGTGAATGATAGTGATCTCCTATTCATGAACAAATCATACTTTTTCCATGCATTGCACAGGTCATAGTCTTAGATTCTAAACATCTAAGAATATTTGACAAATTATCATATAAAAACACACAGCAGCCTTTTAAAATTCACATACATATGTTTCTGTAGCCATGTTACTTTCAGTATCAGTCTGCATACTGTAATCGGTAGTATTTGTGCTGTGTGCATGCCTGGCTGCATGGTGGCTATGGCTGACTGTTCCAGACTCTTGGCAGTCAACAAATTAACAAGTGTGGCATGTTTGGTGTCCCATTGGATATGTGTATTTTAGTATTCAATTTTAGTGAGCGCAAGGTTTTTCAGGAACCCATTATTGACGTTGTAGCAGGACTGACTGTATTTTGCATCTTGAAAGTAGATTTTTATGATGTTTGTGTTCCCACAGAATGGGGTCATCTTGCACCTGATTAATTGTTTTGGATCTTAGGTGATGTTAGTGCTTCATCAGATTCGCTCTGAGCGTCAGTGAAGCTGGACATTTGATAACCAGGGGAGAGGAACACTCACATGAATACAATACGCTAGACCGCTCAGAGGGATAGCCTTGTTTTCAAAGGACTCACTGCATACGGTTGCATCAGTGGAGATTAAAATTAATTGCTAACAGAATTCCACAAGCTGTTAGACTGCTGGTAGGAAACAGCTGGTAAATACAGTATAGGGGTATCTTATAGATTTGAGAAGTACGCATGTTTTGTAACAGGTTATTCCTGAAACTTGGTAATGTTCCAGCTGTCTTAAGTATGCTCAAAAGTAACACTTGTCACAGAAGAAGCCATCGTGCACATCCCACATTCAGTCTTGATATCGCCATGTTCCCTGATGCTCGACAGATTTCTACTGGTTGTTTCTTTCTATTATTGTCTGAAAATGTACCTTTGCAGGGCTGAGTACAAAGCAGTGTTGCCAACTTAGCGACTTTTCAGAACCCTTTCGTGACTTTTTTTTTTCCCAGAAGAAGCAAATAGTGAAAAATCTAGCAAATTCCTGGGCAAACCTTAGCTGACAAAAGAAACGGAAAAAAATTGTAAACGGGAACTGTTTTATTGGGAATTCAGCTGCGTTAAAATACAGTATATACGAGCACAGAAAGTTACAAAACAGGGACCAGGTAAGCAAACAGATCATCAACATCTGACACTTTGCAGAATGCAAACACAATGCAAAGATGTAACCAATATGCTAATTAGCGACATTTAGCAACTTTTCGAGCAGGCTTTAGCTACTGTCCATTGAAAGTAGTTGGATTATTGAAGATGCCAAAATAGCAGTTCCTTGTGTGCTCTAATTAATTCTTTTGTGAAAACTCTTGGAATTATAATAATGAAGTTCCCATTTCTTGAACGGACAGGTAATGGGCAGGGAATTTTAAAATCATGTTCCGACTGCTCTAGGTTAATGCTGAATGAGCCTTCTGACCAGACAGAAAATGAATGAATTGTTCACGATGGATTATAGTCACTTTTTCGTACTGTGAAGAATGTAATTTGATTTCATGAACTGAATTTGTTTCACAGATGTAACAAAAGCTGACAGAAGGTGACCATGTCCTTTCTTTACATTGGACCTTTTCACTTTAGACTGCAACCAATCATTTACCATAGACTTCCTATCAATGAACTATTTTTGGAAAAGCACAAATAAGGCTAACCTTTAGGAAATAAATAAAGGCTATACAGGTAAAGGGAGGCTCAAAAGAAGTTTTCATATTTAACAATTAATATTTTTTCTCCATATATAGAGTACAAGTAGAAAACATGTAAGCAGAAAGAAGTCATGTGGTGACATATGTGGTGACATATAGCTTAGACAAGAATATACACCCCCTAGTAGTTGTTAGTGTTGATTGAATTATTGCCAGTCTGTTCAAGTCTTTTAGGAGGAGATTCACTGGTATGGCAACTGCTTGGCTCCTTTGTACTAAGCGTGTAAAGATGTGGTAATTCATCGTGATTAATTGATTATTAAGATGTCAACTGAGTGTATTGATCAGTAATGTTAGAATCAATTTTTGAGGGTAAAACAGAGACACTCCTATGTCTGCATTGTGCATCCTCTCATTTTCATGCTGCAGGTGGCATTCCCAGCATGCAAATTTCCAAGATGTAGCATGGCTAAGGAAGATTCATTAATATTCATAAAGGAAGTACTACCTGATTATCTTTGCCCGGAAATGCTTTTAGGAAATTTGTCTGTGATGTGTAGCACAGAAGGCTGTCCAGTAAAGATAATCTTTTTGCTATGATGCTTTTCGTAATGCAGAAAAAGTTCTTTTCATTAGCTAAGTAGAATGTAATGTCAGCCTTAGAGATGCATGACAGATCAAGATATTAGCCTTCTTCGTATTCCATTAATAGTGTATAATTAAGTTCCCATTGCAATATTTGTGATATTTTTTCAAATGTTTGTACATGGATTATTAAAATGATCAAATAATGGATGACTCGTATCATGAAAGGTTTGCAATGCATCAAATCGTCACCTCAATAATTGTATTTGAATCGATTTGCCTTGGGCCAATTGATTTACACCACTACTTCTTACAAAGAAGTTTAACTTCAGTGAATTGCATTGATCAAGCTACTCCCTATGTTTTCAGATGGATTTACCTCAAAATTTTGACTTATAAATTGTATCTTTCTGTTCTTTAGGTACTCTATTGTCACTTTGGGTTAATGTATTCAGAAATAGCTCTTCACATTGTGCTTTTTTGGAAATGGGATTTTTTGTGAATCTGATTGTGCCACTGTCCAGTTTCTCTTTTTATCTTCACAAATTCTACAGTATCTGATTTAGAAGAAATCCTCCCTGCTTTCACCATGATTTACTGTATGGATGGTGTTTTCTTAGTGATCTGTTTGGTTTTAAGACATAATGTTTTGAAACCAGGCTAAACAGATGTGTTTCATTTTGTAGTACGATATAGCCACTTTACTATTGTTTTGTGTACTTTAAGAAATATTTAAGAATATGATCATTCTATGCATAGAGATCTTTATGGCACACTTCTTTGGAGTCAAGATTTGTATCATCCTAAGTAGAAGTTCTGCAGCCCCTTTACAAAAGCCATGAGATTTTGGATTGCCACTCTGATCAGTGCCTTTGATCAGTTGACTGATCAAGGCAACCTTCCATCTATCTATTTTCTGTAAACGCTTATCCTGCTCAGTCCTGCCCAGTATGGGGCACCAACCCATCACGAGAGAGAGACTAAGAGCGGGCAGAGTACCCAGAAAAAAACCCACATCAACACAGGGAGAACTGCCAACACATGGAGCCATTGGCAGAGATTTCAGCCCTGGTCCCAGAGGTGTGAGGTAACAGTGCTAATCACTGTGCCCTGATCAAGACAACATTTTATTATTTATGAACTGATCATAATAATTACCAATCAACACAGGCAAAAAGTAGCCTAATTCACTTCTTGGGTCATGGCCGGCATTAATAATAGTCGTATTTGAAGCAACTAAAGTCTTTTGTTTATGATTTTCACTTATTTTGTTTTAAAAAACAAAATACTGTGTCTTTTGACCTCCAAATAAATGTAAATTGAACAAGCTAAGCATATGCATGATATTAAATTTAACCTACATAAATTACTGAATTTCGGGTTCTCTGGGATTTTGTAGAAATACTGCAGTATAGGCCTTATCCCGTACTCTGTTGCAGTGGCTGGCCCTCACAAAAATTACAGCGCATTGACATGCAAGTGGCATCGTGGAGACACTGGTGTAAGGTTAAGCATGCACGACGAAGGAGCTTGGGCATTGCTCTAAAAGTGCATCCTATTCCTCCACAGTCCTCAAGTCAGATTTTATCAATGCATAATAGAATCCTTTTTAAGAAACAAAATATCTATCTTTCAATATGTATCTATTTTAACATGGAAATGTAATTAGCATAACATGGGAGATCATCTGATTGATATTTACCATCTGACAGCAAATACTCTCTTGCTTTAAGGCTTTCACTTGACATTACAAGGGTGTCTATTTTGTTATGGGTCTCATGCAATCTGTGGTCTCTTTTGACAGCAAGCTTGTGGGACTGTAATGTTTAAATGACTTTCTAAGCTAAGCCAGACCCCAGAATACACAAAAATGCAAAGAGAGTGATAGCATGTGTCTAATTCACATATGTTTTTAAACACATTTTTGCATAAGTGCTTTTCCAATGGATGGTCACTGGAACCTGGAGCCTATCCCAGGAATAGCGAGACCCATGAGAAACCAATTCACCTCACTTGATAGTTTAGGACTGTAGAATGAAGCCAGGTTAGCCAAAGGAAACACAGACAAACAAAAAATGAAGAAGGTGTGTTACTTATTTTAGCTGAATAAATACCAGATATGCTACTGCATTTTGAATCATCTCGGTGGTTTAAAGGCCGCAGCCTTGTCAGTAAAGATTTGTAGTTGTCTACTATTGATATGACAGGTGCCTGGAGTAGGAGCTGAGCCGTATTTTCTGACTAATAAGGTCTGATCTTCCTCATTTTATGCAAAGTGAATTGAGAAGACTGTGAGAAAGCAATGTGGTCCGCAAAGGATAGGTGGTCATCTGTCATTACCCCTAGGAAGAGAAAATGCCGCTAATCCATGTTGTAGAGTGATGTCAGGTACTTTGATGATAGAATTGACTGGGACGACAAGAAGCTTGGTCTTTGAAAGGATCAGCCGGAGGTGATGATCCCTCATTTAGCTTGTGATGTCAATGAAATCCAGGCAGGTACTGTGATATTATAAGAGATTTACAAACAAGAGGATGCCATTCAGCCCATCAAGCTTGATGGATGGAAGGCCAAGCGCAATTAGATGGCATCTGCGTAGTAATGGAAGGCGACGCTGTGTTACTAGATGATTGGACCTTGAGAAGTAATGTGCTGGGAGAAGAAGAGGGGACCAAGGACTGAATCTTGGGGCACACCAGTTGTTACCTGATGCAAGTTGGATTCCTTTGCACCTCAAAACATGTGCAATGATTTATCTGATAGGTAAGAGTCAAGAACAGTTCCTGTGATGTCAAGTTAGAAGAGGGTGGACAAGGGCAAACCAAATTCCCCTCGGAGACAATAAAACTTACAAAAACTAACCTAAGACTATCTAATGTCTCCTGTCTTTTGCAACAGCAGTGATGTACCTGAAATTTATTTGACCAGTACCACTTCTTCAGACTATTTCCTACAATGTTTAAGAGTGCAGATCACTTTGCCTTTTTGTTTGGTACTCTTTCATTATCATTTAAACATACCCTTATTGTTCAGCAGACAGGCTACTGTTTTTAAGGGCATAGCAGTTAAATTAATACTAATTCAGACCAAAAATAGCAACTGCTTGGCTTTGTTTTTAGACTTTTACCTTCTTATATTGCTCTAAGTCCAGAAACGCAGCATTCTTCTTCCTCATTGTTTGAAGAAATAATATTTTAGAATTATGTGATGACATGAGTATAGTCTACCTTTTTCCATGTAATTTTAAATTATTATTTCACAAAGAACAATTAATTTTATTCCTTATCACAGAATAGCAGTATACTAAATCATTGTCAAAAATAATACGCAAGCAAGTAAACAGAGAAACGGTAAATTGAACTGTTATAGTCTTTGAAAGGTAAGATAAACTACCAGGAATAAATGGCCAATGTAATACAATGGTATTACAAAAGCATGATCATTTGTCATTGTGTTTGTTGTTTGGCTGATTTTACCTGGAATGTCAGAGTCTAGATATAAACAAGCCTGGGGTTATTCCCTGGGTTATTCCTCAGTTGTTTTTCATGAGTACTGCCTTGAGACCCACTCTGTTTCTTAAGCTGGTGGCATTTCCTGTTATCCCAGCACAAAACATTGTTGTTTTGACTCATCCTGTAAGCAACACTGAATGCAGGAATTTGAACTTCTCATTCTTGCTCTTTTTTTGGTAGTTTGCTGTATGTGGGTTTGAACACTTTCAGTTTTTTCCGACATCTTTGGGTGAGACATTTAATTTTTAAAATGTTGTTGCCTTCTTATAATCCAGTTCTAAGAGCAGTGATTGTATTTCTTGTCATGCCTACATACAGAACATTTATCCAGTGGAGAGGTTGCCAACACTTTGCTGATTTTTTATTTTTTAAATATGTACTCCATTCTGGTTTTAAAATAGATCTGAGTGGATAGATGATATTGTATCATATTATTTTATTAATAATCATAATAATAATAATAAACTATGTATTATGTTCCAGCTTCCCCGTGACCCTGATGGACAAAGCGGCATAGATAATGGATGGATGTATTATGTATTATTTTACAACTGATTACAGTTTATATTTCAAATTTTCTGTAATTTTTTATGAGTTAAATTCATGTTCTGCACAGGAAGTCCATTTTTATTTAAAGTAGCATTAATAGTCTGTTATTAAGAGATAATGTTAGCTTCCGAAGTATGTTTTCTCCAGATCCTCCAACAATCCAGAGACCTGTGGTTAGACTAACTGATGCCCATGAATTCATTATAGTGTGTGGTTGTGTATGTATGGTGTGTGTATGATGAATGTTGTGTATGTGTGTGTATAGTGTATGGTTGTGTATGTATGGTGTGTGTATGATGAATGTTGTGTATGTGTGTGTATAGTGTATGGTTGTGTATGTATGGTGTGTGTATGATGAATGTTGTGTGTGTGTATAGTCTATGGTTGTGTATGTATGGTGTGTGTATGATGAATGTTGTGTGTGTGTGTGTGTATAGTGTATGGTTGTGTATGTATGGTGTGTGTATGATGAATGTTGTGTGTGTGTGTGTATAG
>JABFEA020000043.1:24983676-24997348 GCA_019775915.2 Cyphomyrus plagiostoma
GATGGACCGGGGTCGGGGGTGGGGGGGGGGGATACCTTACCACATCATGTTGGCATATCAAACACTATAAAATGCCAAGCCAGTATTTCACTGTCCTCCCTCAGAAAAAAGAAAATTCTCTGCAGTTACCTGGTTTTCTCATTAATTCAGACTGAATGGTCCCTGCAATATTTTAATAATAGTAATAATAAATGCCGTACAGCCCTTAATGTTTTATCATCATTGATTATACTTTTAATATATTAGGTACACCTGCTTATTAACATAAACAGTCTGCTCCTACAAACAATGAAAACACCTTGGTAATGAGAAAGGTCAGAGGAGAATTAGCCACACTACAGCTAACAGGATGAGTATGAGTGCAAAAATAACAGCTCAGTACAACATCGGTGTGCAGAAGGCCGTCTCTAAATCTCCAACTTGGATCCATTGTGTTGTGATCTGTCGGTGGTCGAGCGGCGCAAGCAGGAGAGAGGACCCAGGTAAACGGAATTTATTCGGACACAGGACATACGGCAGACCAACAGCACGACAACTTCAATGCTAAGTCTGCCGGAACCTACACTGACACAGACTTAAATACACAAAACAGGCATGCGGTAATACGAGACAGGTGAGAACCATCAGGGAAAACGAGAGGTAACGAGGTGGGCGTGGCACACATGAGGATCGTTCGGAGCAGGACGTGACACATTGAAGTTCTGGAGACAAAAGATGGCCCTACCTGGTACTAAGTAGGGTACCTAACAAAATGGCCCCAGTTGTATAGCTGTACTTTCTGTGGTGTCAATGTAGAAATTTAACCTGTATCATGTCTGTGGAAGATCTATCAGTATAAGCCATCGAATATTTTATTTAATAGTTTAACAACTGTTTATTTTTCCTCATTTTGTTTAATTCTGATACTTTAGTGCTTTTTGATGGAAGCACCCAGGATGCCCTGATAAGGATAATTCAGTATCAGAATTAGAAGCAGAATCAGAATCGCTATTATATAGCAGACACATTTTTCCTGGTGGTGCCATGAAGAAAGATATACCCATACAGGTGCATACATACATGGCAATTTGGAGCAAATTAAAGGAATAGATAAATAAATATGAATAGATTTATGACCAGAATATTATCTTCAGTGGCTCCGTGGGGCTGTACAAGTATGTGTCTGTTCGGGTAATTGCAGTGAAGTATGGGGAATTATTTTTTATTTTTTGCTACCTACAGTGAAGAGAAGGTGCTATATCTCAAAGGATTTTTTTTAAATAAACAAAAAACATTTCTAAGCTCTGGGAGGTATGTGTCATTTGCATGCCAAACTTCAACTAAATTAAAAATGGTAATGCATGGCCATTTGAGTTAAATTCTCCATGTATGGTGTCAACATAGCAAGCTTGCAGGTACAAAGACAAGTGAATTCCAAAACAATGTATATTAATTTTGGAGCTACTTATATTCTAGATAACAATACTTTGTTTTATTTTTCTGACAAACATTATATCCGTTGCTATGGAAACCAATGATAGGTGAAATGTCTCATTCTGTACAAGGGGAGATTTTCGTTATTAAAAAATGCTATAGCACATTTTGCAGGCCTTGTTTTATGTGTGTACGGTTGAAGTATAATGTATGACCTATTTTGACAGGTTAGGATATGTCAGATTAATTTTCTCTAATTTCTTGGAAAAGAAACTGATTTGTCACGAATTTGGAGCCGATTTTACCTGATTTTGTTCACATCTTTCCATCTGCAGGTTAGCACTGTATGTGTATGAGTATCTGCTTCATGTGGGGGCTCAGAAATCTGCACAGACCTTCCTGTCAGAGGTAAGCATCCATCCTGGGTATATTTATAGATTCAGGAGTGAAATGCTAAGAGCAGATTTTTCCTTGCAAGCAATGGACTGCACTCCCTGCTAATTTAATTATACATAAGCATAATGCTGAGCTGGCAGGACGCATTAGATGTTTAGCGTTCATTTAAAAGGACGGAGCAAGAGTTACAGTACAGCAGTACCTATATAGGAATAACATGACCAGATGAAGTCTTTCAGGGAGATTCTATATTAAGGTATTTGAAATGTCCTCTTAGTATTTTGCGGTCATCATCAACACCAGCTTGGTTTCAACATCAGTAGGGACCTATTCACTCCCGAACCCTAAACACACATTTAGAGATCACTAGTCATTGTTGGCACACCACAGCACACAGTACACAACAACAAAATGCGTTCTCTGCATTTAATGTGACATCGTGACATAGCAGGGAGCAGCTAAATCAGTGCAGGGGAAGCAGTGCTCGAGGGGTGGTACCTTGCTCAGGGTACTTCAGCGGTGCCTTGCTGGTCGGGGATTCAAACCAGCAATTTTTCAATTACAAGTGCGCTTCCCTAACCATTAAGCCACCACTGCCCACATGGTCCTCCCACAATATTGGTAGGGACACGTCCCTACTGTCCATACCCAAATCTATGCCCTTGATCAACTTTCATGCCCAGCTTTGTCATGGCCTTACATATTGGATACATTAATGCTACCATCTCTATGCATGTTGGCTGTGAGTTTAATGCTTCATCACAATGTGTTCTGTCTACATTTCCAAGTGAAAGATCATCTTGTTAGGGGCAATCAAACAGTCCTTTCTGCTTGGTGCATTCACTGACCTCAAGGTGTCATACATTAACATTTCCACAAGAAGTTTTGCAAACAAAATAGCTTTATTATTATTATTATTATTATTATTGTTATTATTATTATTATTATTATTATTATTGTTGTTGTTGTTGTTGTTGATGTTGTCTTAATATGTCCTTTTTCCTTTCTGAAGTATACTTATATTTATTTTTTGTGTTTTCTTATCCCAATATTTCGGACTGTAAGACAATAGGTTGTCTGTAAAAGTCACCAGATAAAGGAGCACTTTGATAAAACTTTCACTGCCCTGCTGCTCGAGCAGTGCTCTGTGATGGTATTCAAGGGTTAGCTTCAGTTCGCAGTACAACTTAAAACTGTCACTTCATTGAAGATCAAGAGATGGAAGTAGGATTATCATGTTTCATTCTGAAGTACATTAACTGAAATCTTGGGTAAACACAGGCACACATTAAGAATTAAATCTGAAGTAAATATTTCCATTTCTTTAATTGGCAGCTTTTATTTATATAATTTTAAATATCCTGTTTGAACTGTATTTAGAAAGGTAACCTTAAAAGAGATAAAGTGAGATGATATTGCAGTGTTTAAACATTGAAGATTCCAGAACCATTAAATTCTTTTATTTCTACAGGCTGCATAAGAGTATTACTACATACTACAGGTCTTCATGGCTGAATCTAAGTGATTCCAATTAGACATTCTGAAGCAATACAGCTGAACTGAATATATGGTTTCCGTGTCTTTTTCATTCATGTCAAAAACACACGTAGGAAACTGGCATGACAGCAGAAAATCAAAACCCTCGAAAGTTGCTGGAGTGAGTGAGCACTCAGAAAAACGTAAGCTTTGTGTGCAGCACATTTAACATTGTGTACTCACTCTAATTTTGTGGGGGTGGCAGTAAATTCTGTCAGATTTTATAAGGCTGGTTTGAACATTTATGGTGGCCGTCTTATGAGTCATGCTCTTTATCTTTTCAAAAAAGCACTGTTTTGATTTTTGTAAAAAAACATGTATATAATCTAGCAGTCAAAAGGTATAGATGACCAAGTCAGGTTTTGGAATATCAGGGTGAAACTATCCTGGCTGAAATACCAACATGGTTGGTGCATGGTAGTGAGTATGGTGATATGGATGTGCCATAAATAAATACTGTAAGTAGTGCCATACTCTCCTTTTGTAGAGCTACGAAGGGAGAGTATGGCAGTCACAGGAAGGAGAGTCACAAGACCAGGGTTAGTTTTTGTATCGATTATGTGTTGTTCGCAAAAATACTTTTTGTGTGTTGCATTTTATTTTCATTGATCTGATTTTTGGATGCTGAAAAGTCAAAGCCCCTGTCTAAGTTTTAATCATTTAATTAATTAACAGTTTGTCGTAACATAATATCACTGATTCTTCTGTATATATCATTGATATCCAGATATTTTCAGTACAATTCTTTCAATGATTTTTAAAACATTTCCCTAGCCAAACTGAACCTTATTTATTCAGGTTTTGAAATGCTTCACTTTATGCTGCACTTATGTGTAGTTTGTCTGGTTATCTGCCTTGTGGCTAAAAACTTTCCTGCTTTGTGCTGAAGATTTCACAGAAATTCTCAAGTCAGTCTCTATTTCTCATCTCCACTTGTGAAAACTTGATATAGCTTCCATAGATGAAAGCTGAAAGAAAGTACCTTAAAAACCTCCACGTAAAACTGTAAAATGTGGACATGTGCAGAGTAGGATTTTAATATAATATAATACTGCTGCAGCTTAATTAAGATTTATATTTCCTCACATACGGAGGAGGAGGTGAAAAGGTAACTAATTAACTGATAATTTATTGTTATATGGACACACTATGAGGGAATGTCACATCAAATAAATGTAGTTTAAAGTATAAATGTATTTAATAGGTATCTGGAGGATTTTCAGTATCATTGGAGAATATAGTTCTCACTTTTAAGCTTACTATTACGATTAAGTTTTATTGAAGACAATTGATTTCTCTGAGTAAGGGTTGTCTCACATCTGCATTGTTGGACATTTGGATGTGCTCTGTGTTTGTGTGGAGTCTGTATGTTCTCCTCATGTTATGCAGGAATCCTCCGAGTACTCCATTCTCATCCACATTCAAAGACATGTGGTTAGGTTAGTTTCTGTTTCTGAATTGTGTGTGTGCTTATGTATATACTACGTTTTGGGGACCAAATGTTCCCACAATGTGATAAAAACCTGTTATTTTGACCATGTAGGGACATTTTTACAATCCCCACAAGGGAATGCAAAGAAAAAACTAGAAAAAACAAGACTTGGTTACTTATGATTATGGTTAGGCTCAGTAGGGGTTCAGGTTGTTATAGCTGGGATTCGGGTTATGCCCATAGAAATGAATGGAGAGTAGGCTTGGGTGGTATTTAGTTTTTGATACTGTCATACCTTCTACACATTTCATGTGATGGCATTAAAAAAAAAACAATATAAATAAATAAATAATCATATAGGCTTCTGTGAACTTCGAAATCTGAGTCTAAGCAGGATCATTTGTATGGAAATTGAGTGCTAGGGAAACAAGGAGACAAGTCCTTGTTGGAGAGTTAAAAATATCACACTTAGTTTGTTGACATCATTCCTCTTGTTTGTTGTTGCAGCACACATCACATAACCACCTCTTAGGGTGAACGTAAAACTTAGTTAACCAATCTAATAGCAGCGTGAATGTAAATGCATGAGTACTTGGACAAGATTGCTGCAAATTATATTAAATATTAGTCGTAACTGTAAAAGGTAATCATAAGCAAATTATTTTCTACTTCCAACTAAATCTCCTGTTGTAATAATAAATTAATTTCATTTTAAATTTCAATTTTCCATCAGTTAAAAAAATCAAAGACCTCTGTTCTCTGGTGATACATTACTTTAATGCAGCATCTTCATATCATATCTGTATTTCTGATAATATTAATCAGTCAATCAAGAGGTTTATTTGTCACATACACAGTTGTACACATACAACGTGTAGTGTAATGTAACAGATCGGAGCGATCAGGAAGACGTCTGACCTCGGCTGCACCATCGTTACCAGAGAACTCAGTTTCTTCCACATTCAAAGACATGTGGTTAGGTTAGTTGCTGTTAAAAATAGAAGCTATTAAAAAATATCCTCAGGATTTCCAAATACCGATGTAAGATAATAATATCATGCTGCTTAAGCCTAATGGAGAGTATGTATAATGAAAGCAATATATGAACTGTGTGTAAGTGTAAGTATGCATGTACGTGTTCTGCAATGGACTGGCATCCCATCCAGGGTGCACCCTATCCTTGTGTCCTGTGGTGCCTGGCATAGGCTCCAGGCCCCACTGTAACCAGGATAAGTGTTTATAAGATTGATGGGTGGATTTCTCTGAATTCATACCCCTGTCTGTGATTGAATACACATACACACAAAAGGCCTTATAACTGTGGGTGTTCTTTTTCAAAATTGCCTCCCACCAGCTTTAGTAAATGTAACCCTCACTCTGTTCAGTCATACGTGTGAGTAGGTTTTCTTTTTTTTTTAATCTGCTCATGTCAGTGGCTTTATAGTGCCTTGACTTAATGATGCATGGTTAAACTCTTTGAAAAAACAGTTATATTCTGTTTATATCTGTCCTTTATAATTTATTTCCAAATGGTGCCTTCAGATTTTACCGTGTTGCACTTACCCAGGTTCATGCAATCTTTACACCATTCTTATACCTTTCCCTTTTTCTCTAAGATACGATGGGAAAAGAATATCACATTAGGGGAACCTCCAGGATTTCTGCACTCGTGGTGGTGGTGAGTTCTTTTATTTCTTTAAATATTGGGACATGTATGCCAGCTAAATATTTAAAACCCTTATGTTTGTTATAATTATTTATGCTCCGTTGCTGCCCAAGGCTGAAAATTAAGTGCTATTTTTTTCAGAACGCGCAAGTTCTTTCCGAAATATTTTCTCGAGTATTTACGGTAAAATTGAATCCCATTTCAATTCTAAAGGCCGGGGGCCTAGACTCACTAGAGCCCTGGGGAGTTGTACTTTTCTCATTGAAGCAGGTCTATGTGCTTATAGTTGTTCACAGAGGTTGTCATGTATCATGTTGCAGTGTATTCTGGGATTTGTACTGCGCTGCACCTGAAAGGAGGGAGACGTGTGAGCACTCCAGTGAAGCCAAGGCTTTCCATGACTATGTAAGAGCAGTTGTTTTTCAGCTTACTTGTTTGTTTTCATTTTCTGTACTTATTTAGCAAATAATGGCTTTGATTTACAATGCAAAAACTGACTGAAGAGATATTAGCAGTGCTGTTGCCAACATTGTACACATTGCACACAGATTTGCTGTGTGAGGGAGAATATCATACACAGCGAATGAATCTGCAAATTTAGGGGAAGGTTTTCATGGTAACGGTATCAAGATGGTTTAGTCAATCTGTATCTTTCAAACATGGCATTATTTAAGCTATTTAGGTGTTGTTGGATTTGTGTGTGTGTGTGTGTGTGTGTGTGTGTGTGTGTGTGTGTCTGGATTAGGTTTATATTACATTGTGGGAACATCCTGTTATTTTGATGTTGTGGGAACCATTTTTCAGGTCCAATGCAATCAAAAAACTAGAACTTCCACATACGCACAGATCAGAAATTACACTTACACACAGGTTTGTAATTCAGGTACCCACAAACAGGATATTGTGAATGCAATCAAAAAAGCAATAATGCTAAAAGTCTCATATTTAGTTCGGCTACTTATGGTTAAGGTTCAGACTGGGTAGGGGTTAAGGTCGTCAAGTTGGGATTAGAGTTTTCCCCCATAGAAATGAATGGAGAGTCCCCACAAAGATATAATTACAAACCTGTATGTATGTATGTATGTATGTGTGTGTGTCTGTGTGTGCGAGAGAGAGAGATATTTAGTATAAATGTAATAATTTTAAGGTTCAGTTATTAGTATAATTATGCAAACTCAATACCCTAATGTCCTAAATAAACGAATGTAGTCAGAGTAAAATTAGTTTCTGAAATGCAACCTCCCTGCTGAAAGGGATGGAGCTGTGAATAAATTCCGCCACTGCCATCACCTTGAGCAGAAGGGCGCCATGACCTCTGAGTGCTGTTGAGTTTGCTTTGTGCCAAGAGGCGGTTCACCATGGTGACTTGGCTCAGGAAGAAGTGCAAATGAGAAGCAAGGGCCTCTGGGAAGGGCTGTCCTCTGTGTTCGTCTGGGGACCTCGACATAGGGAGTGGGCTGGGCTGGGGGGGGAGCAGCAGATTCCAGTCCTATGGGGTAAAGGGGTTGTCTTGCTTTGAGGCGCCCCTTAATCTTAATTAATAATCACACCCAATACATGTTGGGCTGTCCCATGATGGAACTGTGAAAATATTGCTTTCCAGTGCCCTAAAATGCACCCAGCCGTGTCAAGAGTACAGCATCATCAGGTCTGACTTATATCGAAACAGAACCATGAAGCTGGAGGTGCCGTGCCATTTGTCTTTATTCTTCAATGATCGTAATCTGCAAATTCATACTACACCTTGGATCAGATTTAATTAAAAATACAATTCAGGCCATGCTTTGAAATCTAATTATAATTCCACTGATATTTTCTGCTCAATTAAGCGGTAAGGAAGTCATTACACCTGGCATATAAATTCATACTTCATGCTATCATTTATTAAAATTCATAATATCAATTTATTGAATCCATGCATTATTGTTGTCATTGCTATCATTATTATTATTATTATTATTATTATTGGCATTATTACTATTATTATTATTAATAATAATAAGAAGAAGAAAAGAAGAAGAAGAAAAATGATAAATATTAATAATAGTTTGAATTGCTGTTGAACTTTGAGTAGTATGACACATTGGACACAGTTTTGTATGTTTACTCCATTGATGTACAGCATATAGCTTATCTTAAATCACACTAACTGGATTATTATCTTATGCTAAAGTAGATTCAGAATAAAGCATCAGTTCTGGGATTTTTGTTGCTAAAATATGAGGAATCCACAGAATGTTCTGTTTTACAGAAAATTTTTATTTGATGGAATGGTCAGGTGAAATAATCATTAAGAGCAGAGAGCAGGTTCCTGATGCTTCCTGCAGTTTAGTGCTGGGTGATCCACTTTCAGGGACACCAGTCGGAAAAGAGGGACACTCATAGCATTGGAGTCATTGACCCTGATGTAATGGAGGCTGAGGCAGGCATTGCAGGATCACCAGACTGGCTGTAGGTAAAATATCTGACAAATGAACTATGAATTTTGGAAATATTGATTTACTTAAAATTCTCCAAAGAAGCAATTTCTTAAACTCTTATAGTTAGTGCCACATTACCAAAAGCTAGCAGTTATATACAATGATGTTTTTCAAAAATATTTACAAGCTTTAATTAATCAATAAATTGCACCAAGAACCAGCCTAGCATAATAACTGTATTTATTCTATCCAGATGAATGTCAGCTGTCATTTTGAGTTGCCTCAGCTTGCTTTGACATATTCCATAACTTTGATGATGCAGGCTTTCTGGAAGATGAGTTTATATAGCAGTGTAATCAAAGCTACAACTGATAATGGTGATGGCAGGAAAGAAAAGGAGCTGTGTATGAGAGGCCAGAGGTCGTCCACCCACTGGAGCAGCACTCGCTGGGCTGAGAGGATCTTTTCTATTGCCAATTATCTGCATTTCCTTGGAGAGCATTTGGAGTTCTGGTGAAAGGGCCAAATTGTAGACTAAAGGCACAAATTATAACTTTGCAGTTCTAGGCACTTGCTTTAATGGATTTTATGGACATTCATCCTGCAGTACAGGACTGATAATGACTAACATAATATCAACAGCAATGCAATAGATATTGATGAAATTACATTTTTTGTTTCCTGGTGTCACGCTTTGTTATACACACAAATAAAATGTTAACGTTAAGAACTGCCATCGTCTTATTAGTCATTTACAAAGCACTATGAAGTACCATGAATCCTCTGTCTGTTATGTCATGGCTACTGGTCATATGCAATTCATGTCAATGGATGTTACATTTCACTTTATTTAATTTAAAAATAATATTGAAACTGCATGTAAAAATGTGTTAGTTCGTGTATTGTACATTTTGTGTAGTAACTGAAACTTAAGTAGGCGAAAGTGAATGCAAATAAAAAAATGACAACAAATAAGTCAGAGAGTGAATTGAGGTGCTGGTTTCCATTTGCAGCATAGGAACAAGAGGCCTGTAGGAGTGCAAATAAATGTAGTAATGAAGGAAGTGCAGGGCACATAAATAACATTCCAAAGCACTGCATTAAAATCAAAGAGTTTTTTTTCTCTCTCTAAGAATCGTACTGCCTGTTAGGACGTATCATGGGCAAAATAAAAGGAAACCTAAGAATATATGCATTTCAAAGGAAATAATAATGAGTAGAGCCACCGTTTGCTGTTATGCAAGTTCTGAAATGTGTGCAACTTGATACTGAACTATTCTTCAGGAAGGATAGCCTCCAGTTATTGAGGGGGGTGGTGGTGAATGATTTGGGAACCTACTTTATACTTTTTGGGGAAGCCATGTAAGACATTTAACTTCTTCCTGGTGGAAAATAAAACACAGTTTGTTTAGCAGAGTGTCTAGTGATGTTCACTTGGAATACTGAGATGTTATAAGGAAACTGTGTTTTCACTATAGGGCGCATCTAGTCCTGTAAAATGTATTCATGTTACTCATCCTTTATACAACTAGGCAGAGAAATCATCGGACCCACTGGTTCCTGTATGATGGCTGCTCCTGCCATTAAAAATCCGCCATAATGTTTAACAGCTGGCAGTAGTCAATGTGGGTTGAACGAACATTTTTGAGAATATATCACAGAGCTGATGGTTTATTTCTATATTGTGTGGTTTGAGACCATTTTATGGTGTTTAACAGCATTCCTAAGTAGCTGTTTTTTGCACTGTGATTTTGTTAATTCTGTGAGTTATTTTTATGTCATGTTCTCAATATTTTGTTCAATTGTGTATATATCATGTTGCAAAATCAGAAGAGGAAAAATTTGACATTTTGGGTTGAAGTGTAAACCATGTAGATGACCTTTTATCAGAATATTAATCTCTCTCTCTCTCTCTCTCTGTCTCTCTCTCTCTCACACACATACACACACACACACACATACACGCACACACTTTCAATAATCCCTATGGAAGGATGTTGAATGGACATGTATCCATAAAACAGATCATGTCATATGTCACCAGACAAGGCCAAACTGCTTCCAATTCCTCAGGCTTTATGGAAAAATCACACAGTTGGGTAAACATGTCTTTATGGGGACCGCTCATTCATTTCTATGTGGAAAATGCTAACGCTAACTATGACAACTTTAACGCCTACCCAGCCCCAACTATAAACATAAGTAACCAAGCAAAATACATGAGTTTGGCATTTTTAGTTTTTTTTTCCATTGCAGTCACAGATTTTTATTAAAATTTTTATTTTAAAAAATGGCTATTCATCACATTATGGGGACATTGTGTCCCCATAGGGTAAGATATACCTGCTCCAGAATTCTCTCATCATCTTGTATTTTTCTTTCGGCTCCTTGCTGAACTTGAATTTCCAAAATCCACTTCAGATGAAATTGTTTTTTTTTCCAAGGTTATTTTTATACAGATTACAATTGATCTGAAACTGATTGAATTTATGTGAAGTCACTATGTAAACACAGGGGAATAATTTTACTTGGAAATTAGGCTTTCTTAAAAATGCATAATGTAGCAAAATGTCTTGCTGATCCGTCTGTGGAAATGGAATTAAACTTTTTTTTTTGAATGAAAATACTTGCCGTACATGGGTATATCTGCGAGGCAAATGTAATCTGAATAAGTTCTGTATCCTAGTAATTCTGAGTGCTGCAGGGCATATTAATTAGCCACTATGTTGTTCATAGATATTGAATTTGTTAACCTGCTTGCATGTCTTATCCTTTAGTACTAGTGTCATGAACAGAGTATCCCACAGGCATGTACCACCTTCAACAGGCAAGACAGATAGTCTGTGTAATAAAGGACAGATGATAGTCTCATAGTTAAGGGCAAACACCTGTGACCAAATGGTATTACAAATTTACATATTTAGCAAATGCTTTTGTCCAAAGCAACATACAAGTGAGGGAGCTGGGTCAGCCAGTCCCTGGAGCGACTGAGCTTAAGGGCCTTGCTCAAGGGCCCGACGGTGACATCCTGCCAACCCTGCAATTTGGACCCACTGACATTGAGGCACACAGTCCTAAACTACGGAGCCATACACCACCCAAGTGCTGTACTTATGTGAAAAGTACTGCATTAAAATGTAATTGCTTTAGAAAGCATCACTGATCATCACTTTGTAAGGCAGATCATTCTGACATATTCTGTGCCACAAATACTCCCTGACCTCTGAAAGCAAGCATCCATATGCTGTTTGCTTAAGGGTGCATGTTCCGTTATAGACAGTAGCAGACATGTCCTTACCAATATTGAAACCAAATCTACGTCCTTGAATTTCTGTTACTGCCGGCATGCAGGTACACGTGGTGTTAAAATGTGCCTCAGAGCCACAGTTTCGGACCACAATGTGTTCTCACATTGCTTTATCTCACAGTTTTTATATGAGATAAAAACTACTCGGAGATGTCATGCAGTTTACTTTTATGTAAAGGCGTCGGAAGGCTACCAGCACATTTCAGTGAAAACAGTGACCACATTACCATATTTGAAAAATAAAGGCTGATTTAGGGCTTATTTTGTCCAGAGAAGTACAACAACGTTTCTAGTTGTTCTTGGATGTTTTTCTGTTGATGTTTTTTTTTTTTATTCCATGTTTATGAATTACTACTTGTCATCTCTCAACCCCAAAATTTCATGCATATGTCTGTTTTCTGAGAAACTCTAATTTGGGTTCTGCCCTCTGGGTGGCTGAATGTGAGGGGCTGCTTCAGACCTGCCCACATTGCCACCAGCATGCAGGTGAAGCACTGCAAAGCATCAGTACTCTATGCTCAGCGTACAAAGCCACCATAAAATGTACTTGTTGAAAAATTATGAATGAATGCCTTTATAAGTATTCAGTGGTATTAGATAAACTGAGAGCACTTAATGTGGAATGATTGGTGTTCTGAGAGAAAGACTTAAGTACTGAAAATAGTCATTTCTTACATACATACCATAAGCTTCTATACAGATGAGCAGTGTGGGTCTAATGATGAAAGCAAGACGTTTAACGTAACTTATAGCTGAATAATTTTACACATTTCATCCATAAATACCACCTGTTTTGTCACTGTAGAACTGCCTGCATAACAGCACGAGTGAAGAGAAAGTAAACTGAGAACACAGGTTACACTAATTATAAATTGCTATTTCAGAGTGTAAATAAATATTACCAAATGTTGCTTTATAATGTGCATCACGCTGGTTTCTGTAGTGCACAGAGTAGAATTTACTTGCCTTGATTGTAACCTGTATAGGTGTCCAGAGACCCTTACAGGGCTGTGTCATTGCTCAAGGCAGTGAGAGTGTGACATCATGACAAAATAGGATTCCACTCACAGCATGTGTTTAAAGCCTTTAAATGAAAGAATGTGTACATTTTACTGTGTAGGATAGGCATTTTGGGTAAGGATTATGCATGTGTATATAACTAAAAATGTATTAATATTATTTAGCCCTCTGCAGCTTTAATTGAAACATTAAAATAATGCATATACAGTACTTACACAAATAATATATGCTATATCCATAGAAATACTTATATTTTATACAGAATGGAAAAGCATATTTGTAATATGTATTGTATATGTATTATAATGTATTTCTGATGGAAAATCTTTCATTCAAATCTTTTTCCACCAGTTTTACATAAAATTTTCTGCCTGTTATTAAAATACAGCTCTTAATTAAAGTGAAACACATACACTCACCTAAAGGATTATTAGGAACACCATACTAATACGGTGTTTGACCCCCTTTCGCCTTCAGAACTG
>JABFEA020000043.1:24997448-25017560 GCA_019775915.2 Cyphomyrus plagiostoma
TTGGTTGATTAGATAATTGCATTAATGAGAAATTGAACAGGTGTTCCTAATAATCCTTTAGGTGAGTGTATATAACATGACGTAGGATGGAATTTGTAGAGTGATCAACAGAAACACGCTGCTTCTTGTTAAGCTGGAAAGGCTGCCATTTAGCCAACAGTATTGTCATCAATTAATTATACGGTCGCATTTTAGACTACAGAAAAGAGTCTAACTCAAGCGTTCATTACCGTTTTCAGGCATTCTTCACTGAGACCAAAAAATAGATAAAAAGAAACAATAAGTACACTAAAGAATAAAATATTAATGCATGATGGCATGAAATTTATTGCAAAACCAAATAAGTTAATTCAAAGAATTTAGCAAATCTTCTCCCATCAGGAGTAGACATTTGCATGTTACATTTTTTCAGTGAAAAGCCTCTTTTAAATTAAATGATTAAACAAGTAAATAATTGCTTCTTCCTCCAGAACTTTTTTTCCCTTTTACTTAACATTCCCAGATTCTGTTTCGAGTAGTTTTACGAAGAGACCTGAAACATTTTCTCCACTTCATTTGTCCAGGGCATCAATGAATCTGTGCTTTTTGTTTGCGTGTGTAGAGTCTTTGCCCCTAAAATAAGGCCATTGCTGTCTAACAGCTATGACTAGAAACTAAAGTCAGGATCAAGTATTTATAAGTCTCCCCATAGCCCAGTATCACATAGGCATTTGGGAGGTTAATTGCTGGATACCTGCTCTTTGCTTTTAAGTAATACTTGTAATTTAGATACCCAGCCCCTGGTATTCTAGTTTAAAGAAAAAATGAACCTGAAGATATAAGTAGAAAGAGAGTCCTTCCTCTGAAGTGTCAGGCTGTCTGAAGGTTCCTTTGCCATAGAAGGAAGCCTTGGCGCAGTTTGCACTCCCCCCCCTTGGACAGATTTCTGTGAGCCGTCCATCCATACAGGGCTCACGTGGAAAATCATTTTGTTTCTATTTTTTATCCTCTTTCTCACTGAAAATGTCTCTCTGATTGTTGCTGTTTTTTACATCCCACTGCTTTCTTATTTCCGCCCTCCAGAGAGTAGCGTTAAGCTATTTTGCTGCACCAGCATATGTTCAATATTCAAAGAAGCTTGATAAAAAACAGTTTCATGTTGAACAGTACCACTTTAAATTAGATTTTTTATTTTTTTAATATATTTAGTATTTTCTTTTATTTTGTGAAATATAGTATAATTTGAGTTGTTTGTGATCCTGATTTAGCTATATATACTTTGCCTGCTGAGATTTGAATCAAAGGCGTAGTAATTAAAAGCACTTAGCAATCGAGTGATCACAACAGAAATTTGTCTATTATGTCTGGTGTTCTACATGTTCTGATCTTCTGTTTTCTTGCAGATTAGACAAGATGATCCACAATGACAGTTTTCAAGGGGGGGGGGGGTTCTTTTCAGTTGGTGTTTCAGGAAGTAGTCAAGAGTTAAGCCCTTCGACTTGAGCCCATCTTCACTCCTCTTTTTTTAATTATATTTCATCAGAAGTGTGGTGAACGAGTGGCGCTTAGAGGGAGCAGATGTGGCTTGTGTTCATAGCTTCTCCACCTCAGCAGCACTATGGCTCAGCTCCTCCATGTAAAGCAACACCAACATGCTGAAGATACATGTACAGACACTGCTACGTTAGGTTTATCGGGATGTTACGGATAATCCAAAATATATTGTGAGGTGAAAAAGCTTTTTACTATAGTGCACCTAACCTAAGAAACATCATAGCCTAGCCTACCTTAAACATGCTTAAAACACTTACGTTAACCTAGAGTTGGGCAAAATCATTAACACAAAGCCAATTTTAAAATAAATCGTTGAATATCTCGTGATTTATTGAATAATGTACTGAAAGTGGAAAAACGTTCACCCATCGTAAAGTCGAAATAATGTAACACAGACCGTCGTAACACGGGGAGCATCTGTATGCTGGGCTGGCGAAAACTTTTTCCATTCTGATTCTTCTTGTTTTTAAATGACATAGCAAATTGTGGGTAGCTTTTATGGTGTTTATGGCCCTTCACTCATTCTGGTAACACATTGTATGGTAAATCAGCAAGTGAATAAGGAAGCGCCCTATTACGCCTCTACAGGTTATCAACACTCACACATGTCTCCTTTTAGATGTACATTTGGATTCAGACTTTCTTTTTCTGTATAAGTAGGGTTCTCTGACATTTCTCTGGTTCACCTCTCTTAGGATAAATTGTTTTTGTAAAAGTGCTGTTCGTATCCTAATCATTCATGGGCCCAAGTCTGTCATGGCAATCTTAGTGTTAAACAGTCTTCTTAGGAGCACAGTTACCAGTCTATTAAAGTTCTGTAATGTGGTTTTCTGGGCTCTGAGTCATCATGGTTAAATTGCACAACATGTTCATTGTAGCTAACACCTTGAATATGATTTAAGAAGATAGTTTTGTTTGTCCTTCTGTGTTGTGTCAGGTGAATAATTGCAATCTAAAAGTTTGTGAAAAATAACTGTTCAAAAGCACCTTTCTGGATGATAAGAAAAATACCCAGGTAAAGTTTGTGCTATTTAATAACTGTTTTTTCTTATTGTTATTTTTAAAAACAAGCATAAGTGTGTGTGTGTGTGTGTGTGTGTGTGTGTGTGTGTGTGTGTGTGTGTGTGTTTGGCATTTCAGATTATTTTCCTTTTGTACATCAGTACATAGGAAATCTGACTCGCACTATCCAGGTAGTAACATTTAACAGAATTAGTACAAAACAAAGGCACTTGCAAAATGTACACATGATAACTAAAAATCATAAAAGTAGGCATGTGTGAGGTGTACATACACAGCAAAACAGAGAAGCACATGGCCCCTCCTTCACAGTGTAGATTAGGGCTGTGGGAAAGGCTTTTAAAGATTAATGAGCAGGAAAAGCCTGTGTTTGGATCATGGGGGTAGGCCTGCCGCTTAGCGCACTCAACATGCTTCTCCATAATGCAGAAGCCTCTGCAGAGAACAGATGCATCATGGGGATCCAGAGGTGCGGCTGCTTATTTTGTTTCTTCCTTTTTCCCTTCTCTCTGAGAATTTATTTTTAATAGGATGTGAGACAGTGAATGAGTTCTCTTAGGTAAAGTCAGAAAAGATTGGCGTTGGTGCTTTATTGAAGTAAGGCAGTTAAAGAAATCCCTTTGGTGTGCACCCTGTGCTTATTACAACTTATCCCAAAATCAGGAAAGTAAAGTTTATCGGAGGTGATAAGTCTGCTTTTTTGTGGTCTTTCTTTGTTTCTCAGAATGAACACTTTTCACCACTCTTTCACTTCGAGAATTTTGCATACCGCAGTGTAATTTGGCTTTATAGCTGGTGGCCCAGCTTAAGTCCTTAACTACTTGTAGAATAAACTAAACAATTGAAATGAGCAAATTAGTGTAAATACAATCTGCGTTGACAAATTGCTCAAATGCTACAGGGAAGTGTGGCAGACGCCACTGACATATTTAGAAAGCCTTGAGATGTCAGAGACAATGATTTTTTTTTTGTTTACATACCAAATAATATTACAGTATATCCACTCTATAAATTACTCATTTTCTTTTTCTGATGCTTTCTTTGCACAAATGTCTGATATCAAGGCCAAATATAACATAGTTACTGTATGTCATATGGGATTGATACTTTTCCATTTTTTTTTCTTGGTAGTGATGATCATTATTGCCAATGATCATCCCATTAATACCCACTCTGGTGCTGCCAGTGTTAGAACTGTTACAAACTTGCAAAATATTCAGTAAGTAAGTAAACCAGTAAAGCTGTCTGGAATTTTATGTATTTTTATTACACATTACACAGTAGTTTGACTTCAGTTCATCCATCCATCCTTATAATAGTTGAAAAGAAACCAAACGCATGAAGAGATGTAGCATTCTGAAAAATTGTATTCAAGGATAATACAATACTGAAGTACATTAGCAATGGCCCTGAATTATGGATGATATAAGCCGAAGACTGAGAGAAGATGATTAATGTTGGATGATTAATTGACAACAACAAGGGTGGGTGTGTATATGTGGAAGCTGTGGCTCAGTGTTTATATGGGGAATGTTTCTGGAGGCTTCTCTTAGAATTTAGGCTGTTTCTCAATGTGTTGAGTGTATCTCTCTTTGCTTGAATGTGCATGGAGCTTTGCACTTGTGCTTGCTTATGTGATAATGCGAGTAAGGCTCTAAGACAGGGCTGGCCATGAAACACATACACATACACACTGGCCCTTTGCAGATAAGATTGGCCACCCCTGCTCTAAGAGATCTAAATATTATGTAGGGAATCAGAATGAACAAATAATCGTTTCGATATGACATAACAAAGATAGCTAATCAGCTCTCGTGTCCCAGTGTTCCATTGCTTACTGGTCAATCTCTTATTTTCATAAATGACAGCAAATCTGCCAGATTTTGATGCCGCAAAGTATCTGTACTCCATAACAATGCTACTACACACACATATACATACATACATACACCTTGGAGTTTTTCTCAGGTTCTTTCTATAGTAAGTTGCATTTTATTGTTTGAGGTGACATGCATGAATTTCTCGGGATGTTGTTTTAGGTTTCATTGTGAATTTCTGGATGTTTTTATTGCTTTCTTTTGGTTGGATGGCTACTTATTTGCTACTGTTCCAAACTTTTTTTTCACAATATGGCTCAGGGTGTAGCTTGTTGGGACAAGGCTTCAGAAAGCATTGCAACCTTTTCAAGCAGGCAAGCACCAGAGGTCTTAGGGATTTTTCTTTCTCTTTTCACATGATGTGCATGTAGAACCAGGCAACTTTATTCTCATGATAAGGGTTGAACTTAGATTACTTTGCTACAGGTCTTATTGTATACAGACTGTCCCTGGGTCAAGAACGTCCGACTTGGCCAGCTTGTACTTGTGAACAGATTGCCATAAAGCCAAATATATATTAAAAAAATTGAGTTAAATACAGTTACGCACACACTACTTTGTTACGGTCATGAAAATATTGTGCAGCTTCTACAATTAATCAGTAGGGGTACAGTATAGTACCACATGTAGGTATTTTCATTGTGAGACAATGTAATGTGAAAATGTGCTATACAAATAAAATAAAATTATTACTGTAGGCCTACCCTATATTATAATAATAACAATAATGTATATTATTATATTATATTATAATAATATTTAATGTATTTTAATATTGTTTTTTTGACTACCTCCAAGTTTAATTTAAAGACAGACTTAGGGAACAGATGTCATTCATAACCTGGGGACAGCCTGTAGAAACATGTGAATCTGTCTCTTTAGTTGAGCTTTGCTAACTAGGATGGCAATAACATTTTATATCCCAAAAATTCATGGATTGAGTTACATTACACAAAAGAACAGACACAAGAGAAAGCACTAAAATTGTTTTTTTTCTTTGTACAGTCTCTCTTTCTGTATTAGTACAATGCACCAAAAAAATCGTCACTATTCAATATGAGAAATGTGCAAAAATTTAAAAACAAAAAGTTTTCCCATTGGTGTAACTTGATGTGTTGCTTGGTCTATGACCTTAGTGTCACCCCTTCTGAGCTACAGATTTTGATGTAGCCTTGTCTGATTAATCCCACAGTCAGTGTTACAGTTGTTAATTAAAGTGTTACAGTGTTACAGTCAGTTAATTATTGTTGTTATAGCAGAACATCTCAGGCCAAGTTCTTACTATGTCCCAGTTCTCTCTCTGATATCTTCCTGCACCTGAGATTAAGGATAATTTATACTCTAAGCATTTCCTAATAAAGTCCATTGGTCCAGATTTTCTAATGAAGCATAGTATAATAGAGACAATTTTGGAATATTTGGAGATCCAGTGTTGGGCACCTACTAAATTGTTAATGTATAATGATCAGCCATAACATTCAAACCATTGACAATGGCATCTGTCAAAGGTGCCAATATATATCAGCCAAGTGAACAGTCAGTTCTTGTGGTTCATGTGTTGGAAGCAGGAAAAATGGGCAAGCATAAAGATCTGAGTGATTTGGACAAAGGCCATATTGTGACGGCTGGACAACTGGGTCAGATCATCTCCAAAGCAGCATGTCTTGTGGAGTGTTCCTGGTATGCATTAGCCAGTACTTACTGAAAGTGGTCCAAGGAAGGCCCACTGGTGAACCGGCAGTAGAGTCATGGCTGTCCAAGGCTCATTGATACACGGTCACACAGGTACTGTAGCATTGCTGAAAAAATTGCTGAAAAAGTTAATGCTTGCTGTGTTACACAGGTGTCAGAACCAACAGTGCATTGTAGCTTTCTGTGTATGGGGATAGGTAGCCACTGACCATTCAGATTGCCAGTGCTGATCCCTGGCCACTGTCAAAACCAGACCACGGAGCAATGGAAGGAGGTGGCCTGTTTTGATCAGTCACGTTTTCTGTGACATCATGTTCATGGCCCGGTTCATGGTTACTTGGGGCAACGATGGCACCAGGATGTACTGTGAGAAGAAAGCAAGCCGGCAGAGGCAGTATGATGCTCTGGGCAATGATCTGCTTGGAAATCTTGGGTCCTGCCATTCATGTTAATAGTACTTTGACACATACTGTACCACTGACCTCAACCTCGTTGCAGACCAAATATATCCCTTCACAGCACCGGTATTTCCTGATGGCAGTGGCCTCTTTCAGCAGGATAATGCCTTCTGTCAAACTGCAAAAAATTGTTTGGGATTGTTTTGTTGAACATGAAAAAGAGTTAAAGGTGTTGACTGGCCTCCAAATTAACCCATATTTCAATAAGATGAAGCACCTGTGGGATGTGCTGGGCAAGCAAGTTCGATCCATGGAGGCCCCACCTCACAACTTACAGGACATAAAAGATCTGCTGCTAATGTCTTTATTGGCCTCGATGGCTTAGAGCTGGTTTAGCAGTGGATAGGCAGCTGGTTTTACTATTATGGCTGATAGGTGTAATTATTAGCACCAGTTAGTTGGTGTGACTTGTCTAGTGCATTTAATTTTAATGTCACAGTTACATCTACAATATATCCTACCTTGACAAGTTTGACAGAACAGTGGTATGGGTATTTCACCATTAGAAAAAAAAATCTGTATTTTGTACCTGTATCTGCGAAAACCTAAATGCCATGACGGATGGAAGAATTTTCCCCAAAAACAAATGAATAATGAACAGTTTTATGAATCTGCCGGAGCTAATGTTACATTTATTTATGTAGCACACACTTTTGTCCAAAGTGACATGCAAGTGAGAGAAAAAGTACGGTACAAGTATACAGGTGTGATAGAGTAAACGAGGCAGAGTGCAGCTCGACTGAGCCTCCAATAAATCCCCTTAACAGCTGCATGACTGTATGTAACCACCCAGCAAAATAGTACTACTTTCCTTACGTTAAGTTTCGTTAAGTTTGTCTGCTACCTATTTTTATCTAATGCCAGCCATCGGAAATGAAATATTTTTGTTACCCACTGGATATCTGTAAATGTTTAAAATTGACAGGTAAAAACGTAGCATGCTACAAAACAAACATAAATTAACAGTTATGAAAAAGCTACCATACTGGATACTACACTGACTAACGGTGCAAAGTATACAGTATGTAACGGTTACAGAATGCAGTACACTGCATGCAGTACGTGGTTTCGAAAACAGCCAGATAAAGAATGTATACTAGGATCCATGTGCTCTTTCTGTCACAATACCAGCCCTCATCTCCCATGCTAATGCCTGAATCCTATGAACCTCTACTGCATTTTTATGGCTCAGGCTGCAGTTATGTCGAATCAATAAATGCCCAGCGTAAGAATAAAATGTAAGTACAGATGGCGTCTATTCCAGTCCAGTTTTTGGGCTCATATTTTACTTTACTTTTGAATCAACTTATTAAAAAAAACTTCTCAGCTATGGTGTTTGTCCACAAGAGCAGACAAGCTTAAATCTGTCCCATTAAAATTATAACGTATATCTGCTATATAATTACCATGCGTTATGATTGGTATTTGGAGTCCACTACCCAATTCCCAGTGGGCTTGCTGTTGATAGATGGCAATGTAACCCAGAGCAGTGAAAGTGGTTTAGATTGTGCAACATTCTCTGATTATCCACGTTTTTCTAATCTCATTTTTGACAGTGCATGCTCGGCCTCAAACTGAGGCATATGAGCTATATCAGTATTCCGGTTTTCATTTTGTTTTAGTGTGAACTGACAGTGAATTATATCTTATTGTTATGTGTCATATTGTTCATGTACGTTAAAAATGAGATCCCAGAACCACAGTATGCAATGTTTGCTTCGCTGTTTATATATTCTGCTGAGGGGTGCATACCCAGAGAGAAATGAAAAATGCACAGAAAAATTAAAATATTACTCTTGTACTTGCATTTTTTAAACTAATGCTCATCCATCTATTCTTCTGTTTACAGTTATTGAAAACAAGGTCCTGTAATTGAAATGTTTAAATTTTTATTGTGATACCTTTAACAGTAGTATGTCTATCTTCTACCCACGTGTCCAGTATTATACCACAGCGCTGTTGAATTATCAAATCTGATAGGACAGAAGGGTGGGGATTAATTTTCTATGACTGCACATGTAGTGTCAGCAAGGTGAAGCACTGTAGTAAATCAATATGTGATTTGATGTTACTTAAAATTCCAGACATAGAACGCAATTTAAAATTAGCAGAAACTAAACAGAAATGTTTAATCATTGGTGGAAAACAGTAGTTGTACTAAAATATGTGTTTCCGGCTCGTAAACGTGAAAATAATATCTTTAGGTGTAAACATGTATGGCAAATATGTGGTAGCCATGTGATAAGCGGATTAATGCACTCCAGTCTGTACATCATACACTCAAACGCACTCCAGTCCGTGCATTATGCACTTAAACACATTGCACGGATGTCAGATTCACTGTACATCAGGTGGTTCTTTGCCATGCAGTTAAAAACATATAATGCACGGGTTGTTGTCCACTAACCCTTTACTTAATTCATTGAGATCTTGGAGATTTTACAAGGAAGCACAGGAGACAAGGCAGGGGAACACCATAGACAGAATGGCAGTACATTGCACAGAAATTTTAAAAAGGCGTTTGACTTTCGACACTAGCCCATTGTCATACGGTAACCTAAGTCAGATGTGTACAACTGACTGTGAAGGCAAAATCTGCAACATTAGCCTACTGTTTTTGGTGTGGAAAATGTTAAGGCAATAACATTTACAACAAAAAGTTGTCTAAATCGTGGCATGAAATGAATAACGATTAATATTAGACAGCTGACGTAGGCTTACATGTATAAAATACTAATACAACTTAAGTAACATCCTTCCATCAAATGCTGCTCATTTAGGCAAAGCCTACTTATGCCTGGGCAGTATTTAATTTTTTTATGCTGTCATATTGTCCACACCTAATACCGTGTTGTGTGTATTTAGGTGGTATATTCCAAAGCAACACTATTGATTCAACGAGCAGGGGGTCCAGACTGCACTTTATAGGGTTTTGAGAGTTACTGTATCATCACATTCTTCTTCTAATTAAAAAATTATTTCAATAGTTTCCTTGCTGGCTAGTTTCAGCCATTTTACCTATCTTGAATAATTTACAACAATCTGTCCCTAGTAGCAGATTCCTTGTTAGGCAACAAGGGCCATTAAATAAAACAAAAATGAGGAAATGTATGTTTGATGAATTAGTGGTTGCTTACATAAATCTTCAAAAATTTGAATGTGGATTTCTGGCGTCGAATATGTAAATGTTTTTCAAATTTGAATTTTATTTGAATAACGAAGTTTGATCTCCCAGGCCTGATACACTATGGGACTGTTTTACAGTTGCCATCTCATCTAACTTTATTCATTTATTTATTTTCTTTCTTACTTCCTCACTCATTCATTCATTCATTTAGTTTAATTATTGCTTTGTTTGTCCATTTGGATCGTGTGAGGAAACCAGACTACTTAGAGAGAACCAGCATAGCACACAAACCCTTCTGCAAATTCTTTAGCATCACTGAGTAATTTCATTTGAAGTGACTTATTTTTATGAGCGCAGGAAAAGCCTGAGGAGGCTTCGTTGTCAGTCTGAGTTTCCGTGAGGTCCAGGCACTTGCTGTCTCTAATTCTCTTCATAGTTTATTCTCCAGTGGATAAAAAGCTGGAAATAATATTGTGGGGAGAATAAATGTACGACTGCTTGCTTATTAGCAAATGAATAAACCAAAACGGCATTTATCAACATTAGTTTTTTAGCCTCTTTTTGAAGATTTCCTGAAAGTCTGATAGACACCCATATCACATTTCCATGTTGGTGATTCAATCTACTTAACATTGTCACATTAGAAACACAGACATGCATCAGAAGCTGCAGTAGTACCTACCCCCCTTGTCAAACCTGGACTGTAAAAATGGTTTATATATTGACCACAGACTCATTTGTGCATCTCATAAGTAACCTTTGTTATCATAACTATGAAGTTAATCGATGGATTTTGTGTAGTCGGTCCATTCTGGGTTGCTGAGCTATTTTTCCAGTTAAAGTACAGAGACAGCCCATGGACATGCATAGATCCAGTCACTGACTTGTGCACACGGTCACACGTTGCCTTTAATTTGACACAAACTGCAAGCACGGCACCCAGGAGATTACTGTCAGCTCTTATGGAATTCATCTTCATTGAAACAACTGCTGTACATGAGTCACTTTTACCAAATATTACAGATTCCATGTCATTATCCACTGCAACATTCATTTTAACATTTAACAGTCATCTCTACAGTCCCTGCATGACAACAGTTTGGAGTAAAAGATACATTTAGGCTAGATTTTTTTTGTTGGGGGGGGGATATCTACAACATTGAGGTGAATGAGAGCCAGTGGGAGCTAGTGCTGCTGTATATTTGGAGGAGAAGGTAAAAAATCTTTATCTCAGTGGAAAGTGTAAGTAAATCCTAATTCCACTCTGCTCTAGTGCAGTAGGTCTTGAGGACAACTGCCAAATACTTGTGTTTCCACAGCAACGTATTTCTTTCCATTTTTTATTTTTTTTTCAGATGAGCTGTAGAACATATCCTGACATGAATTGAAAGTGCCAGTGTCTGCGTAGACATTTTAATAGTGTCCAAAAAGTATAGCACGGTACCAGGGAGACCACCAGCTCCCCAACATGTACCTTATGATGGTATGGCGAAGCAACACAAAATATCATTAATGCCGACAATGTAGGGCAAATTGATCCAGAGATTAACAAATAACAATAAATTACATTGGGAATTAGTTTTTCTTCTGCTTTCTGACCATATGCCATTGCACACGTAAACTATAATTTTTTGTGCAATATATATTATGGTAAATACACTAGGGACTACTTTACTGTGTACACTTGCTCATTAATGCAAACAGGGCTGCCTCTCTCAATAACAAAAACACCTTGGTAATGAGAAAGGTCAGAGAAAAATTGGCCAGACTCGTTACAGCTAACAGGATGAGCACAAGTGCAAAAAGATCAGCTCAGTACAACATTCGTGTGCAAAAAAGCACATCCATTCATCAACTCATCAAGTCTTATAGTGCGTCTGGAGACAAAAGCATTTCCTACCTTTAACTACATATAGGTACCTAATAAAGTGGCCTCTGAATGTAAGGAGTACCTTTCTTCTACAGTCCATGGTGACCCAGAGAGGCAATGTGGGTAGAGAAGACTTGGAGGTGTGGGCGACAGAAATGGAAATTTCTCTCTGAGTGGAAAACATGAGGGTGGAGGGACAGACATGGTGACTAAGGAAGAGAATCTACATATTTACCATCATATCGCTCCTTACCCATCTAAGGAAGACATTGTCTGCCTGTAATCGGTGCTTTGACTAATTATTATGAAGGAAAAATACTAAAATGGTTGCTTTCTATTGCTTATAAAAGTGCTGTTTGTTCCTCCTGCGGTTATAGCACCATTCCTGAATATAAATTATTTATGTTGCTGCAGGAAGATACTTACAGTGGACATGTATTATAATGACTGATTCTCAAGAACCCTGGAAACTGTTGGCTTTTGGTGGGACCATCCTTAGTAATGATATGCATTTGAAAAATGGCATTTGTTCATAAGTGAAATTTGAAAAAGAAATGGGAGAAAGGGAAGGAGTAGAAAAGGTGAAAGGGGAAGGGACTCTGGTACATGGTAATTAATGATATTACTGCTTGAACAATGAAGATGGCCAATTTATAAACAAAATCCTCCTGAATTTTTATCCTGCAACTGCTCCATTTTAGACAGACACATGTACAAGCCTCAGTTCCTTTTTTACAGTAGTTTCTTCTAGAAAATTCAACAAAACAATAAATGCAGTGCATAAATTAACACTTCTGTCCCTTGCAGCATGTATTTGTTTGTCTCTCTCTTCCCCAGTCTGTTTATGTGTTGCTTATGCAAAGACTTTGGCGCCGATACTCGGTACTTGACAGGAAACTGACGCAGACTCGCTGTCAGTTGTCTGTGGATAAGTGGAGCTGGGATGTAGCACATAGCTCTCAGTAGGAAATATGCTCTGCTATACGCAAGAAGGGGAATGGACATTGTTCTCAAATTAACAGCCAAATGTGCCATCACTCATCCACACTATTACCAGTAATAATACACTGAAATACCATAACAGCTGTGGTACCTACAGTTATTGGCTAAGGTTTTTTTTTTTTTTGTAATAATATATAAATGGCACCAACAAAAGTCATGATGTTATGGAACAAAAGCACCACCAGTTACATTTAAAAAGCCAATGAACTATTAGTATTGTGCTACTTGAATGGCAAGGGGTCTTGTCATGTTAAGAACACTGGTCAAGCAGCAAGACTGTTTTTTGTTAGGTACCTCTCTGAGGCTCTTTTTATGCCAAGGAGTCCGAAATGGTAAAACGGGCCCTCTACTCATCTAATCCAGGTAATTGAAGTCCTTCGTATATAAGCAAGTTCTTCCTCATCCTTATGACCTGCATTGCTCTCATCTCTCAGATGCAGAGACATTTCTCAGGCTCCCAGAGTAACCTCTATACTCCGACCTTCCACATTATCCCTCTGAGTCTTCAGTGTTTTTATTTGTCTGCTTGCTGGTTTTTACTGCAGGAATTCGTAGGTGGCTGTGGCTCGACCTTCCCTTTTTAAAAATCGTCCTTGAGGTGCAAATTGCTGAGAACAGTATGGTGGGAAACTTCTCTAAAGGTTGGCTGCAACAGCATTCAAGGGCTTAGCTGCTGCCTTTGTGCAAAGAACAGAAAAACATTAGTCATCTGCTTGGCCTGCAGAGGAGGCAGTGTCAATTGGAGACACATTTAGCTAGAGTACTGTATATTTTTTAGGTCAGGAGTTGTTACACATTTCATCAGTGCATGAGGCAGGGTTGACGACCTAGGTTAATTAAATTATCATCTGTTATCAGTGCCATGAAAAGTCCCTGTCAACATATGAATAAAGCTTGTATAATTCTATTTTTCACTATGTATACTTTATGTATCTGTTTTAAAATGTGTGTGTGTGTGTGTGTGTGTGTGTGTGTGTGTCTGTGTGTGTGTGTGTCTGTGTACAACTCTTGCAGCATTTGCAGTTTCTGTTATACAAACAATGTGGGGAGATTGCAGGACATGTAGGAAAAAGAGAACCCTTGTCCATGCTCACTACATTATCTCATACTCTCTTCATCAACATAATGAATTGGAATCCAGAATTGTAACAGAGAGGTCACTATGTCCTTTGAAAACTCTGGGAAGCTTATATTTTTAGCCCCCTCTGTGCCATAATTACCGTATGACTTTCTGAAAAGAGCAAAGCGCCGTTATTTATAATCAAAGACATTGGGCCATCTCATTCTGTATACATTTCAAGAGCCAGAAACTAACATAACTCGAGTTGTTTGTTGAATTGTTTATGTTATTTGGTATAAATTATTGTAGACCATTTTTTTAATGGCTGGGTAATTAGTAATTGAATTCAGGTGAAGTACACTAATAATTGGTCTGCTGTTTAGCCTTTTGATCTCAAATTGACTTTTATAGCCACTAGACCCCCTTCTGTCCAACAGTCAGAGGATTCCTCTGCAACAGATGTGTTTGGATCACTGCCAGTTGCTTTGTGTCCCTCTAGAATCAGTTGGGCATCAGTTTCTTTGGGTTCTGTATGAAAGTATGAATTGCTGCCGGCCGCCATGAAAACTTGGCTCTAGAAGTTCGTTTGTGGCATGGCCAGCAGAGTTATGCTTTCAGCTGGAAAATTCTCCTCATTATTGTCTGCCCAACAAATTTGTCTCCCAGTGTGAACCAGTTGGTCGTCTATTAGCCCCCTGTGGACAACAGAAGGGCACCTCTTGTAACGTCCATAGTGGCCCACGTTTGGGTCGAGTAACTGTGGCTTGGGCCAGGAGGTACAGGGTGTGGAGGTAAGAGGTCTGGCCAACTCATGTTTCCTCTTTGTCCCTACAGGCATTGTATCATTTCTGCTCACTTGTGCCATGATGTTTTCTTGTGACATTTGTGACATTGACAGTATTGTTCCCATAATGCATTTCTGTTATGGTGAAAGTCATGTTGCATTGCTCTTTGGCACAGCTGTGTTGAAGTTTCCTATAACCAAATATTCTTCATGTTGTTAAATGTTATCACTGATGTCTTTCCCTGTCAAAGATTGATTGATTGGGTGTTGCTTCGCATAAGGTCTCTGTACAATATCTCAAACATGTCGTTACTGCTTTATCCCACATTTACATACAGCATTACTTTACCCACACATCTCTATTTCCTCTGAACCCTTGGTCTCCCAACCTATACGGGAAAGAGTCTAATGTCATTTGAAGGATGGAGGGGGTGGGGAGTAAAGGATGAGGGAGGGGTGCAGTTATTAAGTTCCTTCCTGAATAGTGTCATTTGAATTTCCTGTAGCAACCGTGGCGGAGAAAAGGAAACACATCTGTCCGCCGTATTCACTGATATGCTACGCTTCAATCAACTCAAATGCGAAAGAAAAATGTTTTCTTTTATGCAAGTTTATATTTTAGACTTTACTTTTTAGTTTTCTTAGCAACAAAAACCAATAAAATGACTTTTATTCTGTCACCGTATATGTATGTTTCAGAAATATGGTGTATATTTCCTTATCTAAAACAGTTTGTTGTGCATAAACTTGTTGTTTTGTAATGTACCTGCATTTGGGGAAAAAATATGCGAAGCTACTGCAGGCTTCTGCACAGCAGCTCCGAACTGGCCAGCCTGGGGTGGCTTTTGTCGTGCCGTCTAGACAGAGCGGGACTTGGAATTCTGCCCACGTTTTTCCTCCCCTAATGAGAATGAATAATTCCCCCTGCTTGTGGCTCCCAAGGCCACTTTTCTCTGTAGTGATGGTAAGAACGAAAGTGATGTGCAGACATTCTGTAAATGCTGTGAAATAAATGTGCAGAACATCCACGGGTAAATAAATAAAATCTATATTCTGATCACAGACAGTAACAGTGACCATATACTGCAGACCGAGCAAATACCATTTGGCTTCTATCTGGAAGCTTCCATGCATTATCAGTAAGATCTAAGGATGAAATTTCCAAATAATAAGAGAAATTGCTTGTATAATATAATAATACATAATGCATCAAATATGTATATAATAGCATGGCCTCATAGTAGTAGCAGTGTCTCAATGTCTGGAGCTCCCCATGTGACATCCAAATGGCCACAGAAAGCAGTGCACAAATTGATAAGAATGCACATTCCTCCTCCTGAAGTATCAGATCCTCTGTAGTGCCTATAAATTGTCAGGCTACACTGATGTTTTTCAAAAAGTTCAAAGCTAAAAGTAGAATACACAATAGAGTAGCAGAGGATTCACGGTAGCTGAGCCCTTGTTACTTATAGTGTGCCAATAGGCTTTGTTTTGTAAAAGTGATGCATAAGTGAGGAAACCTTGAGGTATGAGAGTATAGGGTCACTCTTCAGCAGCCCTGCAGGAGTTAGGGTTAAGGGCCTTGCTGGAGGGCTCAGTGGTGATAAGACTGCTTCTGCCGGCCACGCGATTCAAACCCACAACCTTCCAGACACTAGGACAGATCCCTAACCCTTCTCTAGGATTTAGTCACTTTTCAGATCTGAATAGAATAGATGGAGTAAGGATATGACCCCCTGCTTTGAAATGTATAGACAAATCATGTATACATAGCTGCATGTTAGCACAATTGGCTGCAGTAATGAAATTAAAGTTGACAGTGTGCGATGATTGACAGCCTGGCCTTCTGTTCTGGCAGAATAGAACCAGCAAGACTTCTGTAGCTTTGCCAGGACCTGGTACATGTTACAGTGTTTTAGTGCTGCTGTGTTATGGTGGCACATGGTAACAGTGGAAAGGGGACGGGGTGTTCCTACTCGATCAAACAAAACAGCTTGTATGTCTATTTTGCTGTCAAAACTAAAACTGGCTATTCATTTCTCATAAGCCTTTCATTGCCAGTTTGTTTTGTTAAAGCGCAATATCAGTCCTATTAGAGACTCTAGACATTTGGATAAAGATCTGCATGATGGGATTCATATAGACCCTGTAAACTGTCAAGCCAGAATAAATTTACGCTTCAGTTTTCTTATAACACTGAACATAGAAAACATTTTGTAAAAGAACATAACTGACAGTCTAAACATATTTACTGTCTATTGCACGAATAGAACATTTTATTCTGTTTTAATTTCAGTTATGAACGTCTGCCTCATTAATCATTGAATAAACATTTGGCTTCTACAGCTTCATGGTCTTTTTATAATAGAAAAGCAGTTTTTTTCAAACAGTGAAATTTTACAACGGATTTTGGCACTTCTGTGAACAAATTCACTAAACTGTCCATTTTGGGGAATAATGTTTTTTTGTTTCACTTTAATACTGTATGTTTAAAACTTTATGTAAATTGTGCATTTCTCGCAGTGTGAGTATTTTGTGGGATTTCCTGTTTGCAGTATTTTCCTGCTGCAGAAAGATACAGGGAGAGTCCATAATTAGTTTGTATTTAGGAAATGGAGGGAACTGGGACAGCAATGGCAGTGATGAAAAGAGAGAGGAAAGAGAAATGAGGGGAGTAGCTTATGGTCACCTTGGCTTTGATGTAAAAAAGCAAAACTGTCTTCCTGACCCAAACAGTGTAACTAGGCAGCGGAAATTCTGAGTGGCATTTTCCTCTGTGATTATGAAGAAGCCAATAAGAGAGCAGCACCAGGAGTTTACTGGGCTGTGGGACAGTGGGGGCCAGAATAAGGGGTTGGGGCATTGGACGGGGGCAGTTTTGGTAGCTTTTTGACAGGAATAAAATTAATGTGACTAGAAATCTCTGAGTATGTGGTCGTAGGGATCAGGGGCTTTAAAACGCTGAGCTGGGACAAAGCTAAACGGCCTCACATTATCCGTCATTATTTCTTCTGCGAGTAACGGCACAATTACTCCTTCGACTAAAAATGCTACTGTAGCTCCATTCTTTTACGTAATTTAACAGTTTCCATATTAAGAACCTAAAGCTCCTCACGGAGTCACAGAGGCTTTTGGAAACACCAGTGCTTAAAGTGCTGTTAAGGAGGTCTAAGCCTGTGCTTCCTTTCTTTCAGTTATAATTAGCTTGTTTTGTCTGCATTTCTGGAGTACACTGGAGCATGAACTGGGAATACAGGAACCGGGGAAAGGCAGATGCTGGTGCTAACCCACCAGCGCGTTTCAATGTCCTCATGGATGCCGGGTGCCTTTGCCATCCAGCCTGGACCCACCCCCTCCCCTCCTCTGTCGTCACTCCTAGGTGCCCATCCTGTCCCTCCGCACAGCACAAGATATATTTAGCTCCATCAGCCGCAGGCAATGCCCATTGTCTAAGCTGCCGAGGTGGGGAGGAGGGAACTTTGTGGTGGGATGGGGGGGGCGGACGGGCTGCTTTGCACAATGTGCCAGATAGCTTCTCGAAAAAAAATAGAATAAAAAACATTTTCTTCCCTCAGCTGCAGAGAGAAAATCAAACTGATTTAACAATCGAGTGTTGCATTGAAGGTATATAGATCCACACATTTCTGAGACTGTGCTGGTTTTTTACTGCAGGCTTAATTTATATCGAACTAAAGCAGGAATCCTGTTTGAATATAAACCGGAGGAGTGAAGGAGTGACTGAAAAGATGCTAAATTGTGAATTGAGGAGGCATCATGCAAGGATTTGCAAAACTGTAACATCAGGGGTGGCTAGTGTGGTATTGCTTCATGGGGGAAATCCTCTTACCAAGAGTCCATTAGATACAGGTGCTGGCAAGTTAACTGTGTCTTATGCTTGCGGCTTGACAAAAGACATGGAGCTCTTCAATTAAGTTTTCCTTTGATTATTTTATGCCTCTATCCTGACAAAGGTAGTCCGCATCTCCATGGTAACCCTTCAATAGATTCATTTATCTACGCTTAAATCTATGTGCCAGTCGAAATGCTAAAATTTTAAGTTGGCTTATTATAATTTTTTAGCTTGGCAAGCTCCAGTATCACAACAGAATAGGACGTATACCAAGGAAAATTAAATATCTTCAGTGGGAGTGTGTCTGTGCGGCACAGTTTCCATTATAGCAACGTTGGAGCTAGACGTTAAAGCAGAGCACTAGCCAGTTCCTATAGGTGACAGCTTTAAGGTCTCACCTCATTCTACAGCTTTTCTCCTGACTGATTTTGCACTGAGACAAGCAGTCTGTCTCTGTGGGATTACATCAGCACCCCCTCCCATCTCTCGGGCTTTTGACGGGAAGGTTGCTGACAGAGCTCAGACTAAGAGCAGAGTTAATGAGCAGGGTACAGGATGGAGAAACAAGGGGAAATGAGGGACAATTGTAAGGAATAAAGGGATGGAGTGAGCAAGGCCACGAGAGACTTTAACATCCAAGCGTGACCCATAATATGTAGTGTTTAACTGACACAAATACACTCCCCGAGATGTCGTCTGGTAAGGCCAAGCGAAAGCCTGGCCCTTTGTGATAGCTGGCTGTGTACAGAGTCCTGCACAAAATGACATTTCTGTTTTTAGCTCTTGAAAATGACCGCATAAATTGGCGCCATTAATGGCAGCCTTTAATCAGAGCTCCAGGAAAAGCCAGGCTGCAGTGAAGATAATGCTAGTTAGCGTCTTTGTTTCTGGCCAATTAAGCCTCCTGCCTGATGGGAACTCGGTACTGTAGTGGTACTATCTAGGAGATTAATCGTTAAAACTAAGGTAGTGAAATGGGGATCTTTAAAGATCCTATGAAGCAGTTTCAGGTGCTTTAGCTGAGTGCCTTAGTCTGAATTTCAAATGAACACCTAGTCATACCATGCTGTTAGCTCAATTTTCTTTAAGGATCCATCTGGTTAGCCTGCCATAGACCTCTTACAAGGACAGGATTGACCTCTCTCATTAGCAGAAGGCAGGGGGGGAAACACCTTACTTATTCACTACCTCCATAAGTTGATTCTTCAAAGCCCTCAGTTGTAATCTCTGCAGCATGTAATATGTCTCCTCTCTGTTATTGCTTGTCGTGATAAGTTTTCGAAATGAAGTTCTCCCTCTTCTCAGCCGGTAACTCACTTGGTTTGCTTGCTTGTATTACTGAATAGACTCATACATCAGAGAGTTGAAGCATGACCATGTGTGTACTTCTGTGTCCCGCCCAGAGTGCAGCAGCGGCCCCCAGCCCTGTCCTCGGGAGCATCCCTCCTGGAGATGGAATGCCAGTTGGGCCTGTCCCGCCAGGATTCTTCCAGGTACTGCCAATGGTCTCTGACACTGGACCTCCCAGGAAATGACGCCATACCCCTATAGTCACACACCCATATTCACATTTTCCAAAGCGCATTCACAAGCTATAAAGAAGCTTATATCCACATGCACAGGTGTACAATCAGCTCATTATTTTAATGACATATTACCATATGGACCACAGAACTGGGGGCCTGAACCTGGGTAACTTTCGGAGCATTAAAAATGAGGTGATGAACAATCAAGAAAAAATATTTGCAAATAATTTAAAACAAGCCATCCATCCATCCATTTTCTAAACTGCTTATCCTACTGGGTCGCGGGGGGTCCGGAGCCTATCCCGGAAGCAAC
>JABFEA020000043.1:25017660-25028742 GCA_019775915.2 Cyphomyrus plagiostoma
CTCAGCATGTTTTTGGACTGTGGGGGGAAACCGGAGTACCCGGAGGAAACCCCACGACGACACGGGGAGAACATGCAGACTCCACACACATGAGACCAGAACTCGGGTCCCAGAGGTGTGAGGCAACAGTGCTAACCACTGCACCACCATGCCGCCCCTTAAAACAAGCCAGTACAATTAATTATTAACAGCCTGAATTATATCTGTGTTATTTCTTCGACAGAAACAGCTTTTTTGGACGAAGGATAATTGATTATTCAAATCACAATTGTTGTGATTTGATATCTACTATCCAACCATAGTTTTGTATATAAAATGAATGTAATAGCAGCATTAGCCAAATCTCAACATGCATTGTGACTTCATGCCCCCCCCCCCACTTTATGTAGATGTATTACACTATCCATGTACACACACATACAGATGTATATCGGAATACGCTCAGACTCAGACAAAAAGGTGTACAATTAATAGCCTGATTACAGTTCATAATTACACTAACTTGAAAAGGAGAATAAAAAGTGGTATTTCCCAGAGGTGAATTTCTTCTTGCGATATGTTCTTAAGTGGTAATTTTGTTACTTGCCTGCCACCCATATCGTTCCTACAGAGGAGCTACTGTAAATAAAAAGGTACCACTATGTACCTGTTAACAAGGTCTGTGTTGTGACTGTATCGTAGATGTGTAATGTTGGTGTCTGTGTTGTGACTGTATCGTAGATGTGTAATGTTGGTGTCTGATGCAGCTCTTGTCAGACAGTAGTTCAGAGTTTTGACACTTTGTCCTTGAGGTGATAAATGCTATACATGCTATAATTATTTGGCTGCTTTTTGATAAAGTTTCCTGGGCAATGGTGTCTGTCTCTATAAAGTCAGGCTTGTCTTTGTTTTGTATTGTTGTATCAGTTTAGTTCCATCCAAGAAGCAAAGAATCATTTTTCGCAGGTTTCTATCATGAGCAGTAAATTAGGACAACAGACATCTTCAAATCTTTGACAATAGGTCATTTTGAAATTTTAGGAAAACGGAATGAATCAAACAAACATAAGTCCTGAACTGCAAGTCCTGAGTGATGTATAAAGGAATATTGGCCCATACTTCAAAAAGTAAAGCTTCCAGATCTGAGGGATGAAGGAGATAAATATCAGCTTTGTGCTCTGTGCTGCCATAAAGATTTAGTAAGTGTTTAGATCTGGTGACGGGGGAGGCCAATACTGGAATTTGACATCATTGTCGTGTTTATGAAACCACTCTTGAATTTGTTCAGCAATGTGTATGGGGGCATTATCATCAACATGGGAGCATTATAAGGGAACAGTGTTTGCATCATAAGACACACCTGGTTTCATATTCGTTGGTTGTTATATTACCATGCAGAGCCATCACTGGCTTTAATGGCCCCACAAGATGGCTTCCTTTACCAAGAGGCACTGTAGGCTGAAAGCATCTTTTAGTTTTCTTCAGCCTTAAACCCATCCAGATGTAGGTGGTGTGGTGGGGGAGAGGGGGCAAAAATTACTCATCAGTCCATATTATTTTTTCCATTTCTCAGGGATCCAATTTTTGTGCTCTAATCCCAAGTTATGTGTCTGCCTTCGATTCAAGTGGTTCACGTTCACTTTACGTGATCTGAGTTTCTGTTGTTCCTAAAGGCTTCCACTTTGCAATAATACCACTTACAGTTGACCTTGAAATAACCAACAGGGAAGAAATTTCACAAACTGACTTATTGCAAAGGAGGCATCCTATGACAGCACCACACTTGAGTTCACTGAGCTCTTCACAATGGCCCATTCTTACACAAATGTTTGTAAACCTAATGTATGGCTGGTGCTTGATTTTATACACCTTTGGCAATGGGTCTGAATGAAGCCTGAAATCAGTGATTAAGAGGTATGTGCCAATACTTTGTGTGTCCATAAGGCGCATATGTTTGCTCGGGTTACACTAGTTTCAGTCAAAGCCATTAGGTGAAATGGCATGTCTTAATTATCGATAGTGTGCGAGTTTTGTGAGTGTGTGCCATGTCGTAGACTGCCATTTCATCCAGGGTGTTTCCCTGCCTTGTTCACTCTACTGTATGCAATAGGCTACATGCTCTCCATGACCCTGTGAATTATATATATCCTCCTGAGACCCGAGGAAAAACGTGTCCTTCAATTTTAGGTTATTTGTCTTTGGAGGAAATAACACATCTTACGGTTTCGATTTTTTTCAATTTATTTTTATTTTTAATTTCACAGCATGTTCTCTTTAGTGAACAACAGGTATTGATATGTTCCCTTACTGTACATCAGTAAAAAAGATAGATGCAAAAACAAAACGTCCACTACAATGGACATAAATGAATGGGTGGACTCTCAGGAGGATATATATAATGTGCATTTTACATTCCATTAATATCATCCCTATGATTTACAGTTACAAGTTATTTTATTTAGTATAGTGCCCTGACCCCACTCACATTTAAGAAGAATTTCTAGACAGAGTAGTAAATTCTTAAATGAAGTGCTGCATCAAGTCTGTGAAACTTTCCCCCCTATTTAAAGAGATTTTATTTTTATGAAGTCATGGAACAGAGCAATTTGATTTCAGCAGCTAGAAACTTTGGTTAATGTGACAGGGATAACAATCCCTAAATAAAAGAAGGAAGAAAGCAGTGCAACAAAATTAGTACAGCACACACATTTCACGTAAAATGACCACCAAGAAGTACAGTAGCATTGTCTTTGTTTTGTATTCATGTGCAAATTGCTGTATTCATTGTTGTGTTCAATTCCTCTGTGGATTTAGTACAACTGTGCTATACATAACAGGATGTATTGAAGTGTTTCACAAGGGGAAAATTGTGACGTATCTATTAGGTCGGTGGGATTCTTTTATTTGGAACTTTAATATGGCTAAAATGTATTGTATTCCATTTGGTTCATTTCTTTAAAATCTTCATTGTCAATAGGGCTACGAAATTTTTATTTGTGTATTTAATTTACTCATTCATTCATTACGTGTTTAACATCACCTTCTGATATTGTTTTGTAGTGCATCTTGGGTTTTCTGTACTCTCTTTTAATAACATTTTACAGTCTATGCAGATACCACATACTAAGGAAGCTTTATTGTATTACATCTATTGTTTATTGTCATTTGCTGCATTGTCATTTACTGTAATTGTACAATCAGCTTGTACTGGGTTCTTTTTATAGTGTTGCCTTTCCTGTGCGTGGGTGCGTGCATGCGTGTGTGTGTCTGTCTGTCTGTCTGTGTGTGTGGATTAGGTTTAGAGTTCCCCACATAGAAATGAATGGAAAGTCCCCACAAAGATATAATTACGAGTGTGTGTATTTGTGTCTGGATTATGTTTATATTATGTTGTGGGGACCAAATGTTCCTTACAGTGTGATAAACCCTGTTATTCTGACATCGAAGGGACCATTTTTCAGGTCCCCGCAAAGATCTGTAAATGCAATCAGAAAACGAACAATGTTTTTTTTAGTTACTTACGGTTAAGGTTAGCGCCAGGTAGGGCTTAAGGTCGTCATGTTGGCATTAGGGCTTTTTTTGGGTTGTGCTTTATAGCTGTGAAAAGGACTTGCTATCAGTTGATTTGTTTGCACCATTCATTGTATTCAATCCATTTTTTAAAGCATTACCCATAAATTCTGTTCTGAGTGGAGTGTAGTTTTGTACAAAGTCATTCGTCCTTCGACTGATGATTTTCATTTTCTCTCCAAGCACACCATTAAAAATACCTTCACAGTAATAATAAGCACGGCGTCAGGCATACATACAGCATTGTGTACTGTCTGGGGTAATTGTTTTTATCAGACATGGCCAAGAATCTCTGATGAACACCTACAGTAAGGAGGGACCAGTGCTGGATTCTGAAGTTTCTGTCAGCTGTTTTGTGCTGGTCCAATGTTGCCACAAGCTAAGGATAGTAAACTGGCAAGCCATAAGCAATGTTTCACTCCCCCACCTATGTAACCACTGCCCCCCCACCCCCATCACAAACATTCTCCCTTGTCATGATTTGGCTGCAACACACTTGCCACCAGACCCTTGAAATTTTTATCATCGAGTAGATGGAGCTGCCTGTTCTCCCATTTATACTGAGAGGCTTTGTAGACATGTGAGGCTATTTGTTGTTCCCTATTGTAGTGCTTTACAAATCCCTGTAATGCTTTAATCCATATCCCCTTGGTCTGGATTACACTATTCTGTGTACAGTTTGACAATGAGCAAGGGGAAGGGGGTTTGGGCCACATGGACGGTTACAAATGAAGCATAGAGCTGTTTTTCAAAATGCAGCTCTGGAAAAAAATTGAGACCGCAGCAAAGTTTTCAGTTTCAGCCAAACAAGCTTAATGGGCCAAATGGCCTCCTCTCCTTTGCAAATTTCTTATGTTCTTATTTCTCAATTTATGGGTATGCGGCTGTGTAAAATATGCATTTTTTGCATTCCAGCCTGACTCTTCCTCCCTGCTTCTTATTGATGAAGGGCTTCTTCCTTGCTTTAGGGGTCTTTCTATGAGTCCTCGCAGTCCTAATTGTCCTAGCAGTGAACTTCACACCACTATATGTTTACCATTCTTTTCGAAAGTCACTTGATGTCATCCTCCAATCTATGACACACTGCCAGATAGGTTGATGGTTTCTGACATTAGAAAGTTGCTTCTGCCCTTTACCTGGCTGGTTTTTGGTTATTGCCAGTGTCTCCTGCTTCACCTTGTTCTTCTGTACTGCTGTCTTAGAAACTCTGAGCCCGGAAGCAGCCTGCCATGTAGCCTTCTGGCAGCAGAGCTCGGGTTAAACCAGGATTTTAAAAATGCAGTTTTAAAAAAATATATAGAATGTTCTCGTATTTTTTTCAGTAGCTCTATGTACACCAGAACCAAACATAATGAAAAAAGTGACTCCGATATTGCTGACACATTAGCCATATTTTTGATACCTGAACATTTCTGTGGCAGCATTACGAGGTGTTAGTAGATTCAAGAGCAACCAAACTTCAAATGAATGGTGAGAACATTCTAGAGAATATAATAGCGGACTTCAGACCCACATCATTCTGCTAAATCTAGTATTCTGTTGTTGAAAACTTATTTTCTTAAAAATGTCCACATTTTCTTTTTATTATATATGGTCAAGACATATAGATGATGCTTCAGCTTTTAAACAAATCATTTTTAAAATGAAATGATTCTTTGCTGTAGAGTGTAAAATCAGTGAAACATTGCCCTCTAATGGTCTGTTAATAATGGAACAACCATCTTTCTCACTTCTGCTGCTTCATAATGCTACCATGATCATACGTTCTTGTCAATTGAGAAATCAGACGTTATTTTAGCCTTTCAGTGCTTTTGGCAAATGAGTCTTTTACCGGGGAGTTAAAGCAGGAAAACGAATTGTTTGGTAGATCATTCAGCTGCAGTGTGCAGCACTTTGATGCATTTGACAAGAACTATTTCATTTTGACAGATGTCAGATATTGGTAGAATTGCCTGACACCCAGTAGAATGCAGTAGAACAGAGTAAAATAAAATTAGTGTCTTAGATCCTCTTTTTCTTAGTTATTATGAATTTATGTTGGAGAAATCATTCATTCACCTTTTCATAGGCCATAAACCCATTTATGCTTCACAGAACATTTTTGCTTAAACTGTGAAATCTCACCTTGTAATATATTGGTATTATCAGATTTCTCATTTTAATCACATTATAGTATAAATAAAACCTTTTTAAGTATGGTTATACTTGACCTGTTTGTAAGTGGAATTGAATGGGCTGAAAATGCTGCATTTATATATGTAAGTTCAGTACAGACAATGGTGTAAATTCAACAGTGCACATCAAATGGAAATTATTTTACAAATGTGCATAAACATGAAGTCAAGTTAACAAATATTAGAAAATATATTCTCAGCAGCTAGAATGTAACATAAATAAATGCGGATGACGATGTACAACCATTTCTTTAACTACATACAACTTAATTCCTCTGAATTCAACATGGTTAGAAATTTACATAAAGAGAATACATTTATGTAGGTTTTAAAAAAGTATGGATTTGAACTGTGAAACTTCAGAATTTGTGTTGTTGGCTTGTTTTGACTGATCCTGTGTGCTGATCCTGTATTATATATATTTTAGGGCCAACTTCCTTGTTTAATGTGTGGAATATTAGTGACTGATATATCAGCAGGGTATATTTCATACTTATACCAAGAGTGAGTACTATTTTCTTATTGGTACATAGATGCCACATGGGCGTTGCTTATTTTCAGTATCTGCACAGGTAGTTTAGCCTAATAACAATTCTATAATAACACATTATAATGTTTTATTAAATATGTTAAAATAAAAACCTGTGTATGACTATTTACTCATAAATAAGCATTCTTATAAGCAAAATATTCCTTGGTTTTCAAATTGCAAGTGCATGTCTGTTCCTGGTTTCTATGGTAACTTAAAAGACTTGCCACTTCCAGTGAGTAGCCTGACCAGATGTTCTGTCCTTATAGGGGCTATATTTTTAAGAGCACATAGGAAAATTATTAAATGCTGAGTGAAATCATTTTCTTTGATAAATTAACATTGACCACACTTAAGACACAACTACAGGAACTTATGACATCCTGTTTTAAATCCATAGGCATCGTGTGGAGTTGGATGTGAATGCCTAGCTTGCAATCTCCATTCTAGTTCATCCCAAACGTGTTTGATGGGGTTGAGGTCAGGACTCTGTGGGGCCAGTCAAGTTCTTCCACATCAAATTCACCCAACCATGTCTTTATGGACCTTGCTTTGTACACTGGGTCACAGTAATGCTGGAACAGAAAAGGGCCTTCCCAAAACTTTTCCCACAAAGTTGGAAGCATGGAATTGCCCAAAATGTCCTGGTATGCTGAAGCATTAAGGGTTCCCTTCCCTGGGAAAACAACCGTACACCATTATCCCTCCTCCACCAAACTTCATTGCTGGCAAAATACAGTCAGGCAGGTAACGTTCTCCTGACATCCGCCAAACCCTGACTCGTCCGTCAGACTGCCAGACAGTGAAGCGTGATTCATCACTCCACAGAACAGAGATTCCCCCTGCTCCAGAGTCCAGTAGCCGTGTGCTTTACGCTACTCTATTCAGCGATTGGCCATGGAAGCCCATTCCATGAAGCTCTCAGTGCAAAGTTTTTGTGCTGAGGTTAAAGCCCAAACAAGTTTGGAACTCTGCAGTTATTGAGTCAATTGCCAGTCTTTACACACTATGCACCTCAGCACTTAGTGACCCCGTTCTGTTATTTTACAGGTCTGCCAGTTTGTAGTTGAATTTCTGTTGTTCTTAAACACTTCTATTTTGCAATAATACCACTTACAGTTGAGCACGGAATATCTAGCAGAGAAGAAATTTCACAAACTGACTTATTCCGAAGGAGGCATGCTACGATAGCACCACGCTTGAAATCACTGAGCTCTTCAGAACAACTCTTTCTTTCAAATGTTTGTAAACCTGACTGCATGGTTAGGTGCTTGATTTTATGCACCTGTAGCAATGGATCTGAATGAAACACCTGAATTCAGTGATTGAGATGTATCCCAATATTTTTTGTCCTTATAGAGTAGTAGATTGATTTTTTGTTTGTTAGCCATGGTATAACCAGGGTAAACCATTTCAAGTTGTGTGGTTATACAAAATAAATCAACTCCCACTTGGTTAGCGGCCCTCCTCTTTGTGCTGGGCCGCATTACGTTCAGTTGCCATTGATTATTTTTGTATAAAGGATACCTTGTTGTGTTTTATCCCTTACATACAGGCTTTATTTCTGCTTCATAACTGAGCTATCACACCTTGTGTTGGGCAAACAGCGCCTTGTTGTCACAAGTATTTCATTTTTACATAGAGAAAAATGGAAAGGGGCTATCTTACAAGAGATTGATGAATGGAAGAAGATTCCAAGCAGAAAAGTAACATATAAGAACACTGGTATGATCAAGAAAAGGACAAACTGAGGAAGGGGAAATAAATGTAAAAGTAGACTGGCTTGTAATAATGATGGTAGGCATGAGTAGATTTACAAGGTCTATGACATCTGCAGTTGTCGAAAGAAAGTTTATTGCATTGCGCTTAGGCTTCCTGTCTTATGTTACCACACAGGATTAAGCATAGAACAGCACGTGTGACCATAAATGCAGTTTGCACAATATGGTTTTTTGTATAATACATGATGTCATATAGAAATATTGAGCAAGGAGCATATTTGGTATGGATGTGGACTTGTTACCCAAATGTGGTATCTTTGAGCAAGTTCTGTAACCTTTTACTTGTGTGCAATATCCAGCTTTGGTAATTTTCCAAAAGGGCAAAGTCACCACATATAAAAGTAGGCAATTAAAAATCCATTAGGCGTAAGTTTTTAAAGGCAAATTATTTGACAGCCTTGGGATGCTGTGCTTGCTAAATTATATGTCCACCATTTACATATTTCATTCCTCCAAGAGGCAGTTCAATAAGTGTGCAAGTGTCTCAAAGTTTGGAGCAAAAATATATTATGTGAATAATTAGCTATTAGTGCTTCGGTATTTGCTGGGTTCGTCAGTGAATTTCCTGTGCATGTTTATAATAATCCAGGGGAACACCGTGCATGTCTGTCCCAAGTCAACTCAATTAATTTCAGTTGTCCACACGATTGGATCTTATCTGTGAGTTCTCTCATCGTGGTATTTCTGATTTGGGAAGATAGAATCAATTATCAATGTTCTATGGAGCCTATCCACAAAGAACAAGGTGGTAAACTGTGAATACATTATGTGTACTTCAGAGACACCAGTTTACCTAACTGCATGCTTTTGTGCTGAGAGTGGTAAGGGCTTCCTTGGTGAATGTAGCAGGGGACAGAAACTGAACCCACATCCAGTAGGTGTGAGGTTACATTTCTATGCACTGAGCCACCTACCACTCATCATGACAAATTTGCTATTTTTAAATTCTAAATGTTCCTTATTTTAATTTTGGATGATCTATATATTAGTAGAAATAGGGTTGATTCCAAGAGAAGGATTTGAGGCGGCTCATACTGAAAAATCCTTTTTTCCTCAGAGACAGTCCTTTAAATATTATAATTTATTCTATTTTAAGCTTTGAATAACTCGATATTATCATTCCACGTGAATAAAATAAAACAGATTTATTTTTCCAATTCAAATAATGATAAACGTGAAAAGGTTCTTGCTTTAAAATCTTTTCAATACTGTTGCTGCCATCAACGTAATGAATAACCAGTAATCTGTAATCTGGGCCATAAAGACATCTAACAGCACCAACCCTCTTGTTTCATCTCCGTTGTGAGTGATATGCTGTGATGTTTCATGTGTGACTGACCGGGCAAGTCCATCGTGTAATTACAGGAGAGAAATGCATGCTACTTCTGCATAATCAACTGATATCATGGGTGAGGAACCAGCGAGTGTTACATTGAGAAACAGTTTAAAGGTTGTCTCATATTACTGATCTTTCATCATAGATGGCAAAGCAAATTGTGCAGTAGAGAACTTCTGTCAAATATCTTTATAAATCTTGGTTGATGTACAGTAATACAGCTGGAAGTAATCTGTAGCACATATTAGTGGCCTGAATCAGGTTAAACCAGAATAAAACTGCAGCAGCGACTCCGAGTCTCCCTTGTTTATTCACACAGCTTTGAAGAATGAGGTTATGAAGGGTGTGTGCTGGGCATAGTCCAGCTGAGATGGATGCACTCATCTGACCTAAGGGTGGAAAGGACAGCTGGCTATATAGACAAACAGAGAGCAGAATAATACTCTGCCATGACCACTGCCCACCCTTGCTTAGTTTGTCGCTCTAGTTTTCTTGCCTCTTTTCCAACCATAAAAAGTGGGATGAGGCTACAACAGCCTGCATCGTACACTGTATTTACTACTCTACAGAATGGAGTACAGTGTAAAGAAAACAGTATTTATTTTGCAACTGAGTGTTCTTCCATATCATTTGCTGTCTTATATCTGTATTTGTAAAGGTTATTTATTAATGTTCAGTGTTTAATATTGTCCACTTGCATACATTAATCATTCTTTTTTAGCTCTCCTTCTGCACCTTTAGTCCACAATTACAGTGATATTTTTTAAACAATGTACTGCATTCTACAGACACATTGTATTGTTATTGCTGTGCCTTGTAATATCAGATACCATCAGATACCAAAGGCTGCCAAAGGAATCATAGATACATGTTCTACCCGTAAGTTTCACACTTTTTGAAGCTTATGACCATCTCACAGACATAACATGCAAATCTCGTGAGTCATCATTCACCCATACCAGACAAAATACAGAGAGGACATAAACAGACATTTGATCATGTTTTCTGAATGGACTTTACTTATTTTTCCATTCTTTTTCTGGCTGAATTTCATGTATCTCAAAGTTTGTTGGACAATTAGCTACTAACCAGGCTTCTCTGTACAGTGAATGAAAAAATCCAAATAATGTCTCCAGTAATGCAGAATATAATCTTTTTCATGCTACATGTTTTTGCTTGCTACAAAGCTAGTCTATTTTCCACCGGAATCATATATTTTGTTTTGTTTTGACTGTACTGTAACACTTCAAACGGAGACTGATTTCTGCTTTAATGGAAAGCATTGAGTTTTCTATCATAGTTATAGGGCCTGCTCATTATTATTCATTTGATCCAATTGTCAGACATGTTTCCTTCTGTAGTCCAAAGACAAAAATTTGGTGTTTCTGAATTGCCCATAGTATGTTGTTTGTGTGAATGTACATGTGCATCTGTGTACCTTATGTGGATTGGAATCTCCTCCATGTTGTCTCCCTGCCCTGGGCCCTGTGTCGCCTGCGATAAGCTTCAGAACCCCTTTGTGACACTGGTCTGCATAAGCAGCAGGGAGATGGATGTTTTCTATAAATATCCAGTGCCAAGCTCCCCATTGAGGAATGCATTTAAACTTGATAATAAGCTTGTATTTTATTTGTGTATAAAGATCTGTTGTTTTATGTAAGGTTAGGAGCATGCACTGATACAGTGTGTAAGGACCCTGCACTGATGCAGTGT
>JABFEA020000043.1:25028842-25043328 GCA_019775915.2 Cyphomyrus plagiostoma
GTAAGGAGCCTGCACTGATACAGTGTGTAAGGAGCCTGCACTGATACAGTGTGTAAGGAGCCTGCACTGATACAGTGTGTAAGGAGCCTGCACTGATACAGTGCATGGCTGCACCCACCACACAACAAACCACCTAACGAATGAACCAGAGTGTAGCCATTCGGCAGGTGATGCCTCAGCACCACACTAGTCCAAATGGACCAGTGTGACTTTTTATTCCAGTGGCTGGAGTCCTTACAAAGCTGGATGTAGTTTAACATCATACACAGGACGAAGCAATTGCAGGTTAAGAATCTTGCTCAAGGGCCCAATAGAGTAGAATTACGTTGAGTACTCACAAGATTTGAACCAGCAATCCTCCAGATCCCTAGCCTAAGAGCCACCACTATGTACTTAATGCACTGTTAAAATTTAAGAGATTTACATTTAACAATTTTTAAAAAGTGTGACCAATATGACCACTTTTTTGCATATATCCATTTTCAAACTAGACAGTGTAGGGAGCAGCAATGATTATAGAGTGAGTTTTAAATCAATAGTGTACAGCAAAATTAAAGAAGAATAAAGTGTTCTTTACAATCTTTATTTAGCTCTTGACTCCATCCATCCATCCATCCATCCATTTATATACCGCTTAATCCATCTGGGTCACAGGAAAGCTGGAGCCAATCCCAGCACCTCCGGGCGAGAGGCAGGGTACACCCTGGGCAGGCCACCAGTCTACCACAGGGCCAACACAGATAAACAGCCACACACACTCACAGTCAAACCTATGAGAAATTTAGAGTAGCCAGTTGACCTAATCTGCACGTCTTTGGACTATGGCAGGAAACCGGAGTACCTGGAGGAAACCCACGCATGCACAGGGAGAACATGCAAACTCCATACAGAAAGGCACCCTTGCTGACCCGGGGATCGAACCCAGGATCATGACTCCATATCATGTCTAATTCATATTTTAGCTGTATAATGATACTGGAAGCTCCTTTAAAGTGTGGAATTTTAGGTACAAAGTTAATTGTATTGGTGAACAAAATGGAATTTTTCTCACTTTCTTTTTTACTTGTGTGTCTTTCCCTGTACTTCTCTCCTAGTTTTTACCCGGCCAGTTACTGGTTTTTGTTTTTAATGGGTTAATTTCCTTCTTTTTCTTAGGGCCCCTCACCATCCCATGCTCAGTCAGCACCTCACAACCCCAGCTACCCTATGTTTGGCAGACACACGCAGGTAACAGTGACACAGGTTAAACCTCACATAGGTCACATACTGTCCATATGATTCACAGCCTCACAATTGTCCTAGTTAATACCGACCACATACAGCATTGCCTCCCCTCATATCCTGCACAGCTAATTCTTACTGTATATAATACATCCCTCCAATCCCACACAAATCACCCAGAAAATCATGCCTTTCCAGTATAGTACTGCTCACCCACAAGATTGTGCAATTACTAAACAATGTGTCTCATCTGTCTCTGACTGCATTCTCACACATCATTATCACTTGGCAGTTTCTTTTTCAAAATAATAAACCAAAGGTATAGTTGCAAGCAGTAGTTTCAAGGGCTGACAAGAAGTTTAGCAAGCTACTGTTACAGCCGTGGTACACAGAACTATGTTGAATATGTTGACAAATATTACAAATGCACTGATCCAAATATGGGATCGGTATCGGCACTAACCCTATACTTGTTATTCGGATCGAGTATCGGCCATACTGTATGTGACTGATTCACTCCCAATACTTACTTTTTTAGTTTTTGCATTATGTAAAAAGATAACTCACTTTTTCTTGTTTTATAGATTTGTACAATCAATCGCATGACAGCTCTTTCTCATTTTAGATGTGCTTTTTTGCTGCATTCAGGCTGAAGGCTAAGGCTGCCACTCAGTTTTTTGCCACTCAGTGGGTGTGAGCACAGTGACTTCCGCCTGCTGTGACGTCATGGGCATACCCTTCGCAGTATGAGAAGTGTAAGAAAATCAGATGAGAGGGTAACGATCTGGTAATATTTAATGTTTTTAACATCAGTTAGAACAGCGATTTGAAATCTTTATAAAAACAAAGATTTGAGAATTGAAAATAGCGTTTAGTGGAAAATCTCAGTAAACAAAGTGAATGTGCGAGACAACACGAGTAATATAAAAAAAAAAGCAATGGATGATATCAGAGTTGCTAGCTGGAGCTGCTTTGCGCACTCGCTACAGCTTGTGATACGCGAGGGGCTGCCATGGTAATGAATTGACGCTGTTGCCATTGGGAGAACAACTGTGGGGCATTTTAAACATTCATCAAGAGAGTATACTCTCTTGGAAGATATTCATATTGAACTGCAAATGCCTCAAAAATCGCTTAAAACAAGATGTACAAACAAGGTGGAGCAGTACGCTTTGTAGGCTATGTTTCTAGTAGCCTAATTAAAGATTTTTTTGGCATACACTTTTTTCCATTTGTATTTACTAGCTTAAAAAATATGAATAATATATGAAGTAGAAATATTAATTTTCTATAAATATTTATTATATTAAAATATTAAAGTTAAACTAGCTCTTATGTCGGAATCTCTATCGGTATTGGCAGTTATGTATTGGAATCAGATCAGAACTGAAAAAATGTGGATTGGCCCATCCCTAATAAATATGTCATTATGCAGTTTGTATGCGACTATGAATGTGTGTGGCGTTATATATCGGAATTATTTTTGTTTTATGGTTTTGTAATTTAAGACAATCAATATAAAATAAACATCTTACTGAGTAAGCTAGTCAACACCGAAAATGAGGACAGTGTATGGATGAGTGGGTTAGGGTACTGAGCCTGAGTGTGGAAGGCTGCCATTTCAAATCCCTGGGTTGGCAGAGTGATTTTGGGCTCCGGAGCAAGACCCTTAACCCCAGTCGCTCCAGAAACTGCCTGATCCTGCTTTGTTAGTTGTGATTCGCTTTGTATAACAGCATCTGCTAAAAATCCCAATTGGCAATGAGAAACTGAAGAAGAGAAAAAAAAAAACACTGACACTTCTTTGTATTGAAGATATGAGCTTATGAAAATGTCAGCATGATGAATACTTTGTCTGATACATGGGGTTGTGGTGTGATGCTGAGCGTAACAGGTAGGGCTGGACTGAAACGCTAGAATCTTTTTTAAGCAAAGAAAAACAAAAAAATGTACAGTCAGCAGCTGAATGTACTCAGTGCAGGCAAGCAAGCAAACAAATTCTTAAAATAGAGAGATATTTTCTAAGCCAACTGTCGGTTTTTGCTTTTTGTTGTCATCTTACCCAAAGAACCTCATAACTAAGTAATTTAATACAAATAAAACAGTAAAAGCATTGCAGAAATATTTTATGTTTAGAGATTACTAACAACTTTCTGGGAAAGAGATAAAATTGAAATATTTCCTTTTTTTGTAATGTGTGATTTCACATTTATTCCACTACAAGTCCAGTATCACAATACAATCTCAAATAACTTTTTTTATTCCATTTTTCTTGTAATATGTATATTTTAGTTGTTTTTGGCTCCAATTTTAGCCCAACTATGCTGTGTTACTTTGTTATATGTTTGTTTTTACTCCTTTGGCTTATGGCAGCCATATTTTAAGGTATGGTTATGACCCCATTGTGCACTCAAATTCATGGTAAAAACATTGTTTTTTCATGAGCATATATTTATATATGCGGTATTTATAAATGTGTTGTCAGGCCTGATGATCTTTCATGGTGGTATTGGGACAAGCTCCTTGCTAGTGACACAACTGCCTGCCTTTTCTGTTTTGTTGTTTCCTTTCTCATCCGTGTTCTCTGTGTAGGATTTGGGGTGTGTTCTCTCTCTCTCTCTCTCTCTCTCTCTCTCTCTCTCTTTCTGAAGTGTGTAAGAGGATTACTGTAGCAAATGACCTGCTTTAATGGTCAGATGACTTCTGCTGTACATTCTTTTTAAATCACTTATCTATTTCTCAAAACCCTTCCACTGAAACAAGAAAAACGGGATGCTATTTTTACACTTTCCAAAACCGACAGCGTATGTGTCTAAAGGTTTCTCAAAAGAAGTCTCAGTTTCTTTCGTCTTCAGCCCTTTTGATGTACACTTACGGGTGTGTGTCAGATGTCTTGCTGCATGATCCAGTTGTGCTACAACTTCAACTGATGCATAAATGTTCTGAGATTGTCCTGGAGAACCTCCCCGGCCACAGAGGCTTTATAGTTCTTTTAACAATGGCCTCCATGTCACAGTGTCGATAATCATTTATAAGCTGTGGCACTGCTCCTTCTGCTATGAGATTCTTAATATGGAACATGTGGTTTGTTCTTCCTGAGACATAATGGTTTACATCTTGCTTCCCTACAATGTATCCCATTTTCCCCTCACTCTCTTTCTGAATGCGGATTCATGAACCCTGACTTTTGGTGAGATGGAAGAAGCCTATAGATCAGGGGTGGGGAACCTGCGTGTGGAGGGCCGGCGTGTGTCCGCGTTTTTGGGATGGCCCCCCAGTCAGCCAATGATAAAGCAGTGGTTCTCAACTCCAGTCCTGGGACCCACTGTTATTGGCTGATTGAGAGGTCATCCTGAAAACCCGCACCGGCCCTCCATGGAACAGGTTCCCCACCCCTGCTATAGATCCATGCATATTGTTCTTGGGATATTCTTAACCTCTTAGGTAATTATAAGTTGTGCTTTTGGAAAGGTGGCCAGGATCAGGGAGGATTTGCTGCATGAGGACGAACAAGCTGAGGTTTGCTGGAGCCCTAGGGCCTTCCAACAAGATTTGCCGCTATCCATTCTGTTTTTCCTGCATTCTGGAGAAATTCGTTTGAGTGTGGAATTGTTTCCACTAGAGGCTGATAAGTTGATGCATCAGATTTATACTAGACAGGGCCAAATGAGGCCTTAAGCTTAATAGTTAATTGTCTGACTAATTTTAAATATCTGAATAACTTTGAGTTGAGAATTCATGATTGGTGATGCGGATAATCAGAATGTTATTATTTTTTGTTATAGATAACCCTGTTGAAGGGTACCCCTTCTTCCATTTATATTAATATTTTCTTTCACATAGCTGTGGCCCTTGTCCATTTACAGTATTTGATGTCAATGCAAAGATGTATTTTTTTCTGCTGATTTCTCTTTCCAGCCTTTCATGTCACCAAGATATCCTGGTGGCCCAAGACCCCCGCTCAGAATACCTAATCAGGTAAAACCTCTGACATGCTCCAAGGACAAGTTAAAGAGCTGAAATGGTTCAACAGAGTGTCCCTGCTGATCAGTATGTCACGACAGTGAGATACAAAAGAATAAAGAAACATCACCAGTAGCAAAATCTCTAACAACTGAAGAATTTATGATGTGATTTTAGATCATGTAAATAAACAAAATATACAACTGTAATTTATACATTATATATTACTTTTTACGATGGCTTTCATAAATACAGTTTTCTCATTGGCCCAGAGATGTCACATGGGTGCAATCATTTTCTTGTAATCACGCAGGTAGTTCCGGCATCCTAATAACAGTTATATATAAGTACAATTTAATGTTTTGTTATACACATTATTATAAAAATCTGTGTGACTTTTTACTCATGAATAAGTAATCATCCTAATCAGCAGAATTTTCCTTCATTTTCAAAACTAAAGCGCCTATATGTTGATGGTTTTTATGGTAACATAACAGACTTACTGTTTCCATTGAGTTGCCTGACCAGACATTCTATACCTGTAGGGACTATATTTTTAAGAACAAATTGGAACATTATCAAATGCTAATGACAAATTAATCGTGAGCAGTTGATTGTATTATATTTTTTGCATGTTAGCCATGATATAAGCAGGATGAACCACTTTGAGACATGCAGTTACATGAAAATAATCAACTCCAACTCGGTCGCATTACACCAAGTTCACATTGATTATTTTTGTATAACTGCACACCTCGATGCCTTTTATCTCTTACATATTATGTGCTGCTCACCTCAAAGATTTCACACTGAAACACCATTTCTTGCCAGGCACTGAGTGGAGTCCCTGGAAACCAGCCTTTACTCCCCACTGGAATGGATCCCACAAGACAGCAAGGTTTGTGTCATTATGAAGTTTAGCCAAAAAGGCTTTTGGTACAATCTTGAATAAGGCCATCTAACTGTACATAGTAAAGCACCTTTGGGGGAAGGTATGTTCTTGCCGATAAAAAGCATAAATAAAATAAGTATGTATAATGTGCAAATTCTCCTGTTCTGTCCAAGATGTCAATGCAGTTGTTTTATTAAAATAAAATGTAATCGGTGTGTTAACAGGATAAAAGGTATTTTATTTAATGCTAAAAAGAGCTGCATAGATTATTCTATGTATTCATATCAATCAGAAACTAACAGTGTGTCTTTCAGGGCATCCAAACCTGGGAGGGACAATGCAGCGGATGACTCCCCCCAGGGGGATGGTCCCCCTTGGTCCTCAGGTATGTGGCTATCAGAACAGGATATTGAATAGCTTCAAAATGCTATTTGGCTGCTTTGTTTTGCTAGACGTGGCCAAAAATAGAGTATTATACTGAATTCATAGCCATCTCTGGGCTTATGTTGTTTTTTTTTCCAGAATTATGGTGGTGCAATGAGGCCCCCTCTCAATGCTTTGGGTGGTCCAGGAATGCCTGGAATGAACATGTAAGAACTTTTGTTCCACTTTATATAAAAAACTCCCCCTTTTACATCATTTAAGTAGCATAGCAGAATCCGATTAAGAAAAAAGAGCTTTAAACTTTGGAGAAATCAAATGATCAGGTGGCCAGGGTTCAGTTGTGGCGCAGACTTCATCGGGAGGAGAGATTTAGGACAGCAGCATTTGAGTTTTTTATGATTTGTTAGTTATTTCTGTTATTTTCTTTTCAAAGAATATGCAAAAAAAAAAGCATGATTGTTTTGCAGAAATCTGTGTTGTGTAGCAGAATTTCTATAAGAATGGGGAAAAGTTTGTTTACAGTGATTCTTCATGGCCGCTTGGCAAGGGCAAAAGGATATGAAGGTAGCAGAGTTTGTCCTTAGGGAGGTTTGTGTTCTCATCTCTCTGGCTTTTGTGCGCTGTCAGGGATGAACCCTGCCTTGCAAGGCAGATCACAAACTGCAGCCCAGTGACTGCTGTGTTTATATACTTTTTAAAGGGGTCCCGGAGGTGGCAGACCATGGCCGAACCCTCCTAACACCAACTCAGTAAGGAGTATCAAAATACCACCTTTAATGTTCCATGTTCTGTAATTGAAATTGCTTCTCAGTTCCATGTTCTCTTCTGTAGTACAAAACATTCAGTTTCTTCTGCTGTAAAGATTGTGGATATGTTAATATCAGATAAGATTGCAGCTCCCTAGAAACTTTTTGAAACGAATCATTCATTTGTGATGAATCATAACTGTCTTTCAAGATCCGATTTATTTTATTGATATGTTTTACTACGATGCATTTAAACATTCATTAAACGTTTGATACAATGGTTTTAAAAATCACAACCCTGCACTGGGTGTGAGGTTGGAAGATGAATTCATGGTAAATGCAAAAACTGTCTTCTTCTTTTAGATCCCTTACTCTTCAGCATCTCCAGGGAGCTATGTGGTAGGTGATATTTTGCTGCTTAGCAGAAAGAAGCTGTGATTTTACCCCTCCACAGAGCTGGATATTTATTGAAGCAAACCAGGTTAAGTGTCTATGAGCATAGGTGATACAGAATGACCCCTCAAAAGCCTTAAACCATCTTTCAGAACAGCCTTTAATAATAATAAATAATACATTTTATTTATATAGCGCTTTTCAAGACACTCAAAGACGCTTTCAGACTACAAGTCTGCGTCCTTAATCACCGTGTAACCTGGAACCTTGCCTATAGCTCTAGGTAAAAGTCTATTGAGGAAACATGTTATGACAAAAGATAGCATGCAGCAGTCCCGGAATTCCTGTCTTCATAGGTTCATGTCATAAATTCATGGTGTTACTGTTCATTAGTGAGAATAGTCAGTCTGCACTGACAACATAGATGTTGCGCAAAATTGATATGCTCAGAAATTCCAGTATTTATGTATGTTTTTATATAAATATTTTTAAATGAAAAAATGAAACATATTTCTTTGTTACTTTTTCTTAAGTAATATTATCATAATCATTTTAAGTCAGTGGAAGTTTTCAATGTCACATTTGCAAGTTAAACATCCATCGATTTTCTTTTCGGTAAAAGCTATGATGTACCTGGATGGATTTGTCATTTCTGTGAATTTAAACAGCTTCTGGAGTAAAGTATTCTGTGGGTTTTGTGCAATGTCTTCTCCGCTGGATTTCTAATAGACTTGTCTTAATTTTGTGGCAAATTGATCATTTACATTTTTCTAGGGTCCACCTGGGGCAGGAGGTCCACCAGGGACTCCCATAATGCCAAGCCCTGCAGGTAAGCATGACGTAGATTCTCAATACCAAGAATGGTCCAGCCAAGATCAGTCTTGCTAACTTACCTGCCAAGAACAAACTTCGGACACAATGAGCCATGGGATTGGTCTCGTTTGGCAAACATGCAACTGATGTATCTTTGGTATTTTGGGTGGGACATGAATAACATCTGGGGATTGTTATCATTACTGTCCCCTGTACTTCTGTTCTCGAGTATTGGAACTGGCCTTAGGCAATGGAACATGACGTAAAATGGGTACACAAGAACGGTCAAGTGTACATATTGAGAAACACCCTCTGTGTGCATATGGTATGTGCCTTTTTTTTACATTAAACACTTAATATTCTGTTTTTTTCAGACTCCACAAACTCCGGTGACAACATGTACACAATGATCAGTGCAGTGCCACCAGGCGGAAACAGACCAAATGTAAGATAATTAGGCAGTGATGAGTATGATGTTGTAAACGATGAGGTAAACGTTTCTGTCAATCAGAGGGTGCTGAATGCGCTGAATTAGACACATAAATATTGAAATTAAGTTCTTTTTTTTTCAAGGATACTAGATTGAAACTGACATGTACATGCAGGCATTATAATCACTACAGTGTTATAAATGGTTGCAGAAGACAAAAAGCACTTTAAAAATTTGCATAGAAATGCATTGCCTGTGTGTTTATAGAATGTGAAAATTACAAAAAAAATGGTGGTTCATGTCCTGCTTTTGAAATCTAATTCCAGGGTTTCTCAGCTGGCTATGTGCAGCCCTGTGTAATTGCACTATATATAGTGCAGGAAAATGGGAAAAGTGCAGCCATTTTGTTGATTACTGGTTGTCATGAGCAGCTGCCACGTAGCAGCCTTGCTGTCATGTGAAGTGGCTCTGACTGTGACCTGTACTGGGCTGCTTCTGTGCACTGATGCTGGAACCAAGAGGCAGCTTCTATTGTTTGCTCTTTTTAACATGATAGACTTTAGACCTACAACAGCTGATGCTTTTATTCCTGTTGGAATTCTCACTCTAATAATAGCAGCTTGCAGGAATATCTGTTTATTATAATGTTTTGATTGAACAATTCACAGAAAGGATGAGTCTGCCTCTTCACATGTCTAATGAATAGTGTGGAGTCTAACTGCTGTGGACTATAAACTTACATGAATACGTGATCAGTATATATGTGTGTTTATGTGTCATATACACTGAGTGTATAAATATCTGGGATGCCTTCCTAAGCATATAGAGCAGGTATAGAGCAGAAAATAGCATATAGAACTGCCTTAAATCATCACGATACTCCATAGCAGTGTTGACCTATTTTGACTTGCCATAGTTGTTCTGAGCTGAATTCATAGTGGATCTGTAATCCAATTAGCCCATTCCATACTATTTATGTTTAACTGAACTGAGGCATTGCACTGAATTTCTTGTCATGTTCATCAACCCTTTCATTAGCTGTAGAATTCTCCTTGGATGGGGTATCATCTGAAAAAATACATTCACAGATGGATACATTGCTTCCATGAAGGGTTACATATGATTAGCAGTTCAAAAATCCTGAAGCATTCAGAAGTTAGTCCACTTTTTTCCGTGATAAAACACCTCATGGCATCATGCCGGCACCACCAGCTGACAGTGTTGACACACAGCATGATGGATCCATAGACTCCTCTTGTTTTTCCCCATACCCAAGACCCTCCATCAGCAGGAACTGTGATTCATCAAACCAGGCACTGTTTTTCCAGTCTGCTAGTGTTTTTGGTCCTTAACTCACTGAAACTGAAACTTCGGAAATTCTGTCTTTTTTTGTGAAAAAAGTGCAATTTGTGTTAAGCTGTAACAAGTCCTGCATTTTTTTAATGGGTCTGTTGGGAACCGTATTGTAATGTACTCCAAGTTGACTAACTCTGAACACTCTCTTGATCTGTCTGTCAGTCAATGATTCCCTGGTCTGCCTTTGGCCAGATGTGTTTTCAGTGGTGGACCATTCTAGACCATTCCATGAGGTCCCACTGGGCATGAAGAACCCCAGCAGATTTGCAGTTCTTCACTTAAATCTTTTTTCCTGTTCTGTTTCAGTTACCCATGTTGCAGTTGCCTCAGGCATTAAACATCCATCTTTAACCTGTCTTCCCCATTCATCTACCCCTGACTGAAATTAACCAGTCAGCTCAATTGCTGATCATAGCTTTCATCTGGATTCATCTGTCTGTTTCAAGGAATACCCAGGCATCACTCATGTTTTTTACATTCACAGCATATCTGCACAACTTATTTGCACAGTTTAGATGAGAGATTGAAAGAGGGCTACTAAGTATCCCTCACAGAGCCCCTCACAGTAGACCTGTTGCATCTGTCAGCAGTGCTGACCTGTTCCTCCTGTATCATCTGTGATTGGTCAACAGTTTCCAATGGGTCCAGGGGCTGATGGTCCCATGGGGGGGTTGCCAGGCATGGAGCCACATCACATGAATGGCTCACTAGGTAAGACAAAGAGATCATAGTCATCACTCACGTTGTTCCTCATTTTCTACCCTCACATTAATTTAACATGAAGTATCGTAGAATATACAATAGCCTTGATAGACAATATAGCATGAGAAATGCCAGTCACCGGCCAGTTAATCTTTCCTAGCAGCTCAGTATCATCCCAGAGTTCAGGCCCTTAGACTGGCTTCACGCTGAGCAATCTGCAGGCAGCTGGAATCCTCTGTGAGGCATAGTCAGTCAGATACAACAAGCATGTGGTTTATGTCAGTCACCTCTCAAAATGTCCCACCTGAGATGGTTTGATACCACTTCAGTCAAAATAAAAACGTTTTGCAATTTGAGAAATTATAAGTTATAACAGCCCTGTAATTGTCACCATAACAGGAATTTGGAGGATGGATGGATGTATGGATGGATGTATGGATGGATGGATGGATAATTTTTTTTATATTACCAATTACAGTTTATATTTAATTGCTCATTTACAGAATGTTTTATTCCATTATTTATTTTTCTTGGCCCGACTGACTTGAAACCAATTACTTTAACAAACTACCCTGAGATACTGTGGAGAATGAAGTACATACAGTATAAACAAATTTGACTGTCTTAGTGTCACTCCTGTGTTGTTTCCCAGGGTCTGCTGACATGGACAGCATATCCAAGGTAAGAAGAAATGTATGGTCTTTGTCAGTCTTGTCTTTGCTTTTTATAAGAAGTGCAGGTGCCCTGTCTGCTCGCATTTTCCATTGCATGGGCATGTCTCATTTCAGTATGTGCTTCCAGTCCCTCATTCTCAGTCACTTATGTAGCTGCTCAGTGGCCATTTTTTATCTGCTTCTCAAATCAGCATACAGTATGTAGCAGTCCTATTGTGTTTTGTATATGAATTTCAGTGGCCAATATCCTTGTATAATCCTAGTCTGTGCTCTGTAGTGATCACAATCGTAACTTGTGGCACATCGTAAAAATAATAATAGTAATAATCATCTTACAGCTGTGGAGCAGGTGTGGGGTGGCTTGTACTTTGCCAGCTCGGGGTCCTTTCAGAAGATGCTGCCCTGGCAGTTGCCCACCTTGGCCTCGCCTGCATCTGTCACCATGTGTGGTTAATCCAATATGCTGAAGCGTCAAAAACAGCTATAAGATGTTCAAATTCCCAAACATCAAATGGATTATTTCCTGCTAACTGTGCCATGAAGTATGTGTACTCCAGAAAATTACCTGTAACTGTACGGGGTGTAATGAATGGGTTGACACTGGGCATCTGGCCCCAGACATCAGTGTGATTATCTATGCATGCTAAGAATAGAGGCAGACACGAGGCAGCCCTGCTTGAATGACACATTTGGAGGGGCTTCCTGAGCCTGCTGTTCTCCAGCCCTGTGTCTTATTGTGACTTTTTTTTTATAACGCTTTCCTTGCTTTCAATGCGTTCTGGCTAATGTGCTGTGTGTTGACCTTAAGGTCCCATTTGTAAAAGAATACTGGTACAAATACCGTTCATTTTAGTTAATAAACCAGCCTTGCGCTTCAGCCTTTCTTGTTCACCGGTAGATGAGCATTATGACTCTTGTGAGTGCCCTGCTTCACACTGTCTCCGCTGTCTTAAACAGAGCTCCCCTGGGAACATCAGCATGAGCAATCAGCCGGGTACGCCTCGCGATGACAGTGAGATGGGCGGGAACTTCCTCAACCCCTTCCAGAATGAGAGTGTATGTGACGATTCCTGCCGCATAACGCCTGTATTTTGTGGCTGATCAGCTTAATATTTAGCCAGCGCTTTTCAGGGGTTTTTACAACTTGAAAGCATACTATATTTATCAGCTTGTTATCTTAATCTTCTCTTATGTAAAATTTTCTTTGCCGCTGCCTTTAATTGCCCCGTCTCACCCCTTTTTTTTTACTGCACCCCCTCCCCAGCAGTACTCTCCAAACATGACCATGAGTGTGTGACCAACCAGAAGGATGGATATTGGCTCTGAGCACCCAATGACGAGGATTTTTTTGCAGGCTCATTGTTTCCGCTTTCATCTTCTCTCTGGAAGAAAATGGATCCAGGCTTTTTTCTTTTTTCTTGATTTGGTTTTTACCTCTTTAACACTTCAGAGACTAAAAGACTGAAATTTTCAAGATTTGCAGACAGAAAAAAGATAAAGAGCCTACAACGTGTCTCTATATTTATATATTTGTGTATATATGTGGCTATGTAAGCTTTAGTACATATGCATGTATATACAAATAAAGGATCCTTTCCCGATCGTCACATGGACTTAGAGGTGGAACGCCAACAAGAGTGTATTAAGAATGGACTTTTCAGTTTTATATTGTGTTCTTTTTGTGTTTGCATACTTCAAAGATCTGGATTTTTTTTGTTTTATACACGTGTTCTCTTGTGCTGCATATACGGCTGAGGGGAGGAGAATTTTAATAAAACCAGTATAAAATGTCTGTGACAAAATAGCATATGAACGGAATTTTGTTAAATAATCCACTCAAATAATGAACTTGACAAATGGAGCAAGTTAAAAGTACAAAGACTGGTATGTTTACTGAAATTAGCCCTGACAACTCAAAGCAGGCTGTCAAAAACCCATTGGACATATGCATTTTGTATTTTTTATTAATCTTTTGGTTCTGTGTTGCACATATTGTGTTAATATAAAATGAAATGGAACGTATGATCTATATTTAGAGTTTTAACTTCTTTTATGTTGCAATGTATTGTACAGTGTGTACAGGAAGAATTCAACCCCACCATGGACTTTAATTTTTTTATATGTTTTGAAAGTTTTATGGTTTGTTGTATATATTTGCTGTGAACCCATTACCCTGCAGTCCTGTGGAGACCATTGTATTTGATCTGAAATCACATGAATCAACTTTAATAGACTAAACTCAGCATAATATGTGAAATCCATTGGCAGCTGGTTGCACTTCATTTTATTTGAGAGTGTTATAGAAAAATAAGTACATGCTTATCTGATATAGAATTCCTTTAAAATATATTTTATGGTAAAACTCTATTAACTAATAAATATTTAAGAAATTGTGTATATAAAAAGTTATAAAAATGTAGCACAGAAAAGGTGGGGTGAACAGTGGGGGTGAGTAATTCCTATTGGCACTGTATTACAGTGGGAGTGAATAATTTCTATAGGCACTGTATTACAGTGGGGGTGAGTAATTTCTATAGGCACTGTATTACAGTGGGGGTGAGTAATTTCTATAGGCACTGTATTATTTGTGGGGGTGAATAATTCCTATAGGCACTGTATTACTTGGTTTTGGTTCAGAGTGTTGAAAATCCAGAAGTGCATCTCTGAAACAGTTCCCCATATACTGCATGGACTCAGAACACACAATAGTTACACCTGACAGGAGTCCTGATTTTTTCATGAAGACACATCTCTACCAGCATCTGTCGAAATAACCTGGGCATATGCTGCAGTTTCAGATTCAGTCGAATTTGATATTTTGATATTTACTGGAACAATAGAACTGCAGTTATCTCTGCAGTGCTCTCTCGCTCTGTGTGTGTGTGTGTGTGTGTGTGTGTGTGTGTGTGTGT
>JABFEA020000043.1:25064659-25080028 GCA_019775915.2 Cyphomyrus plagiostoma
GCGTAATCTGCTATTTTTCCCGAATATCACGTAAAGCAGTGAGAACTGGTTTTCAGTTAATTTACCTGGTAAAATAAGGTTTAAATAAATTCCATAAATGCTCTAATAGTACACGTAAGTTAGTGGTTTATTTATTGTTAGTTACTATAGTGTTGCGCTGCTTTATTTGGTTAATCATCCAGTCTGTGAAGAAAGCATTCAAGTAAGAACTGCATTGTAGCATGACTCATTTCCTGGCGCATACAATTTATATTAGCTCAGTGTTCACAGTTCAACTTCTGATATTCAGAACGAGTTCTAGGTCAAACTGATTTGTTCGACTCAAGAAATTCGAGTTCTAGTGAGTTCAAGAACTGAGGTACCACTATACTTTATGGAAAAATGATCTGAAACACAGTATTAGTCACCATCATATAAATCAAGTAAATAAGATTTCTTGTAATAGATACTGGACGTTTCTGATCTAACTAATAAATACCCTCTAAATTTCTCTGGGAGAGTAGGAGCTGTGAGTATGTTTAAAACTGCTGTAACAGATAAATAGTCTTAACTGGACCACAAGCCAGCCAATACTAAGAACATTAGTCATATTTAGCAAGACTGTGATACCATTTGCAGTGTAGCAAGCTTGAGCAACACAACATATGTGTCAAGTACATGAAGTGCATTGCTGATCTTTGATATATATCCAATTAACAAAGCATCTTTGAGGTTGTGTGGCAGCAGTGGCACAAGAAACATTCTGAATGGCGATGTTAAAGTCAGACAAAAAGCTGGAACTGAAAAGGGGATGGCTTCTAGGAGAAGACAATGATTCATGAGCTACTTGAAGGGAAAGCAAGTTGAAGGTTTTGGAATGGCTGTCAAAGTTAAACTCCATGGGAAGATTCACACATGCTATGTATGAAAGACATCTCAGAATTAAAGTTTTCTCCAAGGAATAGTGGGCAAAAATCTCTACACAGAGAACTGAAATACTGTTAGCTGGACACAAAAGGTGTTTAGAAGCTGTGCTATCTGCTAAAGAAGGTATCATTAAATACTGACTTACTGAGATCTCTAAACCTTTGGACATGCCAAAACTGCAATTTTTTTTGTTCCTGTGTTTTGGGGTTTAGGCTGCTCAAAATACATTTGGGCACCTAAATCTTGGTGGTCTTCCTGTTCATCATAATCTATGAGATTCATGTTTTGATGCTCACATAAGTACTACTAGAACTACATTCCACCATCTATGGAACATAGCCAAGCTTCAGAAGATACTCTCCTTCTATGATGTAGAAAAACTAATACATGCCTTTCAGGGCTGTAACCAGGATCTTTAAAATACTGAGGTCAAAATTGTTAGCCCTTCCTAGTTGTGCCCCATAATGGATTGTAGTTATTGGAGTATTGAATAAATACTGAGGCTTTGACCCTGGTGTCCTCAATTGTAGGTACGGGAATGATGCCTTCATTACTTCCAGGCTGGACTACTGTAATGCCCTCCTCTCTGGTTATCCATCTGGTTCCTTAAATTGACTTCAGCTGGTACAAAAATGCAACAGCCAGAGTTCTTACAAAAGCCAGAAGATATGATCATATTAGCCCTGCTCTAAGATTCCTTCACTGACTTCCAGTTAAAGCTCAGATTGAATACAATACTACTACAGAGCTCCTGAGCTGTGGAACAGTCTTCCAGCAGATGTGTGTGATTCAGGGTCACTCTCAGTATTCAAGTATAGAATAAAAACACACTTGATTAGTTTAGCTTATAGAGAGTCTAGTTTTAGCGCTAACTAGCTACTTAGCCCCAGCTAGGTCTGAGGTGCAGTATTGGTGCCATCGACTTTTGGTGACCTGTACTATCAGTGCTTCAGACCCCCTCCCCGTTCCCACTTCTTTCCCTCCTACTTATGCTGCCATAGCCTACGTAGTGCAGTAACCTAACTGTTGCACTGCCTCTAGTCTCCCTGGCATCCTCACTGAGGGCTTTGGGCAGGGATAATGTAAAGCTATTTGAGACAAGGTAATGTTGTGCGCTATACAAATGAGAGTGAATTTATTTTTTTAAATTACAAATATGTTGTTTTAACAGTTTCTTACTTTTCAGTTACATAATTAACTATACTGCATATTGTAGTTAGTGCCCTAACTTTCATTTTCCTCATAGAAACAGTGCTTCATTTCCTCATCATAAAGTTCAGTTCTTCCAGTCATTTATTTCAAACACAAAACTGCAAAGATGCAAACGTTCTGAATATGGACAGTTTTTACAAAGAATGAATTCTGACCAACACAAAATGAGCATCAAGCGTAATTTCTCTCCACAGTAAACAGAAGAGCATATCCAAACACAATGAAAAAGTCAATTAACTGAAAAGACATTTTATTTTACATACAGGCAAAAAGCTAAGACTAGCTGTACATCCTCCATAACAGTCAATGGACAAAGAAAAAGAGATATAATACAGTAAATGTACACAGGCATGTGCTCAAGTGGGAAGTATGAGGGGGGAACATGCACAGCATGCAGCCTTATGTGTTTCTGCAATAATGCATAGACCATGTCTGGATTCGCACACTGTGCTATTTCATGGCATCAGAAAAAATCCACTTTGTATTTGTGCTACATTTTGTTTCTTTGCCACGTTCCGAAGTTACAGAAAGCAAAAGGAAAGTGTTGACACACAAAACAAAAGATTGAAGTCTTTACAAATCACTTTTTAAATGTTCCAAACGTTAACAAAATATTGTAACGTACAAACAGGCATGAAATATTATACAAAAAAGAAAAAAAATCTGTAAACTTAAGATGCAGAGAATGCCCCACCTGATCCATTCGCCATCTTGTCATTTTCACACTATTGTAACATCATTCAGCATTTTAGGGTGGTGCTCACTGGTTAACTTAGGTCAACAGATTGTCCAGTGTTTTCTTCCTCTGGCCCCAAGTTCTTAGTTTCTCTATATAGTATATTCTCCAGTCACCATATATGAAGCAACACCCAGCACCCATAATTCTCTCTTGTTCATCTGGTTCCTTCTTTTACCAAGTTTTTATTTTGTTCCAAGTCTGAAAAATAAGCAACTGCATTGCAACAATTTATCCATTTCTTCTTTGTAAAAAAAAAAAAAAAAAGACACAGTAGTTACCTAGAATACCTACACTTATTTTTTTAGAATGTACTGTTTCTTACATGCATACAATTAATTACATGCAGTTTGTTTCTATAAGTTAACCAATCATTACTCAAACTATACAAAGATATTTTAAAATGGCATTTTGTCAGCATTTTTTATGATACCCAAATGTCAGGACAATTTCTCAATTTTGAAGTAGCACAGATGGTACATAATTTTCACAAAGACTGAAATCAGACAAATTAAAAAAAATAATTATTGCGATGGTTTAAAGGGTGTGTTGAACAAAAACCTGCAATTTTCATAGACAAATTATAAATATTGGCATGTTGGTATCGGAATAAGAGCTTAAGACTTAGGATTCAGCAATAGTGTAACTGAGACAGTGCCCAGTTCAAAATGAAGGGTATAAACAGCAGTACCTGACAGGGCTGAATATTGTAATAGACGTTAAATAAGAACCGTGAACTTAAATAGACACTAAATAAATACTGAACATTAAAATTAAACAAAATAAATATTTAAAAAGCTTCACTGTTCAGTCGTTCAGTCAGGTTATAATTCCATTTTCTATATATTGGACCAAAAAGCAATAATTGTTATACAAACACACCTGTTAAGCTGCCATTACTATAGGTACTGTAGTCCTACCACAATGAACAATGGACAATGACAGTAACATGCTAAGCGGGTCAGGCCAGACCTCTTCTTCCAAGGCCACTGAACCTAGCAACCTAGCCAGCTGGGAGATACAGTCCCTCAGGCATATCCTGGGTCTGCCTCTGGGCCTCCACCCAGTGTACATGTCTGAAATGCTTGATACCCCAAGCTACCCCAGCTGACTTTTATTGTCTGAGCTCCCCCAGACTATTAAACTCTTCTTGGAAACCCAGCGTAGAATCCTCATTAAAGCCACACACACTGGTGACCTCGTTCATATGGTCATTACCATTTGGACAGCAAGCATAAGCAGGAAAGAGAAACATCACAGCATAGTCAATTAAGAGTTTCCTGTAAGCTGAGCTTGCAATCACCTGTGAAGGAAGTGAACCGCGGTCCCTTTAGCGCGTGGCATAATCTTGTACTTTACAGTAGAGTCTCCCATGGCTTCCAGAGAAAGGTCACCCAGATGCCTTCCTGTTTGTTGCCACTGACAGGTCCAAGATTGAACAGAACTCCTCAGCATTTTTGAAAGGGCAAGACATACAAATATCACTAGGTGCTTCACTTCATACACAATGAATGTTACTGATTTCTAATTGGATTTCTATATTGGTTATGATTTTAATCTCTTGAAATATATTACTGGTCATGGTAGGTTTTTTTTCTATTTAAAAATATTTACTGTGAATAGATCACAAGTAAGCTCTGGATTTTAAGTAGTGATAATAATGATAATCATCATCATGAACAAGCAAATCTAGGACATTAATACATGAGTTATTCTTGCATCTTAATAAAAGGCACCTCAATTATCTACTTTCATTTTAACCAGATTATGGCCTGCTACAATAAGCAGAAGGCTCTAAAACAAAAGATTCTTAAGACAAGATAGATTAGGACAGTTAGGAATGTAAAATTTTAAAATTTCATGGAATCACGGAAGAACCTTATTTCCTATGAACACATTATAATTTACAATAATAAACAAGTATACAGGCCTACTAGGAAAAGTGTTTTTCTAAAGCATACTAAAAATTCACTAGGTTTGTTCATGCTGCACTTAGCTGTGGTTAGAATACTATATTTTGCCAAATTTAATTAATCATTATTAACATTATTAAGCTCGGACTTTATAGCCGCAATCTACGGTGAGTCAATAAAGGGTGACTGGTAAGGAAGGAAGTTAATGTGCTGAGAAGTTCTGTACATGCTACATAACTTTAAAAATTACTTTTTCCATTCATAATTTCTACCAGAATGAATAATCACATTGTTTTTCTCCATGGCAACAGCTCCTGTTGCTTCATTTACCTTCCATTTAGCACAAATGAAGCAGCCAGGCAACAGTGAGATGCCATTTCTACTTCCTGTTCTTCACTTTGCACCCACAATGCAAGCGCTACCATTTTTCCTGTCTAGTCATTGCATTTCATGGGAATTACTCTGCTTGTTTCTTAACATGCTACTCTCCCAGATGACTCACTGACAGCAACCTCTACCCATCCTAATACAAACAGTACTCATGCAGCTGCCGAGTCGACAGCACCTACATCTTGCCAGAGCCCTACAGAAGAGACTGTCTAAGCTGGTAATCTGGGTTCAATCTTGAGTGACAGATCATACAGTGTGTCTTCATCCATAATAAGGGTTTTGTCGAGTAGGTACTGAGTGACCTGTTGGTAGGAACAGAACAGAGAAACTAGCTGAGTTTAGGACAATCGGGATGATTTAAAGATCTAGAACAGGGTTCTTCAAATCTGGACCTCTGTTCCAAATCCAGGTCCTTGTTTTCAGTTCTCCCAGGTAGCTAGTTTAATAATTACTGATTCTGATTGGTCAGAGGCTTCACACTTGACTGACAGGTAAAGGAAGGCTGGAAAACCAGCAGTGCTCAGACCTCGAGGACCTTGGTTTGAATAACCCTGATCTAGAATGTGAATGTGATTCACAGGTAAATCTTAGTTGATTGCTTTATCCTCATTACAAGCAACCCCCCTGGTCAACAAAATCTGCCAATGGGTAGCCCCCGGTCAGCAAAATATATCGAGAGAGACCCCCTCTAATCTACGAAATGTCAAATGTAAAATATCTATCACATATATATCAAAGTGTGTCTCATAGTCAAAAAGTTTGTAGACCAGGTCTGTAGCCAGCTATGAGCTTCACTGATTCAGACAAATGTAATGCCAAAATCAGTCAAATGACTCTTTAACTAGATTGCTCTGTCCATTAAGTTCCTTTTCTCATTCATCAAAGCACAGTGCGCATGAAATGTTTTGTATAGATGACAGTTATCTGTTTCTGTTTCTTGTATTCTCTCCTATGGTGACATAATTCAAATAATGAGAGAGGCTTGATGCATAACAGCTGTGCTATATCCTTCCCTTCTTGCCATGTTTCACCGTGAATTACCTTTGGTTGGTGTTCAATCTTGTATGGGGTCTGCTGGAACTGACGAATCTCTCGAATAATGTGCGATATCTGTAGGTCAGGGAAAAATCATTCTAGCTGTCTTTTGCAGGCTGAATGGAAAAGATAAACTATATATATTGATCTTCAGGACTCTGGGCTCTGGCATGCTTACCATCCTCATCTTGGAGAAGTTGACCAGGCCCTCCTCTGTGAAGTTAGGTGTGCCCTCCTCAATAAAGGCCAGGTCAGTCAGGTACATACCCAGGTAGGGGACACAGGGTGGATTACAGCTGAGGGGACACACAGTAAAGAAGAACATTGAAGCACATATTTAAAAGGCTCACTCATTAAGTTCTAAAGAACTACTGCAGTTCAAGGTAATGAAATGTGGCGCCTTACTTTTTCAGAGTTTCTCTTAAGTTTTTAAATCTTCCTTCAGATGAAATTATCTTTTGCAGTTTGTCCATCAGTGCTTTTGTCTGTCAAGAATAGTTTAAAATAGACCAATAAACCTTCAACTGCATCATGTATTACATTCTCTAGAAGCACATAATGTCATTTTATCACAGATTTCAAGAACGAGCTTAATCGTATTTCACATTTACCTCCCGGGTTGTTGTAGTGGCTCTACACTCACCTGCTTGCACACTTTGGTCCATGTCTTCTTCAGCCTATAGATGGCACTCCGATTAAAGGCAGAAGTGATCTCCAGAACTCCATTGTAATTGTTAAGGCATCGACAGATGTCAGCCACCGCTACCCACTTCTCAATGGAGCTCGCCCTGGAACCCACGTCTGTGTGGGACATGATCTGAGACGCTACCAGATTACTCATCTAGACAAAGAAAAAGACAAAGGACGGCAGAGAATCCGTACGATGCAGAGATATAAGAACAAGATGTACTGCTGTGACTTAAACTTTTCCATATTACTGTAAGATTGCACACGTCAATCAAACTTGCACATGTAATAGTGAATACTTGTGATTAACACAAGTCAAGCAATATAAAATCCCTGACTTATTATACTTCTTTGGTTTCAAGTGCACTTTGCACATCTCACATTATTGAAGTGCTGACTCGTCTTCATGATATAAGGTGTCCTCTCAGTCTTGTCCACCTTCATCCATCCCTGGCCAAGAAACTCTCTAATATGCAAGATACATAACCACTGTCATAGTCAAACAGGACCCCATTATATATCATATATTTAACACCGGTATCAAATCTCTACCATATCATTAACATTTTTCATCTCATTATTTTCACAAAAAACTGCTTCACTATATTTCTGAAGTGTTTCAAACACTCTCTGGCTAGTTTTACAATAAATTAACACATACTCATAGGGGATGCTTCTGAAGACAATATGGTCCAACAGGGTGATCTGTTCAGCCAGTTCAATTGCGGATAGTGATTCAAAGCATTCCACTTTGGGACATTCCGCCTGGAGAAGACAATGAAGCATTCACAGATTCACATGTACACAAGTAATCAAATGACTAAGGGCAAAATAACACTAAAATATGAGAATATTCAATCAGTTTCTTCATCATGTTTATAAATAAAAACTGTACCCATGAAAAACATTTTATAGTTCTTTGCAGAAAAACTGTAATGCACTTTTTATTATGGCAAGAGTATGAACAAGAATGGTAGTCACTGAACCTTCAAACATAAGGTTAACTTAAGAGCAGAAACTTATTTAAACTGATTGCTGACAGTCTTTTAATGGTTTCTTTGGTGGGGTGAGGGAAGTTAAAATCTTAATTTGGCTTCTCAGGGATATGGGGAAACACAGAAAATTCAAAAATTGAATGATTAGCCATGACACGAACAGGCTGTATCAACTAACTCAACAAACGTATCACCCAGTATCTTACAGTCAATGCAAGACATACTCTACATGCAAGGGGCCACCACCTTTTATCCAGGTAAACAACAGCATTAAATAATCTTCATTGTTTTAAATGACTATTGTGTATTTGTATATAACATAAATGTGTCTTCCTTGATGCATTTTAAACTCTGTAAGCAAGCATAATGCTCAGTAGAAGCATCCAGTGCTGGTCAAATCAGCATTGCACTTGAAAATGAAGCCCACAGGGGGTGCCAAATGTTACAATTCAAATATTACAATCGGTTTAGACCTGAGACTTCATAAGAAATACTTACAGTAGAGCTACTGTTTTTGAAACCCCATGGGTATGCTAATTTTTGTTTTATTCTGAGATCTTAATTTCTTTCAATTAAACTGCAAATTAAATGAAGCAAACAAGATGCAATTCATGTTGCAGGGTCACTAATTTTCTAAAGTTGCACTATCAGCATTTTTAATTTGGTCAAGCAATACTTGGGAAAAACATCAAAGTAATAAAAGAATATGACGTTTGGTAAACTGGTAAAAGTGAATATTTTTCCAATGATAATAAAGAGAAGTGACAGAAAATGTATGTATATGCCTGATACATGATATGATTTGTGATATTGGACTATTTTTAACCAGCAACTATAAAGAATTACTAACTGTGTATGCGCTATAAAGATTTCTAATCTTCCGTCTAATTCACCCCAGAGTCATACATGCTGTGCTTTTGAGACTCTTTGTAGACGTCATTGTACAGCATCACCGACCAGCATCACCACTTCACTAATCAGAAATAGAGAACTGAATTTTCCACTGAGCCCTAAGGATGTTATTTTGTATGTCATTCCACTGAACAACAATCGGCCCTTTTTAAGTCTTGTGAAATGTAACATCACTTTAAAGAAATAAATGCACAAATAAATAACCCTCTAATGCATTCCATTATAAACATCAGATAATTCTGTCAGTGTACAACTTTGATAAAAGCTTAAACTGAATTACTACTGTAAACACAGCGCTAGTTGATTAACAAGTTCAACAGCCAAAAAATGTTGTTCAGTGAACCAGTCTGTTTCATATTTTTACTTAAAAAAGACTTTTATAATGAAATTACGATTTTATAATTACTGAAAGTTTAAAGATTTTTTTAAGTCCACATGTAATCTTGCAATTAATGCTCACATCTGGTACAATTTCAGTTCAATTAATAGGTTCCGTGCTGAATAAAAACATGTAACTACAAGTGTCAATAAAATGGACAATTGGCCATTGTCGATGAAATTGTCAGCATGTTTGCTTTCAATATTAACCCGAATACATAGATTTGACGTAAGATTATGCAGGTAACCAGGAATCTCCTGGACAATCACAGGGAAAAGGTGAGCGAAAGTAGCTGGATTTGCAGTCTGTCGGAACATGTTGAATCAGATGTTGGGAGCAAAGTTCAAGTCTCCACCCTAGTTCCACCACCTGGCATTGCTTTACAGACGTCCAGCAAATTCAACATTAATTTTGTTTTGGCAAAATCTCACAAGGTGAAAATCAACAGGAATATCCTCAGAAGTACCTTGCTTATGGAAACATTTTATCTGATAAACTGTAGACTTTCACACTGTATAGAACACATAGGAGGTAAAAAAAAAAATGCAGGGATAAAAATCCACATACTACAATAATATAACTCTGTATATATCCATAACTCTAGGTGAGATTCTCTTGAGCTCCCCCCCCCCTCCAACGACAGCAGAAATGTGTTTAAATAACTGTAATGTCATGTAATGCAACCAGTGGAATTTCTTCAGATTTTTTTTTTCATTCGTCCATTTGCACCCCCTAATGAAATAGCTCCCTAAGCGATCACCTGTGTTGCCTACAGAACTAGCTGGTCTTGAACTGCAGTATTACACACCTCATACTACAAAAAAGGATAAAAATGAAAGTGTCGATGAATACCGGAAGTGTGACTATTACACGAATTCATTTACTCACCATTTGCAAGATGTCCTCTATCCTCAGCTGTGCATCCTCTTGGTCATCTTGAGACAGAGCGCTATAAGAAAATATATTAGGTCTGATTACATCAAATTTCTTTTTGATCCCTCTTAGGTAACTACAGTGCTATGCAAAGGTCTTAGACCATCACTAGCCTGGGCTTAACTTGATTTCAGTTACCTGAGGATGTTTGCTGTGGCTTTCCTCTCTTGGGGCAACAGGTCTGGGTCCCGCAGCACCTCTTCCAGCAGGGAGATCACACACATCTTCAGCTCACTGTTCATCTCAAAGTCCTGTCAAACAGCGGTCCAACATCAATGATCAAACTCCAGCAGGGTGATGTACCAGGTTTACAGAAGAAAGCATGAATAGCATTAAAGACTTTTCTTAATGGTGCCCATTTCCTTTAATTGGTGGGGGTGGTGTGTGCTTCTGTGCCTGTGATCGTTCACACCTTGTAGCTGGCAGAGTGATTTTGCTGTTGGGGCCTTGAGCAAAGCCCTTAACCACAATTTCTCCAGGGGCTGGCTGACTCAGCTTTCTCAACTCTGTTACTTTGGATAAGGAATCTACTGAATGATATAAATGCAATATATAAATGTAAGGAAAGGGCATCTCTGAAAGCACCCCATGTTGAACCTTGAAACAGATGGGCTATTGCAGCAGACCACCACACTGGGTGGCACTCCTGTTCAGATGGTAGGGACAGAATTTGGTGTAAACACCACAAAAGCATGGATCCGTCTTGCCTTGTATGAACAATTCAGACTGGTGGCGTGTTGGATATTTTCTTGGCACAGTTTGGGTACCTTAATACCAACTGAGCATAATTATTATTTTTATTATTGATATTATTCCATCCATCCATCCATTTTCCAGCCCAGTGCAGGGCACACTCACACACCTGTCACACCTATGGGCAATTTAGGAACTCCAATCAGCTTCAGCATGTCTTTGGACTGTGGGGGGGAAACCGGACTACCCGGAGGAAACCCCAGGACGACGCAGAGAGAACATGCAAACTCCACACACATGAAACCCAGGCAGAGACTCAAACCCAGGTCCAAGAGGTGTGAGGCAACAGTGCTAAGCACTGCACCACCATGCCGCCCCTATAAAATAATAATAATAATTAATAATAATAATAATAATAATAACAATAATAATAATACTACATTGTATTTATATAGCACTTTTCAAAAAAGGATGTAATGTTATTCCACTTATAAGCATTGGCAAGTTTCACCACTGGTACTGATGATATTAGACAAAAGTTAGCAATCGAATGTTTCAATGCAGAAATATGGAGACTAGCAAAACAAAAAAAAATTTATTAATTGATGCATTAAATGTAATTGGGGTACAAAAATAATTCCATCTGCTGAATTTTTGCTGCGTTACATCTTTTTCTACACATTTGTACCCTACGATCAGTGCTTGTGGTCAACCAGTCGGCAAACTACTCCTGTAAGTACTTCCCCAGCAGTTCATGTTTGAATGAAAAGTATCTTTTCTAGTGTAGGTACTAAAAAGGGTTCTGGAAGTACTAAACATTTTATGGATAGGGAAGGTTATAGGCTTGAGCAAACAAAAAGGTTTTCAGTTTGGTTTTGAAATCGGTGACTATTTACCTGACAATTTGCAATAGGGAGGGATGTAATTTATTTTTTCTAGTATCGGTCAGCCCTATTCAAAATGCATAATATCACTACACAGAACATATCACCGGGGGGGGGGGCTCCTGCTAGTACCTTCTGCACAGTGATAAGATTGGTGTGTGGAGTTCGGTACATGAAAATAGTTCTCACATTAAACTACTCACTGCAAAGCCTCGGATATTATGTAAAACGGTGTGGCTATGTAACGGGGCTAATTTTATTTTTAGCAGCGATTATGTTGACATATGGGAATCATAATAAGCAAAATAATTTAAGTCAAAGTAATGACAAAGACAGAATAGGCTACTTTGAGAGGTTAAATGAGACATACAGGTCGGGAAAACTCCATATATATTTTTTTTAAATCTGCATTACTAAATTTTGGTTTCTGCAATTAAATCTGTTTTTTTAAAGTCCTGGTTTAATCCTGGTTCTGCTGGCAAATGGCTACATGGCAGGCTGCTTCCAGGCTGAAAATTTCTAAGACAGCAGTACACAATAAAAAGGTGAAAAGGGACACACTGTGAATGACCAAAAACCAGCTAGGCAAAGGGCGGAAGTGACATTCTACTGGCAGAGATGACTGTCAACTTATCCGACAGTTCCTCATGAGTCGAAAGGTGACATCAAGTGACCTTCAGAAGGAATGGGAATATTAAGTGCATGTGTGTAGTGCACTGCTAGGACAGTTCATAACAGGCTCCTAGAAGCAGGACTGAAGACCCATAAAGCAAGGAAGAAGCCCTTCATTAATGAAAAACATAGAACCAGGCTAAAGTTTGCAAAAAAAGTGTATATTTTACATAGATGCATACCCATAAATTGAAAGTGAAACAAAAAATGTGCTATGGTCTCTTAATTTTTTCCAGAGCTGTATCTTTGACTAATCTTGCAGTATTGGGTGAGTCCATCAAACCCTAATGCCTTCTTTTAAGATGTATTAGCATTACAGACATGCTGTAGTGATATTTAAGCCCCGCTTTGCAATACTGACAGACGACTGCATTCAGATTCACTTTTAATGTGAAGTACTCCCACGCAAATGATCCTTTCACTCTATATTTGGACCCTCATCCTGTATGCGCTGTCAGCCTTCTGCCATATTGCCGAGTAATCGAGAAGGAAAATTTTAATTGTAGCTTTTTAATAATCAAGTAATCAAGTCTAATCGAGTAACAGCTCTAATCTGAAGTTGATGGAGAGATTTAGCAGTGATATTACTGAGTAGTGAGTTGCAGTAGTCTAGACTGCTAGACATAAAAGTATGAATGAGGGACTCAGTAGCAGAGTTAGACAGGCAGGGACTAAGATGGGCGATGTTGTGAAGATGGACGTAAGCTCTTTTTACTATGAAACGTATGTGTGGGTTAAATGAGAGGGTTGGGTCAAAGGTAACAGGTAAACAGGAGATGGTGTTATGGTCCAATTAGAAGGTAATCAGCCTCATTTTTTTGAGTGTAGATTTTGACCTGATTATAATAATTTCTTTTTCATCGCTGCTAAGATTTAGAAACATGTGGCTTATTCATAGTTTAGTTTCAGAGACACATGACTTGATAGTGGCAAGTTCTCTTTGGAGCTGGTACTGAAGTACATCACAGTGTCATTGGCATTGAAATGTAAATATAGACTGAAGCGGCAAATGGTCTGACCCAGAGGATTAATGTCTGAAGAGCAGTGACCCTTGAACAGAGCCGTGGGGGATACGACATGTGATAACTGATGTATGTGACTTATAACCTGATAGAATAATGAAATGTTTTCTGCCAGTGAAATTTGAGATGAACCAGTCAACTGCTGCCCCACAAATATCTAGGTCTCTGAATCAGCATAGAGTGCGAAATGATGTCAAAGGCTGCACTTAAATCAAGTAAAATAGGAGGCTTATGGCACCAGAGTCAACTGCAATAAGGAGATCACTTAAAACCTGAACTAAGGCAGTTTCTGTACTGTGGAATTGATGGACTGACGTGATTAAAGGAGGCTGTTTATTGAAGATAGGTAAGAAGCTGAAAGTAGATTATAAGTTCCAAAAATTTTTAAAAGAAAGGAATATTTAAAGTCGGGCAACAGTTACCAAGGTTAGTTGGGTTGAGGCCAGGCTTTTTAAGAATGGGGGTAGCAACTAATAATGTAAGAATAGTGAGAACACGACCATGGGCAAGGGATAGAAGAGGGTGGTGAGGGTGGGGGCCAAGCACCGGGAGAGATTTCAGAGTTAGGGGTGTAAGGAAAGGGTCAAGTGAATGAGTTTGCAGTAAAGATTACCTTATAAACCTCAGAAAAACTGAAAGGAGAGAAGTTATATAAACAGCTAGTCGGATTTAGCACCTTTGGAAGTAACTGAAAAGCTGAATTTGCATTTCAGTTGTTTGAGTCTAGAGAGTCAGAGATGACTGAGATTAAATGCCACAGCCTACCTGAATATTGCTGCTAACCACATCCATCCGTTTATGAGCACAGTGTATCCAGCATCTAATGGCTAATTCCAGCAGGATAAATGCACACAGTTTATATAATTTGAGACTGGTTTCTTGAACAAGATGACGAGTTCACTGTACTACACTGTACCACAGTGAGCAGATCTGAATCCAATAGAGAACCTATGGGATGCGGTGGAATGGGAGATTGGCATCATGAAAGTGCAGCTTACAAATATGCAGCACCTGTGTGATGCTATAAAGTCAACAAGGACCACAGATATATAAATACAGTGGTACCTCGGTTCTCGAACTTAATCTGTTCTGGACTCCGGATCCAATCGTAAAAAGTTTGAGTTCTGATCATATTTTTCCCATAAGAAATTATGGAAAACCAATTACTTGGTTCCCGGCCCCTCAAAATTACACCTAAATACATTTTTTTCTCTCTTTTTAGCATTTAAACACAAAATAAACAGGATAAAACAAGGAGAGCATTTTTTTATTAATGGCTTCCAAAACAATAAAAATCTTTTCCCAACATTACCCCTGTCCTGCCCCGATCATCCACTCCTTCCGTGTGCCATGCCCCCTTGTTACGGTTAGATGCATTGCAACCTCTCACCAGGCTGCACAAACTGGAACCACCTCCGTGACGACACACCTTTTCCATTATTGGCTGAAGAGTTTAGGTACACGCATGACGTTTGTGTCTCAGGCAGTTCCGATGCCTAATCTGCTATTTCTCCTGAATATCACGTAAAGCAGTAAGAACTGGATTTCAGTTTATTTACCTGGTAAAATAAAGTTTAAATAAATGACATAAATGCTCTAATAGTACATGTAAGTTAGTGGTTTATTTATTGTTAGCTACTGTAATGTTGCGCTGCTTTATTTGGTTAATCGTCCAGTCTGTGACGAAGGCATTCAAATAAGAACTGCATTGTAGTATGGCTCAATTCCTGGCGCGTACAATTTATATTAGGTCAGCATTCACGGTTCGACTTCTGATATTCAGATCAAGTTCTAGGTCAAACTGGTTTGTCGGACTTTCAAGAAATTCAAGTTAAATTTCTTGAAAGTCCGACAATCGTCCAGTCTGTGACGAAGGCATTCAAATAAGAACTGCATTGTAGTATGGCTCATTTCCTGGCGCGGACAATTTATATTAGGTCAGCATTCACGGTTCGACTTCTGATATTCAGATCAAGTTCTAGGTCAAACTGGTTTGTCGG
>JABFEA020000043.1:25089797-25103331 GCA_019775915.2 Cyphomyrus plagiostoma
TTTCTTTCCTTCTCCTCCCATTCTTTTCACCCTCACACCAAAACAAAAACCACCAACACCACCCCCCCCGGGGGGGGGGGGGCGGCGCCCCCCGGGGGGGGGGAGTCACAGGGAATGTGTGTTACTTTGAGTGATCCGAGGTAAGCTTCCTGATCTTCCCGCTGTAGTCTGGACATATGGAGGTGATGGACAAACGGTCGAATGAATGATACTGGACCCTGTGTGACAGGGAGGGATGGGGGAACATTCTTGTGACGGTGGTGTGATGCACCTGACAAGGAGCCCACTCTGCTAGCAGCTCCAAGGCACGAGAACAAGCGTTTTTCCTTGAGAGGATGCATGTTATGCAAGACATCACATGAAAATCGTTTTGATTCAAACTAGGAATGAATTATCCCTTACAATATCAAAAATCTATTACTTTTATAAATACCAGGTCTTACAATTCTTACAATTTAGTACGAAACATTTTTAATATGTGACATTTAGAATTTGGTGAATTAAACTATTATGTAATGCCCCCCCCCCCCAAAAAAAAGAAAAAAAACTAAATTTTTTTTTTTTTTTTACCCTAAACTGGCTTTAAAGTAGGTAAAAGCTCATTTTTGTGAAGCTAAAGAGGATGCTGGAAATTTGCTGCAACCAATTTTATTAACTCTGCTTTAGACATATGACCGTGGGAAGACTGATAGTCTAGCTTCTGATGGATAAATGCTGGAGCCAGACATCGGGACCAGGGTTTGCTGCAATCCTATCAATACCTGACAGGAATGGAGGTAAAGGGCTTTTTATAGATGTCGGCTAATTTGTCCATGACGACTGTGGCCGTGGTGAAGATGCGGTAGGTGTGCAGGAAGGTGTTCAGGAAGTCGATGGAGAGGAATCTCAGGTCAGTCAGCCTCTCTAGCAGCCTCTCCACGCTGGCGTAGCGGATCTGGGGAACTTTGCAGGAGTTGAGCGTCTTGCTAAAGCAGATATCAACATCATCCTTATGGAGACGAGTGTCGGATCTGTTACAAAACATAACAGAGCGCCGTGTAACTGGGGACCGCAGGTTAATAATCTCTTTGAATGAAGAGCATTGGCTGCTGAAACTCAGCATGTAAGATCAGCATATTACACAGTATGAGACGCTGTCCTTTAAAAAGACCAACGATAAGTAAAACTATGCAGACATATGAAGAGCAAATTTCCAAAACGTACTCAGTCGCATTTTTTATTGTTTTTGAGATGAGACCATCAGCGACCTAAAGTTAGGCTTCCGCATCATATGTTACAATACCGGGATCCAAAAGTCACTCGGTCCTCTTGTAATCCAACAAAGAATTAAATCATATCCCGCGGACTGAGTGAGTTATGGAAATCTGCCCTCTGTATATGTCTATTTAAAAATAAACAAAGGACAAAATGGTCACTCCGGGTTGTGACTCCTTAAGGACGTACTTGATCATGTGAGGGACAGTGACTTTTGAGTTTTCCTCAAACACACTGGTCATGAGACCATTGCAGCGGATGTTGTCGATACACTGCAGGAAACCAAAAGACAGAGAGAAGGGTGAAGACGCAGCAACAGCATTGAAGGAGTCTTTAGGTCCCATTAGACACGTCTTTGCTTCTAAGCATGTGTGGCCTCCGGGCTGACTTCATCAGCAGTTTTATATTTGCTTCCCAGGGTGCCACCCCAAGTGGGCAGACCCATAAACCTTGGAGCAGTAAATGAGCCCAAGGGTGACGGCCGTCTCCCAGCAAGGAATGGGCAGCGCAGATTCCTCCGCGGAGACCACCTGTGCATACTGTATGTTTACGCAAAGCACGAGCTCATGGGATGCCCACGCTGAAGCAATTGTTTGCTATTCTTCCGGCAGAATTGCTGAATTTATTCATGTGTGCATATGAGGTATGAGTGGAGGGTGTGTGTGTGTGTGGATTATGTTTATATTACGTTGTGGAGACCATTTTTTGTAATGGGATATACTAAGAACCATATTTCAGGTCAAAGATATGTGAATGCAATCCAAAAAAATAAAAATGCAAAAAATCTTTTTATTTTGTTTGATTATCTATGGTTAAGGTTAGGGCTGCGTAGGTTGTTATATTGGGATTAGCATTTTCCCCATAGAAATGAATGGAGAGTTCCCACAAAGATATAATTACACCTGTGCGTGTGTGTGTGTGTGTGTCTGTGTGTGTGTATATGTGTGTGTGTGAGTCAGGGGTGTTGCTTGTAATATAAAATTTAAACATAAATAAAATACATAATAGCAAATTCATCACATGCATAAAGGGCACAGTAAAACTGATCAAAGTTACTATGTTAATTTAAGGACTTTGCCTGACTGTCTCACATGAGGTGACACTGAGGAGTTAATTGATCACTAAGATACCATCGCATGAAACTGCAGCTCCCCTGCTATCACATTTGTCTGCCATAGCTGCTGTGCTAGAAGACTTTCTAACAAGAGGCAGTTAACATGGATTGCCATGCTATGCCCATAAAATGGTATCTGTCTTCAGGAAAACACAAACGGTAAGACTACTATGTTAAAACCAATGCATAGTGGTGCACAGAGGAGTTTTGTTCACATAAAATGACTGTGCAAGACCCATGGAAATATGCATTAGTTCTTAGTACATCCCATTATATCCATCATCTATACTTATCCAGTACAGGGCCATGATGGACCTGGATTCTGCTGCAGGAATGGATATGTCGTTATCACAGAACCCACACAGATCCACAGACAACAGACAATTCAGAGACTGCAATTTTCCTGTGTGTTTTCAAAAAGACAAAGCAGTGAATCCAGAGATCCACACAAAGCTGGGAAAGGGATTCAAACCTCTCACCCTCAAGGTACAAACCTACAGGTGCTACCCACTGGACCACCACACAGTCCCACTGCCCCACACATAACTAGTTAATTTTATGAATTGATACACTTTAAAATAGATTCCTCATGCATTCCATGATATATATTTAAAATACAGGCAAAATGTTCACCCATGAGGTGGCACAGTTTTTTAGCACTGTTGCGTAACACGTCTGGAACCAGGGTCTCCACCACAGCTGTATGTGTGTGGAGTTTGTATGTTCTCCCTGTGTTGTTGTGGGGTTTCCTCTGGGTACTCTGGTGCCTTCCTCCCACACACAGTCCAAAAACATGCTGAGGTTGACTGGTATTAGCAAATTTATAGGTGTGAGTGTGCCCTACCATGGGTTGGCCTGGGTTCCACTGGTCCCCCTGTAACCCTGAATAGGACATGTGGTTACAGAAAGCGGATGGATGAATGTTCTCATAATACCTACCTGACTGATATCACTAGTCCAGGCAGCTTTCTCTTGGCGGGAAGGGGCCAGCAGAACTATTGTTAATGCTGGAGCATCTGATGGCTCTACCACGATCTTAAAGTCCAGGTGGCCAAAAACCTGGCCTGTGTTCTTGGCTGTGAAATCAGGAGAAAGAAAGTTCATAGGGTGTCTGCAGGTCTTTCAAATTTCAAATGGCTACAAGCAACTAACTCTATTTAGAGACTCAATTATGTGTTGCTGTAGAGATTTAATTCAGAGTTTGTAATAGTCTGCAAGTCATTTTAATGCATTGAACTAATATGTGTCTTTATAATAAATTAATGGGTAGCAAATTATAAAGCTCCTCCTGCACAAGTTTGATAATTTGAAAATTACATCTTAAAAATTTCAGTTGACAAGGGACAGGTCAGGAAAAAACAATTACAACACATCTATAGGTTTGTTATTTACCAAAAGTAAATACACGTCCATTCAAAAGATACTTAAGGTTCACTGATCCATGATATCTGCTGAGATGATACGTAAATAAAGGTATTTACTGTAATATTCTTTGTCTGACCTGGACGTCGACAGTTAATTAACCTGAATCATAAAGTAAAAGACATCTCAGGATCAAATGAACTGTAAAAAATGTCATGAGAGGTAATCTTACATTCATCATCATTGGCATCCGGCTCCTCAAAGAGTGTGCACTCGATCAGAGACACGACGCCTCCTTGCTGAAATTGGACGAGAGAGGTCACATGGGAAGCTGTTTTCCACCATTCCACCAGCTTATCAACCTCAGTTTTTTTAATCGAATTAAGGCAGAAAGAAGTACCTCACTCTGGACTCCCTAAGAGCCCTGATTTAACAGCATGAAAAGCAGTATCTATTTAAAACAGAAAAAGGCAATTGCTCCAGCAAATTTTCTGATATAAAAGAAACTTGTTTTTATTGTACACCAGGGATGCTGCAGGAAGTACTCCAGGTAACACCATGCTTATTCTCAGAATGGACTTTATATGGGAAGAGGAAGAGCTCCATTTTAGAAAGGAAAATAAAATCACTTCTCAGATGCTTACCCTTGGGCTTTTGTTTCCTTTTTAAATAACTGCTTAAGATGCAACAATTAACATTACTTGCTCCTGTGGTTTAATCCAAGAAGCATTTTTTGCGTGATACAGAAGACAGATGAACGAGGGTGTGACAATCATTCATCTTGCATGATCATGTTCATCATTTCTGTTCTTCAGCTTACATTCCTTCTGTGTCTACCCTAACCCTAACCCTAACCCTACCCTAACCCTAACCTAACCCTAACCCTAACCCTACCCTAACCCTAACCCTACTGATTTTCTATCCATTCCATACAGGTTGTTTTTATCTCTGTATATCAATGGAAAAACATCTCAAAATCACTTTTAACTGGCCAGTTTATATGTACTAATGGCAAAGTTATATTTTGTTTAGTAAATCTGTGAATGTAGCACCATGTGGCTCAGGCAGGTGATGTTTCACCGATGCATGCATGTGTATCGATATGCTGACAATAAACATCTCTAATCTCGAAAATTAGTATTAGTATTAGATTAAAAAAACACTGAAGCCTAAATTCTTTTCTGGGTGTTCCGTCCTGTAAAATCTCTGGATATTTGCTACCTAAGCCTTTCAATTTTAGATCCACAACAGAAATGCTGGTGTCTCAGGTTAGCAGCCACGCGCAGGTCACTCACTTTCAGTAGGTGCAGCTTGCCCCCAGAGCTGCGGGTGCAGATGAGAAAGTGCTTGGTGAACAGGAAGCACTGCCTCTCACCTTCCTTCTTCAGGGACAGCGAGCCCAGGCGCACCTTGCTGAGCTTCCCCCGCTCGACAGAAGGAAGCTGAATCAGAGAACCTAGGGCCGAGGGAGAGGCAGCCAAGGGGACAGAGATAAAGGAGCAGAGATGATGACAGAGACAGAGCCGACTCACAGGGAACATAAAGACCAAAGTAGGCAGGAGGACAGGAACATTTACAAAAGAATACAGCAGAATAGGGTTTATAAGAAAAGAAGAACATGAGGACGAGGAAAAAAACAATCCGTAAGAATGATATAGGATTGATTAATAAACCCAGAATCATGCCCTTCCTTTGATAAATATTAATAGGATCACTGGTATCTGTCACTGACTTATGAAGCTATAGATAAGACAAAAGGTCAGCTGAGGGCAGGCATGTATATTTGGATACACATAGAGTGTTCTGACCAAGTACTAAAATGCCATTTTGAATTAAGTTACTCACCACGTAAGTGGTTGTTTTATCAATATCACAATGACCAAAAGACTTTATCCCAGATATCTTACACTCATGCATCAAATGAAACTGAAAGAACACAAGGCCCGATAGCACAACTGACCTTGACGCACGAACGTCTGGCTGGTGTCCAGCAGAATGTCACAGCCCTCCACAATCATGCGCTCGATCGCCAGATTTTTGCGGATGTTCTCAGTGTCGCTAACTTCATCATGCATCACCCTGAGAAAACAGCAACAGACCTCTTCTCAATACACTGCTCATCATTGCCCTATCACTGTTGGGTAAGGATGTGCAGATTGATGCTGTGATATCAGTTCAATGTTGATGTTTCATTTTTGAGAATTGATTCTAATGTTAAAGTATTACTTTTTTAATGTGACATTTTGGGGTTTTTAAACATTCATATTCTTATAGGGAGCAGCACATGAACTACTACCAAGATCTAAACATCAGCGTCTGGATCAGAACTACTCCTGCCTGCCATTCTGCTCCAGAATAAGAATTATGATTCCACATGAGTCAGTCATAGAGTGAGTTGGGATAAGGCAGGTGCAGTTGGTTGAGCATGTGAGACTGGACCATCCATCCATCCATCCATCCATCCATCCATCCACGATGGAATGAAAATATAGCTTTGTAGGGAGTTTCTTTACAAGACAGTATAATGAAGCAAAATGTGATGATTGCCAAAGTATTGTTCGAGAGTACAATATTTTGCACAGTGCTATTTCAGAATTTTTAAGTAATTTCATTGCTTGCATCTACCGCTTTTTGATATGCCACAGTGTTGTGCTTTAATCAGTCTGAAACAGAAATAAACTAAACAATTCTCCATCAAGAGAATAAGAAGTGTCTATGTAAACTAAATAATTTGACAATATTTCATGCCTAGTATTGAAATGTAACGGTACACAAAATCCATGGTTTTGTACAAACCTAGGTTTTCAGGTAACAGTTGGGCACAATGGAATAATGGAATTTGTTCTGCAATTATTAAATCCGCAAAAACAATTAGGACCAGTTATGAACCAGTGGCAAAGCATCGGTCAATTGGTCTGAATAAAAAGACATGCTTTTTTGCACATTGTATGTATGTGTGTGTATGTGCGTGTGTGTGTGTATGTAATGTATGTATGTATATACATATTTTTTTTAATACACATACATACACACTCATTTTCCTCCCACCTCCCCTAACAAAGCACCTACACTGTACTCTGCACTCCCAGATTATGTAACAAAAGGGATCTTAAACTCTTTCTAAACCACACGTATTTAACCTACCGTACTACCTCTACAAAATCACTCACCTAGACAATTCCTCTAGTTTCGACTTGGCAAACTCCAAGCTTTTGCGCTCCACATGTTCATGAGGTGTGTGGGCTAGCAGCTCATGAAGCGTGATGATATACCGGGGGATCTGTCAGAGACAGGGAAAGTGCTCAGATTTCTCCGATTTTTCCATGAAAAGTACCACTCTGGCACATCTTTCTGAATTTACTAGGAAAAACGACACATTACCCTGTTTTTTGGTTGAGTGGCCCTTGGTGTTAAAAAGGCTTACTTGGGAAAGCTTGGGGTATATAGGACAAATATATAAAAAAAAAACAATCACCATTAAAGAATGTAAATTCGGAACTGGGTAACTTGGGATAATTGTTGTTTCTGCTCACTTTGAGTTAGCAGATTTGTGAAAAAACAATTGTGACTCTCTCCGATCTCTTAAAAATATAGTACGCCTTAAGACCATGTTTATATAGTTTTTAAGTGATATGTTCAAATGGAGAGGCGTGGCCACAGTGGGGTTCCCCTAGGTGACGTGCTCAAACATAGGGGCGTGGCCACAGTGGATGCCCCTAAGTGATGTTCTCAAACATAGAGATGTGGCCACAGTGGGGTTCCCCCAAAGTGATGTTCTCAAACATAGGGGTGGGGCCACAGTGGGGTTCCCCTAAGTGGTGTGCTCAAACATAGGGGTGTGGCCACAGTAGGGTTCCCCTAAATGATGTGCTCAAACATAGGGGTGTGGCCACAGTAGGGTTCCCCTAAATGATGTGCTCAAACATAGGGGCGTGGCCACAGTGGGGTTCCCCATAGTGATGTGCTCAAACATAGGGGCGTGGCCACAGTGGGGTGACCCTAAGTGACGTGCTCAAACATAAGGGCGTGGCCACAGTGGGGTTCCCTTAAATTATGTGCTCAAACATAGGGGTCGTGGCCACAGTCGGATTCCCCTAAATGATGTGTTCAAACATAGGGGCGTGGCCACAGTGGGGTTTCCCTAAATTATGTGTTCAAACATAGGGGCGTGGCCACAGTGGGGTTCCCCATAGTGATGTGCTCAAACATAGGGGCATGGCCAGAGTCAGATTCCCCTAAGTGATGTACTCAACATAGGGGTCGTGTCCACAGTCAGGTTCCCATAAGTGATGTGCTCAAACAGAGGGGCGTGGCCACAGTCGGGTTCCCCTTGGTGACATGCTCAAACACGGGTATGGCCACAGTGGGGTTCCCCTCTGTAAATTTTTGTGATGGGGACAAGAGAAAAGTATAACCTCACTCTAAGTTTCTTGCATCATTCTGATAGAATTGAAAAGAACAGCAGAATAACATAATAAGATAAATCACACTTGGTTTTTGGTTGACAGGTTCGCATGATCATTAGAATTACAGTTACTGTGACCTACTTGGAACATGGGGTATGTAAGAAAGGTCTCCAACATTCTCCCCTCGCAGGCTGCATTGGACTCATACTGTTTAAGCAGCTTGTCAAAGTCCCGGTTCTGTTTGCAGTTGGCAAGAACTTGCAAGCTGTATTGATGGTTCCGTACAAACTCCTGGTAGATGTTCAGCATAGGTAGTAGGATGTCAAACAGATCAGCTGTAAACAATAAACATAAAACACACTATATCTGATCAGACACCGATGCTAATATCATACATACATAATCATTTTCGAACGATCAAACACTGAAAGCCTGGCTTTTTAGCTCATTATTATAGAAATTGTGATAATCATAATACAGATATTTTCTTCTTCACAGAGACAATGAAATGTGCATTTCACAATTCACAGTGTAGGTGGCAAAGAGAAGACTGTAGGCAGCATGGTGAATGCAAACACTGCCACAATACCCACCTAGAACTAACGTTGGCCAGTTGGCTATTCTTGCTTTGAGGCCTTGGTGGAATATTTCATGAAGAAACATAATTGTCTCACTACAGAAATACAGATAAACAGTTAAAAAAACAATAGTACAATGGTACAAAGTTAACTATAACTACAAACTTCATATTATTATTATTATTATGTAACTGAAACATTAAATATTGCCACAAATCATACAGTTCTTCAATTGAAAACACCAAACTTAAATGTCTTGCATTGAAACACATTTTCACTCTACAGCTTCAAAGATATTTTCAGTTTTAGAAGCAAAACGTTAGCAAGTGAAAGATGTCTCACAGAGGCACACACAGGTGTCACGGCCTCACCTGTTGAGAAAGATGCTGCTTACATCATCGTGGCTGATGGGCGGCTTCTTGGAGCTGGCTGCCATACGAAGCGGCCGCAGGAAGCAGTTGACTAGGATGGAGAGCTGGTGGACATATTCTGTTTCGGCTTCCACCATGTTGAAGACGATCTGATTCCTCTTTCTCATGCTCTCTGCATGGGGAGAGCAGATATAGTCCTGAACAATGATCTTCCACTTCCGTCTACAAAGCCAGCCACGCATGAAGCTCTGGACCTGCATGGAGACAGCAGAAGAAAGGCCCATGGCTGCATTAAGAGCAAATAAGCAGCAGGGTGCATGGGCAACAAAACCACAGAGTAACACCGCAGTACCAAAGCAAAGAATTGCACTGTTATGTAAAGCAAAGTTATAGTGGCGTTCATACCAAACTGCACTGCTTCTAATAGGTGTAATTACACAAAAGGCTGAGAATACAATGAAAATACCATTCGTGCAACACAAAGAAATGCTGTTCAAACAGTGACTATATGTATATATATTTCTATTTATATATATATAGAAAGAGAGAGAACTAAAAAATCATTTAAATGAACTTTGAACTTTATACAGCCCTTATGTATGGTTGCTAGGAGTTACAATATATTGTTTGACTGCAAGGTCAGAAGAAAATCGGAAGACTTTAGATGAACACAAGGAACACCTTGTGGTACCTTTTTTATCTTTTTTATATCTGGGTCTTCCTCCTTTTGACATATCCGATAAGGCCGCATTCTCTCCTTGGTCTTATTCAAGGCAATGATCTACAGAGGAAGTGGCATGGTATTAAAAGGGTGTTAAGGCAGAAAATACAATAAATCATTTCCAAATATCAGTATTTCTTAGGAATATTATCTTGATTGATAAAATACCGAAATACAAGAATGAAACAAGTAATTCATTGCACGTTTTGCACAAGATACAGAAATTTTGGTTAAAAATGCTTGCAATCCAGGCTGTCAGCTGATAAGAAAAATGGATCTTTTTCTTTATATACTGTATGCTCCAATTAGTTCAGTATTCTGCTTTCACGATGTTGAAGCTTCAGAGCGATACTAATGCTAGTTATTCATACCAGTAATATCAGATGAGGATAACAACACTTAACCAGTCTAAACAGAAGGTTTTGCAATTCTCCATTTACTAAAAATGAATGTACACACAAACTCAAAACACGGCACCAACAAAACTAAGAAAAAAAGAAAAGGTAGCACCCACAGTGTTTTTATGTTGCCTCTTTGTATTTAAAAAGAATAGTTTTTATGCCCTCGATGGTAAACTTTTTTTTATTTGTATACATGGAAAAAACAATACAGGCTGGCTTATAGGTGCAGTAACCAATAGACATCACTCTAAAACGCATGGTAAAACCACAATTTACAACACTAAATACTGCAGACATCTTCCTCTCCGTGCTAACTGGAATTGGCAGCTCAGACACCGTATTAAGCTGATTCTCCTCAAAAGGTTATTTATTAGTACTACCTTGAGTCAATCATCTCTTTCTTCATGTTCCTCATGTATGTCTGTCTGCATGTATCTCACTCTGGACAGCTAAAGACGACACTGACCTTTTCTACATAAGATTTGATATATTAGTGAAAGTAAAATCCATACAACTCCAGGACCTCTAAATCCATGTAGGTCTTCTGACCTTCTCAAGCCAATAATAATGTTGACACCAGTCCTACAAACCGAATGTAGCCCACGGGTGGCTGTACAATAAAATGCTCATTACTAACACATCCTCCAGGATAAACCGACAAAAATGGACATACTGACAAGAATACAGAATGTACATCAACCTCAATAAATACTGAATTAAAATCTGAATTAAGAAGTTCCAAGGTAATAAATATAGGGCATTGTAACTGCTCTACCGGCATTAAACACTTAGCTGTGTGGTTTTTTGATTTAAGCATATTTTCCCATCAACTTTGGGGGGAAACATTAAAATAAGGACGTGTCATATGTAAATAACCCTAAAGTGCATTCAGCCACTGACTTAAGTGCACTTAAGTGCGTTGTAGTATATGGCTAATGATCCCTCAACAATTTTCCTCAAAGGGCCTTACCATTGCCGATTTAAGACTAAATAACACAAAACTAGATGTCAAAATGTTTTGTTTTTACATCTTTCTATTTAACTGCAGGTACCTCACAATAGACAATCAATTAGTATAAGATATTGTTTGAATTGAATTGAATGATTGAATTGTTAATTGTTTTACTCCACAACCAATTCACTATAGACTGACATTTTATACAACAGAAGAATTTAAGTCTGTTGTCAAACTAATTTTATAAATACAGAAACTTGATATGTCATGTTATGGTAATGAGTTTGTGATAATGATTTCTATTGTGTTTCAGAACAAATCCATATACTGCATTCAAAACAAAACCAACAGATATGTTGTAAATGTCAGTATTATCAGCAACATAGACTGAAAGTTTAGAATACATTGCTGATAAAACAATGATGCAATGAACTGCATAGTCCAAACAAGCCTATGTGCTACACCATAGGTTGTGATGTATTATTTCAAACCAATTGCAAGTCATTGTCACTAAGGACTCACAAATCTTTCCCATTAAGCTCAGAATGGTTACTAATTAAGCAAGTGTCCTGGTCAGGTAGATCCGAGGCTCTCCGACATAGTGCATGTAAAAAAATCAATGTTTGTATAAGAATATGGGACGAATCAGTATTCAAAATGGAGTGCTTCAGAATCCACCCAGAAACATAAGATTCATGCAGTATCAGTCACCTCAAGTACATCAAGACGAGGAAGTCTCTGTCTGTTCCACTCTTGCGCAATGCACCTAAGGATTGCGTGGACACACTACTTCCTTTGAACCTATTTTTTACTAATTGAAAAAAATAGTTTTAATCAACCAGCCATTTACCCTGATTGATTTGCCTGCTATGCTTGTTGACAAGTCAGATGTCACAGTAATATAGTTTGTACATATATACATTTCTATATACCATTGAGCTGTATATAATTCTTATACAATTATATGGATTATTCACATCCACTTGGAATTGCAAAATTAGTTTCTAAATGTATAATGCTTGGTACAAAGTTTAATTTTGTTGCATTCTGCTTTTTGAAAACTGTAATTTTGTGACAAGTAATCCAAGATCTACATTTTGCTTGTTGCCAAAATCATAAAGGGCATCATCCCCTTTTCTTGCTTGATTAATTAATTGTACTTCTTGCATGACCACATCCTCTATATCAGTTTAAGTACAGTGGCCATGTCCAAGTCAATGAGGGGAGAAAATGCTTAATCAAATACGTGTAACTTTTAGCTAATTTTTAAATGTAGTGCTTGATGGGAGAATTGACCCATAAATAGTTAAATATTTAAAATCTGCAGGTACAACCTGTTTGCATTGTAAAACCTAGTTTCAGGAAATAAGAAGCAGATTGATATTCCCAGTGTAATATAAGTCATATAGTCACTCACGGCAAAGTCCTGAACCAGGAAGCCAGATGAGAATAGAATGCACTTCATTTAAGAATACATATTCTTACCAAAACAAAAGGATGAAACTGGACATCAAAAAAGAAGCTTGCAATCCAGGCTGCCAGCTGATAAGAAATTACAATACATTCACACTCTTATGGGAAAGTCAATAAACGAGTATATTGTTTCTATTGTATCACAGGAACAGATATAGAAAGACGATCATGTACGTTATTTTTGGGAGCTGTTCATAAGCAATGCAAAGTCAAAGAATCATCCAGAAATGTGAATTGTTCACTGTTATGCAACAATAAATCCTACATGTTCCAGGGAACAGAGGTGCTTTTGAATGCTGCCTTACTTATTTTAGGAAAATATTGACAAGTGCTTAAAGGGCTGTTTCGCCATGTTTTCATGATGCCTCTCATGCTTACTGTTGAACAAATCCACACCAAATAAAAAAGATTCTGCTATGTTTAGAAAAAAATCTATTAGTATTTTTTAGGGCTGCAACTAACGATTATTTTGATTATCGATTAGTTGGGCGATTATTTTTCCGATTAATCGGATAAAAACTAACCTTCTTTAATTTGATGTTTTGCCTATAACATTATAAAACTATAAATCAGGGTATTATGTATAAAAGTAAACTTTAAAAAAATAGAAAAGCCACATATAGAGTTCAATATCTTTAATTTTGACATTTTACACCTTAAATGAAAGACAAAGTTTGTTTTTGAACAGTAAAACCTCTCTAAATATCCAAAATATAAATAAATAAATAAATAAAATGACAGCATTTCGGTAGGCAAAGCACAGCATTTATGTAAATCAACATTTGTTTTGTTTTTAACAATAATTGCAGATGGCAAGTTGACAATATATACACTGCTCAAAAAAATTAAAGGAACACTTTTTAGTCAGAGTATAGCATCAAGTCAGTAAAATATCTGGG
>JABFEA020000043.1:25130011-25142847 GCA_019775915.2 Cyphomyrus plagiostoma
CGGTGTGGCTGGCTACCTCCTGGCAAACTGTCCGTAAGGGACAGCGGACCGGCGCGGTGTGGCTGGCTACCTCCTGGCAAACTGTCCGTAAGGGAGAGCGGACCGGTGCGGTGTGGCTGGCTACCTCCTGGCATTGACAGCAACCTCCAGCTCCTTGGATTTGAGTGCAGCAGTTCTGAGGATGGAATCGGGGATCTCAGCCAGCCGGGCCACGTTAAGCCCGTAGCTCCTAGCGGCTGCACCCTTGGTCAGCTGGTAGAGGAACGTGATAAACTCCGGCTGCACCTCCTGAACTGGGGGGGGCATATATTAACACCTGCACAGATTTACCTAATATGCATTCATTTATAGGCTTTATCCCCTTGTAGGACATATTATAAAGAAATTAACTGAATAACCCATCAAGAAAAGTACAACAGCAACAACAACAATAATAATAATGAAAATTGAATTTAACCAAACACATTCACTAAGATGGCATTCACATTGACCTTACACATTGAGCCAAATTGCAACTTCACAAAGGCAAAAATGTACCCTCAGATCAACAACACACACAATACTCCCAACTTCCAACTTTTAAGTTAAAAAACCTGACCACGAGAAGGAACTTCCCCAGAACTCCATGAAAAACGTTTCAGCCCATAACTCCTCCACACACCAAAGGAGTGAGGAAACTCACAATGGAGGAGAGAATGGCTTTTTACTGAAGCATTATTTGGTCGGTCATGACAAAATACTCTGTCTTGGAAAAGTACTAGGGTAGGGCATTAATTCCAAGAATTCAGCACAGATTTCTAGCACTATGTCATAACTACACAACTTGGATAAAAGTCTTACGATCATCGTGTTCATCTGGCTCGTTCAACAGGAAGGCCATGTGGTAGTTACCAACATGCGACGGAAAGGTTTTCTCAAGCTCACACAGTGGGAGATAATGGGTCACGAAGAGTGTCAGAGACTTCACCTGTTTGGCGAGATATGACAAGGAGATCCATGATACCATGGCTCAGGATAGATAAACAAACAATCAAACATATAACAACCAAAAAATCAGCCTCACATTAAGTTTAAAATACTTGATTTTTATTTTTAAGAAAATATACAGTTAAATTTTAAATTTAAAAATGTATGCTTTTATGGCCTGACTTAAGATCCTCTGATATAGAGCAACCCTTATTAAATATCAATAGAAATCACTGTCATAATTATTAATTAACTTAATTTGGTCCTGCGCTGCAAAATTATGAGAAATGGAGTATCATGAGAGTTTCAAGACTTTTGCAAGGGCAATTAACAAACAAATGTGTTGTTGTTGCAGTTCCTCTTTTGCAATCTGAAAGTGGATGATGTGATTTTACTGATCACAAGGCTCCTGGACTCAGACTCTCTTAGTTGAGTTTACTGGTATCCAGCACTCATATGCCTAATGAAGGGCAGCATATGCAATGGCAAATATATTTTGGCAAATGTGGAGTAGCATGCAGTTTAATATCCCAAAAGTTCGTAAAGTAATACTCTGTCTGAGCTGCTAAATCAAATATTTACTGCAGTCAAATGGTGAAAAACACATTTAATTCAACAAAGACAGGGATTAATAAACTGGCGAGGATGAACAAGGACCAACAAGGCAACCGTATATATACATATTTGCACTTGCAGGAACTAATACAACACTAGACAACGAGGAACCATATTGCAGTCTCAGCTTTATCTTTCAAAACCCACACAAGAAACAACAGGCGAAGCCCCAATAGCCAAAACTTCATTCGCACGTTATATTTCAAGTTACTAATATGTGATAAATTGTTTTCACATTGTTTATTTCTCTCACAGGCTAAATTTGCACCTGTTCATTTAGGCAGACCTTTTCCTGTTTGCAAACACATCTTTCTTCCCTATATTAGAATGCAAATTCAGTTCTTAAGCCACTGTGAAGCAAATCCTGAAGGTGGCTGAGTGGTGTAATGATGGTTTAAAAGCGGTACGTTTATTTGGTAATTGACGAAGCTGAGAGCCAAGAAGCTTAGCAAGGCCAGACTCGCTAAGAGGCTAAGCATGCCCACAGGTTCAGTGACGGGAAGATAGCCGGGGGATAGTCGAAATCATTTCATGCGTGACTCATCTATCTGAATGTGAGCAGCAAATGAAGACAGAACAATTTAAGCAAATGAAAATGAGTACGCAGATCAGAAGGGACACGCTATGATAATGTGCACAATCAAAAAACACAATCGTTTAATCATTTTTACAACACTGCATGAAATCAAAGTACAGTGTCTGTGATGTGTGAATTTCTTAGGCTGTTCAGAAGCACCGGGATCTGCAGACAGCAACAGGAAGCTTGTCATCAAAGCACCAGCGAGTTCAACGCTGCAAATGCATCCTAAGGGCTTCACTATAGCAACCACCATCTCCCTCCTAACCTATAGGCGTAGACAGCCACACATCAAGGCTGTCAATAATGGTATAGTTATGCTATATGAATATTTAGGGATCAAACAATATAAGGACAATCATAGCAAATTGTTGACCAACAAATTCTGCACCAGGATGGATTATAAGACAGTATTGCACAGTAAATGTACATTTCAATACGTTTACATTCATCCGTTTTGTCCGGCTGGTGTCAGAATAAAATATGTTACTCTGAAAATAGCTGATAATAGGTTACTGAAATTTAATTTGATCAAGATATTTTTGGTGACTTAGAGGAGAAGTTCTTAAATACACTGCTATGTTTTTCATTTGAGTAAAGTATTCATCTGTTAAAAGCTTCCATGGAAAGGCAAGCACAAAAACAACATGGGTACCAACGAGTCTATTCAATTGGACACAAAGTGCACTTCTGCTTAGTTTAGAAATTACGCCCTGACTCTGCTCTCTTCTAGTTCTCTGTTGTGTGATAATTCTATATCTCTGTGCTTCTGTACTCTGGGAAACATTCAGCTGACAGGCCTGGTTTTCTCGTACCATGGATGGTGAATCTCACCAGAGTGCACTAATTAGCCCACGGTTCAGAGGGCCCTCACATGGTGATGTGCCAGGGGGCCTTCTGTGTAGACCCACCCATCATCCAAGCAGTAATCAGCACCCAGGGACCTGACGACACCCTAAGAAAACAACCCAGCAACGTGGGTGTTCTCCACTGCTGCAGAGCGGTACTGACTGCAAACGAGCTCCCCCATGGACGTCCAGCAATGTCCTCCCTCAGGTGGCAAAGCTCGCAGTGCAGGCGTGTAGCACTCCCAGCAAGGCCAAAGGCAGCGGTCGCTACGGAGACGTGCAATAGCGTGCAATAGCCCCGAGAGTACACACTGTAACAGGATTCTGACCTCAAGTGGCTCCTACTTCATGTTGTTTTTCCCCTCACAGGCCTACATAAACTATAGCGTCAATTGTAGGAATTTGTAGCTGCTTTATTGATAGGCTATCCCACTACAGTTGGTGCTATGATGCTGAGTTAAGACTATGAGAGACATATTGTGCTATTATACTGTTCACAAGTCAGCTTAGCAAAATTAATAAAAATAGTGACAATAATAAAAAGCCTGGCATCACCAATAAGATGAAGTGGTGTGCCATGTTGGTGATCCACTCACAGCTGCATACATACAAACAAATCCATGGTAGCTCAGCAGGCTTAAATCTAATTTAGGAGTTGACTGCCCATCTGAAAGTGGATGATACTATGTTACTGGTCACAAAGCCCCTGGGCTCTATCTCGCTTGGTAGACAGACTTTATTGGTGTCCAGAACTCACATCCCTAATGAAGAACTCCAGGGCAGCATAGGCTATGGCAATGCCGTCATGGGTACTGGTGCCTCGCCCCAACTCATCCAGGATGACCAAGGAGTTTGGTGTGGCCCGAGACATGATCTCCGAAGCCTCCAGCAGCTCCTCCATGAATGTGCTCCTACCCCGAGATATGTTGTCTGAGGCACCCATCCTACCAACAAAAGCAACAAAAGGATACAGAGTCAATGCGCTCAACAACGAAACACACTGCAGAGCACAGTGTACCATCACATACAATTACCATGTGCATTTAATTGCACTGCATAACAAACAAAGAACACTGAACAAGCTACAATGTGTTATAATTAACATATTAAGACGCATCAGTAGGAGACAATGAAATTCATTACCCAGAACCTGTTCTTGGATCTGTATCAAATGGTGTCCTGCAGATTGTTAGTAATTATTAACACAATAGCATCTCAATCAATTCTACAATCTCAACATGGAGAACAAAGAAGGGATTAAAAAAAACACTTAGAGCTCACACATAGACATGACCAGATGTGTGGCTGGTTTGACATAAACTGGATCATAAGAGTAGCTTTAAGGCTGCACATGAAAGGCTGCCATCTTGTTTCTTAACACTTCCTGGGGAGATCCTATAATGAGACTCAATCTCTTGACTGCTATACTAAAAGTGATGGCATTTCCCACTTCACCAAAAGAGAATGACCTCTGATAAAGGCATACAGGACCATGGCATCACGTGGAACATTATTTCCTTGTCAGTGTGCAGTTTTCACGACCTCATTCAAAGGCAAACATAACCATAGGTAAAGTTAGGCTACACTGAAGGTTAAGAAGCAGATTAAGAAGAAGAGCCACATAAATGATCAATTCTAGTCTTACAAGAACCCATCTCTTGACTAATATATCCAGTTCTAATTTAGTAAGTGAAGCAGTATTTTGGGTTTCTGAAGGCAGTTTTTTAAAATTGCAAGAAGAGTGGAGGTAGGGTATACTCTTTCTATACTCCCACACTGATTTTAAATAATCCCAAGGAACACCCACTCTCTGAATCAGCTTCTCAGAAAATTTACTTCTCAACACTAATATGATCCAGCGAATGAATATCTCACAAAAACATTTTTTAAAAAAGATGATACAGAGAGATGAACACTGATTACTTCTGAGTTACCATAAATACACCTACAGTATACACAAAATAGTATAGTTACTGTAATACTGATTTTCAGTATTCTGATAAAAAAGACGAGGATGGCAAAAGACATCGAGAAAAAAAAAACTTTCTAAACCATGTGGTGCAGTGATTACATGGTAGCTAGATCCTCAACAGCTGTTTCCTAAATCATAAGCACCGCTGCCTCCAATAGACAAAGAACAAGAAGGTGTAATAGAACAACAGTGGAACAATATTTACTGTAATCTCTTTAATCATATATGGTATTGTGCAGTGTATATGATACAATACATACCATACGACTTGCACTTGCGAGCAGGGAGACGAGAGGACAAACAGTTTGATAAATACAGCCCAAGGCTCATTTTGTTCTACTGAAGTCCACAATTTCTATGAACTTGAATTCAAGCTAAAATAAAGACTTAATGTAGTCATAGAAGGTTATGCAAAGAATCTCAGCAACTTCTAAAATTCTACATGGTGATAATGTTTGTAATTTGTATCAGATGTAAGACATTAATCAGTTAGGTGTGTCTACACTTGCAGTGAAAATCAAAGGATTACAAGATTCTGAACATAAGTAGTGTAATTAACATTAATTAATTGAAATTAATAACTACAATCCATATATAAATGATCAGCAAATCAGTCTAATGAAATGGTCTGAAGTGACAATGAAGAGCTTGAATTCTTATTCATCATGATCTTGCTCAAATATGATTACCATAACATAACGATACAATGGAAATAAAAACTCTATGCTATTAATGAAAAGGAAAGGGAATAGGTGAATGCCACACTATAAAAACATGACAAGGAGCATGAGGATAAATTTATTTCCATGAATTTCATTTGACCATAACTTTTTTAACTAATAGTACAATTCCTTAACTTCATGTTAATTTCCAAGAAATACAGGTTCAAAACATGGGAACATAGCTAAACGAAAGCAGTAATTAAATAGCCAAATTGAAGTGGGAGGGTAGAGCAGATACCTGCATGCATGCACACAGGAACTGGGGTCTGAGGAGCCCTGAAGAAACTGAAGCCATAATCTCACCATATTGAGAATGGCTCAGTCACAGTGCTATGTTTATAACGTCTATGACAGTGCATGTAACTTCCAATTTCATCTAATACTCCAAGATCATTTTATCAGAAGTAATATCGATCGATATCAAACATATACATGAAAATGTGCTAGTTAATAGCTGACTATCAGATGTCTCAATCACAATAAAAATGTTGTGACAGAAAGACTGACAGATCATTGCAAAATGACAGCTTTGCAGCAGATGTATAAGGAACCAGGAAACATAGAGCATATTAACCACATTTTCACAGGGGGCAAAAAAAATCATACAGTACTTGGTAATATACAGAGCAGCCTCTAGATTTTAAAGGTGGCCTTTTTTAAGTGTTAAAGAAACTGATATAATTCACAAGAGTTTTGCACTGCTGTTATCACAAGATGGTGGGTATAACATTTCATTGGTGACAGTTTCGATTCTAGCAGGAAGGCAGAATAAATCATGGATTATGCATAAACCATGAATTATGAAATATTTTTCAAAAAAAGTAAATCAGATGCCCTTTTTAAAATTGTTTCCTGATGGTTGTTGCCAGAAAATAAATTAAATCAGAATAACAGGGAAAATGCTGTATTGTGGTTAGCATTGAGCGAAGAGCTCAGTTCACCCCAGATTTGACATTGGGTATATTCAGCTACAGATAAAATTGTAATCTGAAAATTATTCACACCGTTTGAAGAGTAACACCATCATAAACACTGATTCAATTTCTTTAATCATAAAAGGGGATACCTACTTCCCAGTAATTCAACTCAATGCAAAAATTATACAAAGTTACATGAGATCAATGTGATGGAGCGGCCCACACAAACAGTCTGTCAATGGTTCTTTTAATCTCTTTTAGAATCAAATGGAAACTTTGCAGTGAATAACCTGAAGTTGTATTTTCAGTTCCTACAGAAAAGAAAAGAAAGCTATTTTGTGAATTAGTAGTCATGCAGCAAATAGTTTGAGCTTTGGAATTTTTTTTTTTGGTCCCCACATGTCAAACACGACAACAGAATGCTCTTTATAGTGCCAGCTCCTTTGCTGCCTTTAGAAGGTACGCCCCTGTTCAGACCTTTGCGAGACTAGCTAAATGCTAGACCTTGTCCAACCCACCAAAGGGGGCAGTAATGAGCATCCGCTGATGTAGCGCATTGCTGCACCCACCACATGACAAACTGCCTCAGAGATGAGAACCAACTCACCTCAGCACCACACTAGCTCAAGTGGAAGTTTTTTCCAGTGGCTGGAGTGCCAATCCTGCCACCAACCCCCAAATTGTTCCCTGTTAGTTGGAAGACCTGGATGTAGGTTAACATCATACCCAGAATAAAGAAATTGCAGGATAAGGGCCTTGCTGAAGGGCCCAATGGAGTAGAATCACTCCATGCATTCACAGGATTTGAATCAGCATCCTTCCCGTTGCTGGCACAGATCCTGACCCTCAGAGCCCCCACTCCGCCCACAAACCATCAAGTAGTAGTAAAATAACAAGAAAGTTTAACATTTCATTACTTTCATTTTAAAATTAAAAATGAGAATCGTGTTCATTGGGTAGTCCATGCAAAACGAGAGAACGTATAGATATATCAACAATAAATAACATTATTATTATTTTTTGTAAAAGGGAAAAAACAGTCACTCGATAACAGAGAAGGCTTGGAATGAGCTAGACTAGAAAGTGAACTTTGAAAAAGCAACCAACAAGTGTTCCACATGCATGGAAATTAGAAAAGTATCACAAATACCTTATGAAGCTGGTTGAGAGAAAGCTAAGAATGTCCAAGACTATCACCAAGGCAATGGGTGTCTGCTCTGAAGAATCAAAGACACTTTTTTGTCTCTGCATAATTTCATATATGATCATCCCACTGTATTGATGAAACATGATGAACAAAAAGGTAACGTAGAAAACGGGGAAAATAAAGAAAAATTCTTCTGGGCTTAGTGTGTCCAAAGTTTGACTGGTACTGTATGTGCGTGAGCTATATAGAATATACATTATTTATCCTAATTACTGAAGCACTGGATTTTTTTTTTCACAAATGATACAACACACTGCAGAGGTGTAGGATATTACAGACTGAAGATACATAAAACATCATTTCATACTTATATACTGAAAATTGCTGTACTGATAGTGAACATCCATAAATAATGCCACATTATTGTGCTGACACAGCATGTAACCAATTCAGGAATAAATCATACATATGACGTGAACAAAGGTTATAAAAGAACAAGATTCAGTATGTACTATTAAACTACATACCTCTCACCTGAGCTGAGTCAGCAATCATGTCTCCACCATTAGAAACACATATTGGAGTAGCAAAGCAATCCAAGCACTGCTCACTAAGACATATAAATACTCTTCACTGCACCACATCAACGGATCTTGTCTGCCAAAACCATCTCTAGCATCCAACCTGAAATAGCATTAAAAATTTCTGAATGTGTCTATGGGTGGGAGAGAACATTCCCGACCAGGGCAAACACAGGTAAAACGAATTACCTCTTTACATGTGCCTTCTTGCCAATCATTACGTAAGACTCAGTCGTGCCTTCTCGCGCACCAGAAATGGCGCCCACACCCGATGCTTCAGCATGCATCCCACTACAGCCCTTTCTACAGCCCAATACATGTCACTGTCTTGCTCTTCACTTGTGTTGAAATGTCTCTTATGTTTTCATTTCTAGACATTGTTTGTGTTAAACCCGGGTCCCCTCCGTCCTCAAATAATGTCTGTATTCCTGTTATTTTCCCACTGTAGTGTCTAGTAATATTCAACTTTGTTTGAAGATCTGATGATACCAATTGAAGATAACACTTAGGGTCAAAACATTGTATTGCAGATTCCCCGAACCTAAGTCCAAAATATTTTGTTGGCCCTTCTAGTTACAGTTTTCGTCGTTGAGCCAAGTGGGTACCAGTTGTCAGTTGGCTATGTAAAACTGAGCTAATTTTCTAAATAATCTATCACAGATGGAAGTGAGAAGCTAGAGCAAAGAATCCCCTCCATCTGGCATTGTCTGTAAAAGGATGATTGTTTTATCTTATCTTATGTCCCTGCCAGGATTGTGCAATAAGAAACTCCTCTCACGTTGTCTTACATCATCAGATTAGGCCTCACTGTTAACTGAGAAAGTAACCATTTCTTGTCAAACTAACACATACCACTGATCCCTCAAGGCGTCTGGCTAATAAGAACATAGAAAACATGGTCCAACAACTTTCTCGTGCATTCTGTTTGGAACTGATCAGGGATCAAACAGAATATCCCTGCAATTCTCCCTTGTAGCCTTAGAAAGAAGGCAAATGAATGTGGGTTCAGTTGCATTATAACAGGTAATTACTCTGGATCCTAGTCTGTGTGCCTGTGGAGCGGTCTGGTATCTCAGAACCAAAGCTGAATTGGATAAGTTACAACTGCTGGCTGTACTTCTGGCACTCATACATTATCTGTCAATATCAAGGAATAAATATATGTTCTACTAAGATCAGACAATTCCAAAGTATTCCACATCAATAACTAGGAAAATTATTTGGCATAGTAGTTTGTGATAGGGATATCTTTAATAGAAGAGTCCATAACAGGCCATGAATCTCAATAGCATACAGACTTTAACAGCAGATTTTTTGATATGACAGAATCTTCATTGCAGGACACAGCAACTCCCTTTGGCAAAAATAACTTGGATATGGCAACAATTTAACATAGCACTATGGACAGATTTTCCCAAAACCTTAGTACCAGCTTCAATTTTCTCTTTTTCAGCTGAGCAGCCTGCTGGGGCAAGATGCATTAGCTCATGTACAATCAGACCACACACTATAAGCCACTTCCACCAAGCAATCTGATCCACAAAACGTTACATAGGGAAAGTCAAAATAAGTTATAGTAGGGGTTCAAAGATTCTGTTCCCAAATAAGATGCTATCACTGTTTCTATATTAAAAAGATCCTCTTCAGCTGAAGGATAAAATTCAGGATCCCAATCTTGAGGGCAGTGTGGTTGCTTAGTGGGTAGATGTTTCCTCACACCTCCAAGGCTGATGATCTGAATCCCACCTTGGCTGTCTGTGTGTATGTAGTTTACATGTCCTCCTATTCTAAGATTCTAATTTCCTGTCTATGATGCTGACCAGAATGAATGATTAAAAGATGGAAAGATGGATGGATCCCATCCATGAACAATTATAGCTATAGGCATCATCACAAATTCAGTCAATTAATTTATTCCTTGGCGGATCCAAGATGGGCTGGTATGTCAACATGTTCATCACCCCAAGGAGACCCAAAGTGAATCACTTTCAATTGTATTTGCTCTCGGCATCTTCTCTCCAAAGAGCAAAGTGATATCTCTTAGTGATCCATGCATTTTATGGCAATTATGTGCCATGATTATGAAGCCAGAGATTATGGGTGTATATTTTCTCATGTTATGTCAATCATCCCATTCATTTTCTCAGTATGGACAGAATAAGAACTGTCTGCAGCTCCTACAGGGCATTGTTAATACTTGTGGCAACCTGAACATTAAAGTCACAGCTAAATGGATAAAGGTAACAATTTTTTAAACATACTGATAAGTGTCTCGTGTCTTTGGTTTACATGAAGAAAGGTCGTACTGTGTACATTTTTAAATACCAGAGGCACGTATAAATTAAGTTTAACTGTGATTACCATGTATTCTGGGAGAGTCTTGGGTAAAAATACCTCTTTGACAACAGTCACAAAACACTGTGTTTCGTTGAAACTTCCATTCCTACAAATTATTCCATATGCAATTTACTGACTGGGATGATTTCACATGTCTTTGTGAAACCTCTGTAATTCTTTTGCAGACAAAGAGTGTAATCCTTTTGTCGTAATCATCATCCCCACCATAGCTACTATGTAATAATATTATTATCCTAGATGTATGCATTTCACCAATAATGTACTCATATCAGGGGTACAGGAAAGCCTATTAAATGTTGTCTTCTCGTTGTCTTGCGGGTATTTAAGCATAGATAAGTAACAAAGCAGCAAGCTTGCGTTAAACCTCACGCAGCAACATACTGGGCCCTCGCCTGCCGACTCAGAGGGTAGCTTAGCAACTCTTGGCTTCTGTGTAAAACCTGCCCTTCGCTGCAGGTTGTCAATGACAACAGCACAATTTACAGATCCCTCACCAGCTGTATTACAAACATTAAAGATAAAAAACAATGTACAATGACACATGTAAAACATAACACACAATACAGAAATGGAAGTGTTACAGCATTTATGAAGATGCAAAAAACAAATCCTCCCAAATCCTTAAAATACAAACGATATGCGCAATGCGGTAATGCACAGCAGTTTTTCAGTGACCCTGAAACCAAAATATATGACTTATTACTGCCACAATGAAAACAAAACAGACAAAAACCCAATTAACAGAACAAAAATAAATCAACAAAGAACTTTCCTTGTAATGAGGTCAGTTTTTATTATTTTGCCTCGAAGGCCATAACGGTGAGGTCTTTTTGATAAAGTGATTAGCTGATACTTGTGGGCTTATGAGGCGAAGTGATGGTGACTACAGTAGTGGGGGTGTTGCTGATGATGGTTTGGGTACAAACATCTACAATTTGTTTGTTGAGTTCAATGGAGTGCAAAAGGACATAGAGGCATCCTAAGAAGCCCATTTAGGATTAGTATGGGCTTCATCCAAGAAGACCATTACTGTGATTATCAGATCTTTCAGAGGTAGCAAGAGATAATTATTTTGTTTAGGGATGGTGTATTCAAGTATAATTTGCCTTAAGCAAAAATTCAGGATAGGTTCCGAGATTGCATCCAACAATATCTAAATACTCACCAACCTAAGCATCTTTCACTTATTTAGGTTGAAACTGTAATTTCAAATACACTTGGGAAGTATCTAAATTTTGATACCATCCAGAGAGTATACTGCAGTATATGGTATTTCTGCAGTATTTTCAAAAGCAGCGCTCCTCCAGTGTTTCGAAATTCTAGTAATGGAATTCATGGAGCACGGGGGAGGGGAAACAATACAATTTGCCAATCTAATTTTGTTAGTGAGATTTCAAAATACGGTCGTATCATAATACTGCCCAAGACAAGTTTGAATCTGCCCAAAAAATAGGTCTACTGCGGATTTAATATATTTAAAAATCATGTCCATGTTATTCTTAAGTGTTTGTGATAGAATATGGGTAAAGATTTTTCTTAACCTAAAATCCCCAGTTATTTGTGCGTAAAGGAGCATTCAGTTGAGGCTTCTAATGGCCCAGCCTCCAAATGCACACTGGAATGCTTTTCTTCATGTACGCCACCTCACTCTCCATGACACATACAGACGCATAAACAGGTGACAGCAAGCTTAGAGGTGCACAGCAAACACAGTACTTCAGTCATGACTAGGGGTGCTGAAATTAATCTCATAATCGATGCATCCCGATGCAGACGTGGACGATTCTGCATCGACGCAGTGACAGAACATAATCGATCATATCATAAACCTGATCAGAGTACAGCGCTGCTCCGCGTAGGAGTAATGCTTTCGATTATTTCTCTCCAAGTCGGAACTTGGATGAAAACACCACGAAACATCGCGAAAAACGTCACTTCCTGTCAGAAACACGCCTCTTTTATGACGTTATTTCGGAAAACAAATTTTGTTGTCCCAGTTGCCCCAGTAACGTAATTTCAACATGGTGGCTTACACATGTAATTACACACATAATTCTATTTTATAAATCTTTAAAAATGTTTATTTTGTTAAATGTATTAATAGTTATAAATGTAACTGCACATGTTCGATTT
>JABFEA020000043.1:25158274-25169481 GCA_019775915.2 Cyphomyrus plagiostoma
TAAGATTTTAACAACTCTGAGCTATTAGTTAAGTTCTCCCCAAGCGAGCTTGATGGGCCGAATGGCCTCCTCTCTTTGTATAGTTCTTATGTTCTTATTTTGCCTACTGCAGGACCCCCTATTTTTGCTAACCAGGTTAGGGAGACCCCCTTGGTATATTTTGCCAAGTGTGGGGGGTTATATTGGAAGTTGTCTAGCAATCGACTGGAAGTGTCATATATCGCCGTCAACCAGTTGCCTACCACTGCAGTACATTACAGGTAGTGAACACCAGAAGTATGTCACAATACAGAAGGACACTGAGGAATATCGTACATGGGATACATGCCAGCTATATATAAAAAGTATGGCCAACAATCATCCTCGGGGTGGGTTGTGGGCAGTCTATGTCAAATACTATAAAAAAAAAAAAAAAAACTTCATGGTGTAGCGCATTATCTAACTGCTGAAATCACAGCAGAACATGATGTAGGGCAGACCAAAGAATCGAGAGCAGCAAAGGACGAGGAAACCTGCTTGTCAGAACAGAATGTGCTATTTATTATAGTCCTTAACAAGCCTGTAACAAGCACCCAACAAGCACCGGACGGGAACTGTAAGGTGAACATATGGTAGAAGATTTATACAAGCTAAGAACTCGCGAGGATCGGACAGAGTACCTACCAGGTACGAACAAACATACACGCCACGATACACGCAACTATAACCATAACGACGACGACGACAATAATCACACAAGAGCTATTTACGTTACACAGACACAGGGATATACACATGAGCGCTTGCGAGGCATGCCGGGATGGGCATATCGCGACTACAAATAAAACTTCATTAACAACCTATAATTACAGATGCAAGGAAATATTGTGGGTAAACATGGTAAAAAGTTGTTGGTGCTGTGGGGCTGCTTTTAGCTGATTAAAATCTATTTTAGTTCACAAATAATTTTCATTTTTTAGTGTCCATTTTCGTTTCAGTTACAAGATTATCACTGGTACAACTAAGTCCACCACACACTGCAGACCCAGGATTAAAATTTAAAAAAACACACACAAACATCATGGTTACCCCAGAAGGATGGAGCAGCATTTCCCTCGCTCCGTTGTCCCTTGCTCGGCCCGATGGGATAGATTTTGGTTTATTAAAACCATCCTCGGTTTCCATTTCATCCCTATAAAAACTGTCTGTGTTTCACTATATGTTTATTTCACTGTCTGAAAGAAAAAAAAAAAAACTTGTGACATTGTGGAACCACCATTGAGATTTTATGTACGCAGCACCAACATTTTATGTACGCAGCACCAACAAATAAAAATCGCTGCGTTGCATACTTCATAAATCTATACTTGTCATCATGCCCCAAACGACTCCAAATAAGCTATAAAATTAAGACGTTAATTGTGAATTCCATGCTGATGTGCAATAACCCTTTCCTTTCTATTTTTCCTTGAACACCAAAAAAGTTTCAAGGTGGTGAGGAAAGCCTGCCCAGGACAGGCTCGTTAAAAGTGCAATGTAAGTACAGACCAGTGGGGGAATTGGGGGGGGGGATCGTGCCTGAGCACAGCACAAGGTAACTGGGTGTGAGTATGCTCTCACCACATTACGATCATCTTATCAATGCTTCTTAATTGCAGGCCTTATCTGGGTGATCCTGAACATGGCCTTATTGTCTGTGCCAATCATGGTGGTTTCGCGATGTCAGAAACGTTCATCCTCCAGATATTTTTATGCACTACACTACACTGTCTAGAGTTTCCAGAGAGCAATGTGATAAACAAAAAGCATCCAGTCAGCAATATTTCTGTGGCCAAAAATATTTTAAAATATTCTCCTAAAAGAGAATTCAGAGAAGAAGCGATAGATAGGTGGTGAAAAATCATAAATACTCAGTTTTAAACCAGAAACCCCCGATGTTACGCAGCCTGGGGTTTATGAACTAGGGCTGTGCAATGTAATGAAACTATCAGTAATCAACAATATCAGATAAGTATCCCAGTGTCAATTTCTGACAAGGACCAACCGGAGATCGCCTTTGTCAAGGAAGTAGGCTTAAGCTATACACAGAGCAAAAGAAAACATTTATGATTTGGCTTTCAGTTCAGCCTCCTAGCCTTCGAAGAAATAAACCACAGTGTGATTATTTTTGAATTTGTTTTACGGTATGCGAAGGTATTTGTAAATATTGGGTGGCTCACAGTACTACGGAAAAAAATGTTTAAAATCAGGCTTGCCACAAAGCTGCCCTAGATTCACTCCTTGAAGGGACTGTGAATTAAAAAATATTGGACATATTAACGCATATCCAGAGGTTGCTACCAATACCACTTTTTAATGCACAGCGTTGAATTGTGCTATTCAGTATATGGTATTAAACTGCGACAGATTACAGTCGACCCTTCTGCATCGCGACTCTCCCCATTGCGGTTTTGATATATATTGCGGGGTCGGCATAAGAAACAAGATGAGAATTCGAGTTTCGCAAAAGCCGCAGACAACACACAAAGGCCAGCAGACATATAAAAAGTTTAATGACTCATAAATGCATAAAGACAATGTACAGTGCTGGTTTGGAGGACGCCAAGCATGTTTACAACAGCCTTTCATGTAATATCTCACAGTGGTCTTTGCATCTCGCATTTCTTGTATCTTTTCATTTCGCTCGCCAACCAAAAACTTTTATGCAGTTTTTTCCAAATTGCAGGGGCTGGGCCTGGGCTCCTAACCAGACTAAAGGTCGACTAAAGGAGAATGATGATCTAGCTTTTTCAATATGCACACCTAATCTTTATTTTTTGATTTGAAGGATTCAATATTATTATCCCAATATTTTTAATACAGCACCAAACTGTAAAACCTACAATGGAAAAAAGGGCGTGTCTTTGTATGATCTCACCTGTAGATGTGTGTCATTGGGCACATACTGGTTGTGCTCACCTATCAGCACATCAATGACGGGGTGCCTCCCTTCCTTTATTACAATCTGACTGTCCCCTTCAAGAACCAGTGGCCTACAACAGAAAAGAACAGACCGTGTGTTCAATGAACGTCAAAGAAAATCTACCACCTGGCTAGACAATTAACCCTTGAATGAATTTTGAACTGCCAGGCAACTTTCTGTTGATATTTTAAAATAGAGCTTTCATGATTACTCAATCAATCAATCTTGTCTACAGACATTCCCTAGGTTACAAACAAGATCCATTCCCTAAGAAAACAGTACATAATATTTATATAGCACAGCAATACAGTAATAATACAAATAACTACATACAGTCCTGTACTATCCCTCGAGTGAATGTAATATGCTTTTGTTGTAGTTTGTAAGTTCGAGTTGTCCGAAAGTTGGACATAAATATTTGCCCTCTCAGTTAGTTAACCATATGGCAGAAGGAATATGGACCATAGCAGATGGAAAAACAAAGAGTGAAAGCTTCAGCTGTGTGGACACACTTCACAATACAAACACAACTGAAATACAAGTACATGTTAAAAGAAGTAAATTAATCACAAAAGTCATTGATGCAAAAAAAAAACCCAGTGTAATACTAATCAAATTAAAACTCATTGCATTTAATAATGCTTGAATTTGAGTACTGTAGTTTAATGTTAATGTGCATTTAAACAATGACAATTTCAACTGAAAATAGTTCATTTGTAATTTCACTGGTAAAAAAAATCAATAGAAAAATATCCAGCTTCCACTACTCAATTTCAAAATATACAGTTTTCAAAGTGTATCTTTATAATTCAGTCTCCTGAATTTCAGTACCTTTACTTTGGTCTCAAATTTCAAGAGGTGTAATATTCAGTCCTATTATTTTCGCTTTCCAAAAACACTGCTACGATTTCAGTGGTTTGGAACAGTCATGTCCGCAGTGACACAATCAAAGAAAATCCATGGATCTTTCAATCAGTGCAACATAACTTATACTCACTGCATGCTGACTGTTGACTCTGGATCTAGACAAGAACCTTATGGGCACTCAATCACGGACCATATTTTAAACCACTGCAATTGTAGCAGCATATTTGTAAAGTGAAAACAACAGGACAGATTATTGCACCACTTGAACATAAGAACATAAAAAATTTACAAACGAGAGGGGGGCATTCGGCCCATCAAGCTCGTTTGGGGAGAACTTAACTAATAGCTCAGAGTTGTTAAAATCTTATCTAGCTCTGATTTAAAGGAACCCAGGGATTTATCTTCCACTACACTAGCAGGAAGACTATTTCATACTCTAACTACACGCTGTGAAGGGCTTCCTCAAATTTGTTTTAAAATGTTTTCCCGCTAATTTCCACTTACGGCCATGAGTTAGTATTTAGAGTATCTAAACTAATATTGAAATAGCCATTTGGCTGAATAGCATCCAGACCTGTTAGAATCTTATAGACCTGGATCATGTCCCCCCTTAGTCTCCTTGGCTCAAGGCTAAACAGATTCCGCTCAGCTAACCTCTCCTCATAAGACATTCCTCTAAGATCATTCTCGTAGCCCTCCGTTGCACGTTTTCTAAGGCAGCAATTTTTTATTTATATTTTTTATTGCTTCCCCACACTGGCGAGTGCGGGACATGGAAGCATCAACATACACACTGAGATCTCTCGTAATCAGCTATCTTTATTTCAGTGGAACCCGTAAAATATCCGTACTTTATATTTCTGCTCTCTGCATGGATTACCTTACATTTATCTATGTTAAATTTGCCAAGTATCAGCCCAGTCACTAATTAAATCCAGATCCTGTTGTAGCCTCTCTGCTGTTAGATCAGTTCTTAATTGCATGTTCGTGCTATTTAACTCATCAGAAATCTTTTATGTTTTAACTTTCAGATCTGAAAAAAGTACCAAACTGGACACAAATCCTCCATTACAGCCATGAGTAAAAATGACCCAAGAAAATCCATCAAATGCAGTTTCATGGGGAAGAGTGACTTGCATGTACCTTAACGTCAGGACATGAGTTATGAAGATCCATATAACACACACTGTATGTTCCGACTGACTTAGTTCTCTTGAAATATATTTTAAGGCGATAGTAAATTATCTGAATTCCAGTGAGTGAATTATAAGGATGCACTTTGCATTTGGAATTTACAATTTGGAAGCAATTTCTTGATGAGTGAATATTTTTAACTGATTACTTTACCAATAAAATTACAATTGAAAACTTCTCAATTAAAATATTGTTTGATATAACAAATGGCAACAAAAAACAATGAGTTAAAAACGTACCAAAAACAAACAGTCAACACTTATTAATATATGAAGATCAAAAGGGCTAGAAGCAGGTACTAGAAGCTGCAGAAACCTTGTAAGAACCATTGTCAACCAAATGTAACAATGTAATCTCCTACACAAGCAGGAAAAAAGCCTTTACCACTAATGGAAATAAGAATTTAATGTTTTCTTCCATAATTTTCAGATTTTTAAAAGGCAGCAGGGGTGACCAAGGGTGGGTTGTTGGCATAAACATCAGCCAATGGGTCAAATCAACTCCTCCACAACAAATGTCCCATTACATAATTAGCTGGATTCTATTACAGCTTAAAAGACAGGCCTATGAAGACCAGATGCAAAACGTGGTTCTTAAGTACATTTTCATGGTATTTAACTCATCAGAAATCTTTTATGTTTTCACTTTCAGATCTGTAAAAGTACCAAACTGGACACAAATTCTCCATTACAGCCAAGAGTAAAAATTATCCAAGAAAATCCATCAGATGCAGTTTCATGGGGGAGAGTGACTTGCATGTACCTTAACGTCAGGACTTGATATTCTCTAAATTTTTTCCATGCACTATCAATATTGCGCTTTTTTTTTCTTCTTCAAACTTACCACTGAGCTGTCCAATTGTTGCCTATTTTGTTCACTACAGGAAACCTGCATGATAGCAAGGCAGTAAAACAAAGTATTCTATTCTAAAAACTTCACATTTGGCTGAACCCAATTTTTCTCTGGCTTGTACTGTTTCCAGATTTGCACAATACACAATGAATAGGAAACAGCATGTGCTATGAAATAAATGAGATAAATTGTATAGGACTCAGGATTTATTTGATCCTAAACTAAGTCTGGCTAATTATATATTTTATTCTGACAGTATTTTGGGCAATGGTAAAAGAGCCCTGTATCTTATCTGATTATAGAACAGAAATACAGTGTTTAATTGCTGTATGTAGGGTGGCATAGTTAACATTATTGAAAACAAATAAATATGTCTTTGATTTGCTTCTTTTGAAAAATATATCAATCTTTACCCCAAATGAATAAGAACATAACAAATTTAAAAAGGAGAGGAGGCCATTTGGCCCATCAAGCTTATTTGAGGAGAACTTAACTAATAGCTCAGAGTTGTTAAAATCTTATCTAGCTCTGTAACTAATAACACAACTATGATGCAATAATGCAAAAGTAACAAAGAAGGATAAATCAAGAATAAAAACACACTTCCACAAGATATTTAGACACACCCCTAGCAAACCAGTACAAACATTTAAGAATGGTAAACTTCCCTAAATATACTATTTACATGAGTGCATATTACTTAAAAATAGGGATCTTACGTGTATTCAGGGCTAGAATAATTACTAATTATTTGGAGAGTTAAATACAAAATACTACAATAGGCATCACAAGAGCCCCTAATATCCTTGGAATAACCAACACTGTTTAAAACAGTTCGTTTCCTTTAAGGTTTAACATCTAATTAAAAAACATATTGTACTTTACTGGTGGAGTATTTTTGTAGCAACAAGTCCTGTGCTGATCCAGTGTGAACTGAAACAGCAACACATGGAAAGACACTAGCTAGCATCGTGCAATGAAACTGCAGACTTATAACCTGCCCTCCTCTCATTAACAAGCTTTGGAAGGAAAAACAGATTGAGTTATGTTCCCCTGCCACCCCATCAAAATTCCAATAAGGTGAAATGATTTTTTTTTTTTTATTAAATGAATTTATAAAATCTATATTGCTATGCAAATTATAAAAAGTAATGGCTTTTGGTACATACCGAGTTTTTTTTTTTTTATTATTATTTTCGACTTCACAATAATCACTGAAAATAATCAGAAAATAATTCACTTATACTCAAATGCCACATATGCTACACATTCTTAATTTCATTATTTTTAGTAACACTCCATTTTAGAAAAATATTACTGATAGAGAACGTCTAATTTAACACAGTGCCTGAGTTTTAGGCTTGGCTCCATGTCCTTGGGACTAGACTGCCCTGGTGAGACCTTGGTTCATACTTCCTGCTGAGGGGGACACACATACTGCACAGCCATAACACCAAATATAAATAGATATCAGATAAAACACCCATTACCAAAATAAATAATAATAATTTTTAAAAAGTTCCAGTAAAAATAGCAGGAAGATAATTTTGTTTTCTAACCAAAACCACCGACTGGTATAGGTTTTTTTTTTTTTTTTTTGAGTGATTAAAAAAGAAAAACACTAGAATATTTCTGTGACCAAGTGAGAAAATCTCCCAACTAACCAACCATTTGCACAAACCAATCAAAGACGACATTATCTTACCTGCAGTAATTTCCCTGTTTAGCGACATCAGCTAATGAGAAGAAGCAGTCCATCATTGCCAGGAGATAAACAGCTTTCTTCATGATGTGATAGTGTTCTCCAAACTGACTGTCAGTGAAAATAAAGACTACAAAAATCAGTGCACAGTCCCAATTACTCGTGTGTCTTAGAAGAGCACAGAAAACAATTCACAACTGACACATTATATTTGAATTCTCTGAAGAGATGTAGCAACCGGTCAGTAAAAGAAAAACACCTTCATGATTTTCCATTTGGTTTGAACGATACCTACTGAAGGAAATTGATCCACTCTTGGCTGCAGTCAATTACCAGCTGCTCCCGTAGCTGCAGAAGATGCCGGTGTCTCTCGACGATAAATGGCGTATGGAAGCGGGACACAGCCTTTGTGCTAAGCCAAGGTGAGAGAAAATAAATATACAGGCCACTTTTGGGGAAGATCACAGTAACAGAGGTAACTGCCTCCTCTCACACCTCTATTTCGATTCTGCTCTTCCTGATTTCCTTCCAATAGCGATGGACTTTAAGCAACATAAAGAATGGACAATACACTATGCAATCAAGAATCAGAGAATAATTAAAGCAATGCATTCTGATCCTGATGCAATGCATTATGATTAGATGCATTGCAACCTCTCCCCCAGCTGCACAAACTGGAACCGCTTCTGTGACGACACACCTTTGCCCTTATTGGCTGAAGATTTTAGTTACACACATAACGTTTGTATCCCAGACAGTTCCGATGCGTAATCTGCTATTTCTCCCGAATATCATGTAAAGCAGTGAGAACTGGTTTTCAGTTAATTTACCTGGTAAAACAAAGTTTAAATAAATGACACAAATGCTCTAATAGTACACGTAAGTTAGTGGTTTATTTATTGTTAGTTACAGTACTGTAATGTTGCACTGCTTCATTTGGTTAATCGTCTGTGAAGAAGGCATTCAAATAAGAACTGCATTGTGGTATGACTCATTTCCTGGCATGTACAATTTATATTAGGTCAGCGTTCACAGTTCGACTCCTGATATTCAGATCGAGTTCTAAGTCAAACAGGTTAGTTCGACTTTCAAGAAATTCGAGTTCTAGTGAGTTCCAGAAACGAAGCACCACTGTGTGTGTGTGTGTGTGTGTATGTGTATATATATGTATGCATCAGTGATGGGCAAGTTACTCTGGGAAAGTAATCCGATTACTGATTACTAATTACTCAGTTCAAAAGTAATCTAATTACTGATTTATGATTACTTCCATTCAAAGTAATTCAATGGATTACTTTTAGTTACTTTTTGTGATGGCCGAGTATTTTCACAACACTTAAATACCACCAGCAATTCAGTTCTTAAAGAAACAACAACAGGGGTCTACTTAACACTTCATTGGCATCTTGAACAAGGCCAAAACAAGTAATCAACTTTCTAAGTTGAATATTTGATAAAAAATAAAATACATCTTTGTTTTAAATCAAATAAATACAACTCTTTCGCACTGTTTTTGCAAAGTCACAATAAAAAGTCCTGAATTTCTTTCTTCCAGTTAGAATGTGTAAACAATGCTACTGCATAGTAAATCATATTTTATAACAAAAAAAAAAATCTTAAGGCAGCACTAGAAAGTTTTAGAGAGAATGTCAAGAATTTCCAACTTAGACCTTCCAACACAACTATCATAACTTGTGCTTCGTAAAGCATTTTGAACTTGCCTCTCCTTAATTTTCTGTGTCAATGGGATTGGAGGATGAAAAACAGTGGTTGTATCGCATCAAAAGAAGCATCTCAAATCTCCAGTCAGACAACCTATTTCTCCTTGGTGTGAGAACTTTCCCACCTAAACTAAAGAGGCGCTCTACAGGTGCACTAGATGGTGTTAGGGTGTTGTACTTCAGGAAAACATTTTTGATGTTTGGGAATTGGTTAAGAGTATGAAGCTCATATCCCCCACATCGCAAATAGCCCATGACTTCTTGTTCTGCAGTGTAGGACTCATCAGTGTCTGGCCTAAACTCGTAGAAGTCCATGCCCCCACCTGGTTTAACCCAGTGAGTAGGTACTGTCACAGTCTTACCATCTACTGGAGGAACTGTACAGTACCACACTCTACAATGAGGAGCTCCTTCAGCCGCTGTCTTCCGTCATCCCTCGCCCAGTGAAGCATGAACTGTGGACAGTTAACAGCAACCAGGAGCGCATCCTTGTTCTCAAGAACATCAGCAAAATGAGTCTGAATGGCCTAAAAATATACATTTCAAAGAAATCTTTAATAAAATATTTACCTGTATCTTTACTATTGCTAAAAATTATTGAATATAAATGTTTTTTATATATATATTTTTGATCTACAAGTCATTAGTTAATGCATGGGACATACCTTTACAATGACATCTGGCAGGCCAGCTGTCATCCTGGAGAGTGCATTAGTGCTTACAGTCTTTGTCATCAAGACTTCCAGTGTTGGAATAAGGGCACCATAGAAGCAGTTATCCCCTTGCAGGATGTCCAGTGCAGCTGTCAGCGGCTTCATTGCAATGCAGTATTCCATCAGGAACTGGTTCTCTTTTTCATTAAAGCACTTGACTCTTAACTTGTTGCACAGTGTATTCAGATCATTCATGAGGATTTCTGTGATCCTGGAAACAGCCTCAAAAAAAGAATTCCACCTTGTGGATGATGGCACCAGGAGCTTTCTTTGGCTGACGACTTCTACGTGCTCTGATGCAACTGTTGATCTACTTGCTTTGGTCCAAAGAGCTGTGCATTTAGCAATGCTAACCCTATATACAGCTCTGGTGTTTGTATTTTCAGCTAAGAATTTTTCAACATCACTGGTAGAAACTAGGTTGAGAGTATGTGATGCACAGCGGTCGTGTAGGGGGAGTGTCAGCTGGTTGTCCTCCTCGTTCATAGTGGAGAGGACTTCTGTGACATCAGTGAAGGTTATGCCTTCCTCAGCCTCTTCTTTATCACCGTCTGACTCACCAACATGTTGGTATGTTTTAAATGCTTTAACAAAATTTGAGCCATTGTCTGTTACAGTGGCGACAACTTTGTTGAGCACCCCATATGAAGAATGAATTTGTTCCAACTCTGAAGCAATGACATCATGTGTGCCTGCCCCTTATTCTCTTACATGCGAGAGCTGCTTTGATGCGCTGTAAAGTGCATGGACTGAATCAGTGTATAGTAACCCCCATATCGCTTTTATTATGAGATGTCCAAATGTCTGCAGTAGTTGACACAAAGGTTACTGCCTGCAGTGCGGCTCTCAGATTGGCCTCCATTGTAGCATATTCCTTATCTAAATAGTTGGACAATGTTTTTCTCTCAGGCAGCCGTGCATTATTCCCTGTGGGTATTTTGTCAATTAAACCACAAAAAGACGGCGAGTCCACTGTGGATATGGGAAGCATTTCCTCGACTAGGTAAGCAGCAACAAGCTTTTTCAAGTTTTCCCCACACACCAGTTGACTTGAAAAGTCTAGTCTGAGCTGTTTAGTTGCAGGAAAAGATGAATCCGAGTCGGTGTTGGCGACTGACCCCACTTTCTCCACTAGCCCAACAGCACTGTGTTGTCCTTTGAGATGTTTAGATGGATTTGAAGTCGAACTCTTAGCGGTTGAAAATCTTTTGTCTCCC
>JABFEA020000043.1:25186011-25196538 GCA_019775915.2 Cyphomyrus plagiostoma
ATTATTTCTTATGGGAAAAATTCAATCAGAACTCAAACTTTTTAGGATTCGATCCGGAGTCCGGAACGGATTAAGTTCAAGAACCGAGGTACCACTGTATCAATCATGCTACTTTCAAGAATCTTTTTCTTCATTATTTGGAAACACAACTAAATTAATTGTTATTAAGGAGCCCCAGGAAAATGTGCAAGGCATGGTTAATGGAAACAGAAAAGCAGATACTCTTACTGTAGGTAGCTGAATTCTGACACATTGCCCTAGACCTGTCTGAATATGGGACAGGATCAGCTTGATGTTGCTTTATTAACTATCTAATCAGTTCCAAAGGAATCACTTCCTTTCTCTCAGCACTTTTAAACACATTCACAGAAATCCTTAAAAGCATAAGCAGCAGCATTACCTCACCATGTTGAACATGAGGTTAAGCCACTCATTCAAAAATAAACAAAGGAGGTAAGTATAGAAGTATATGTAGAGATATAATGTTGGTAACAGTCATTTCTATATTCAAACACTATCATGGGTCATTACGTTAATTTTCACATTCATTTGTGCAATTTAATCAACATAAACTCCAGTTATGAAGACACTGAAATTAATTACTAGTCGCTAATTATCCACCCACCCAAAACATTTTAAATAAACTGTAAACACTAGCTGACCCTTCTCCCAAGTGAAATACAATGTCATAATTTCATATGAAAATCACCAAAACAAAAAAATTATGATTGAAGCCTGTGACCCACCTTCATTTATCTCTGATTCTTGACAAGACGAGTTTGAATAAAAATCTGTAATAGTCTGCAGGGCACTGGAGAACTCAAACTGGGAGCAATCTCGCCTTTCGATACGAATTCGGTCATCAGCCTGCACACTGGAACATGAAATATTGCATGTGTTAAAATCATCGTTTTACATGTGATTTCAAATATGATTTCAATTTTATAAAGCGATAAATTGCCCATCTGTTTTTTTTAAGTCACCTAATCCATTTAGAATTAAAATGAAAAAAATGACATTTTAAAAGCATATTTTCAAGACGTGATGTTAAGGAGCACAAAACACAGTCAACAAACTGGACACGGTCATTGGTTCTGGGAAACAATATAGGTACAGCATGAACCAATGGGAGGCAGACCAGCAGGGGCAGGGTCTGGATTATCTTTCATCTCCACACTAATCACCTTGCTGAGATTTAAACACTGTCAACGACCAAATTTTGAACCATGAGGGGAAATGGAAGTATGCTTGCTGTACAAAATGGGTGTTCAGGTGCTAGGTACTGAAAGGTACTGTATGCTGCCTAATGTTCTCTATTAAGAATTAATTTTGGGCTATTTTGAGTTTTCCTTGCTTCAAGGATCATCATTTCCATTTGGTATTTTAATTATTGAGTAATAAAGCTCATTAGATGGTTTAACCCTGCTGCCCTGTGCCTTTACCACACAAGCAGATTTCAAATGCAGATTCAATTAAAATCAGTCACTATTATTTCTAAATTAAACATATTCTAAAGATCTGCAGTTAGTTTAGATTTAATCTTAGATGCAGTCAATGCGTATCATATGCATGACCAGAGACTGGTCTGTTAACAGTATTTTCTTGCACTTCATACATATCCTATCATAATAGCATTTGAATATAAGATGCCTCTTTCATTACCGTTTAATTAAAAGAACCCTATTCATCAACCCTATTCATTGTTTTCATTCATTCAGTCCAAAAACTAAAATGGCACTTATTGCTTTTCCTAATCGAAACCAGACTGTACCATGTGCTAAAATTCCAGATCTTGCTTTAGACTTACAATTAAAGAGGATACAAAAACAACAAATCTATTCCTTATGGTAAAATGCTCTTGCAAAATGGAGTCAGACGTTAATTATTGGACTGATATTCCAGGCATCGGTCCCTTTGTCTTCCAAAGCATTTATGTATTGAAGCTTGTGGAGGACTGGAGTTGTTCCCAGGCCGCAAGGGGCACAAGGCAGTGGTACACCCTGGACAGGATGTGAACTTAATAAAAATTAACTAAACAACCAAAACACTGTGTCTAGGAAAATGTTTTCAAAATAAGTAAAACGCAATATTTAAAATTCCAAAATCCAGCATACAGCTCCCTCATCCTGTATGTGCAAGTCCGGAAAATTAATTATTTTAATTCTTCCCCAAAGACATCCAAATAGAAAATAAACCCATTTTTCTATTATTCTCCCCCTTAAACTACAGAAAATATTTCTTTAATTGCAGATGTATAGCATCTAGGTAACTATTTTTAAGATCATGAATCCCGAATCTTCAAATATTACCTAACAATCAACAGTGTCAATATAGAGAATTGTATTCATGCTTAATACTGGACTTATCTTTACATGTTTCACTAGCTATCAGGACTAAAACTAGTATCTGCTTAATCAAAGTATAAGCTGCAAACCAAATTACATTGTTACTATATTTAAATACAACCCACTGCAACTTAAGAAGACAAAAAGGAAGGGAAAAAAGGAAAAAAATGACATTTTCATTTTTCTTGTGTGAAAACTGGAAATGTCTGCAGCAGCAGTCAATATGCTACTTTTTGTAGATGCATGCAAGACTGACAACACTCACAGGAATAATCCCATTAGTTATATTTTCATATCATGTTTTGACAGTAAATATTGTTTACTAAAGTATATTTTCAACCAATTTTTAATATATTAATAAAATTTATTATTGGAAAAATTACTCATAGGGCTTTACATCAAGAAGCAACACTGAGCAGCAATGAATTACTGCCTGAGGAAGAGCCAGAGTGCTGAATTATTACAAAGAACCTGCATTAAATATGACCTACCAGCCTCCCTCATCCCTTCCATTCAGCCACCCATCAATCCCGCTGGCGTTACAGATACCAGTTACTGTATATTTTATTTCAATTTTTAAATAACTTAAATATCTATTTTTTTATATGTCTAATATAAATATTAAAGAATATTGGATATACTGAATATTACGTGTAGACTAATGTTAGACTGATGTTAGATAAGCGCGTAAACATAAAACTATTTCCCTCAATACAAGAAACATCTCCTAGATGCATTGGGACGCATCCTCACTGATGTATCCTGAGGTCATCGGGTGTTTCAGGTCTCACAACATCATACACCCTCGCCCAGGTCACCCAGCTGGAGTTGATCAAGCCCCAACTTGCGTCCCAGCAGCCATCCACAGATCAGCCCTCTTCAACCAAAGTCACCTTGTGGCTTTCTCTGCGGCTTCACTTGTGGCTCGAATAGCCCTCCTCTTGGTCGCTCCTGCGACACCCAGCTGTGTGAGGACTCTGCAGAATTATCGTCCTGCAAATCCTTCACAGCCGACTTCTATGGGCTCACAGAGTGTCCTCCAGCCATGATCCCTGCATTCCTCCACTAGCTCCTGGTACATGGCGCGTTTCCTCTCATTGGCTTCCTCGATACTTCCTAGGGCACTGTCAGATCCAGAATGATCAGTTGCTTTGAGGCATCAAAGGTAATGATCATGTCTGGCCGGAGTGATGTGGTGACAATGTGCTGTGGGAACTTAAGCTTTCCCAGGTCACCCTGCAGCTGCCAGTCACAAGCTGTGTGGAGGAGGCCGGTTTTTACTGTTTCCTGTGCCCGGAACTTCTCTCCAGCTCTGACAAAGGTAACTGCCTTCTTAGAGGCATGGTGGTATTTGTTGGTGTTGATGGCTGAGACCAAGCTCTCAGCAAATGCTTTGAGTACCTGGTTATGGCATCAGTGAAAGTGGCCCTCTGCACGAGCCTTTGGGCAGCTGCTAAGGTGGTGTTCTGGGGAGCCTCTTCCTGAGCCAAGTGGGCTCACTCTTCCCCCAGACATGCAGGTTTGCTGGGCTTGGTAGGGTATCGTAGATTGCCTGCACCAGGAACCGGACACGAAAAAGAGTCTGTTGCATGATGTTTGACCAGGTGATCCTTCGCTGCAGGATATTCTCCCACCTTGTCCACGCTCCCTGTTGTTGGAGTCCTACCGCCCTACTCATTCGTTCTTCCTCCACTCTTCCTTCCTGAAGTAGATGGTGTCTCTCCTTACCCTTGCCGACCTGGCTCTTTGGGAAATAACCCTAACCAGCTCTGCCTGTTGCCAAGGTGACCACCAGAGCCTTTTGTCTCTGCCGTGACTCCGCCTCCTCCACAGCCTTCTCCCCTCTCCACTTCCTCCCTGTCCTCACCTCAGTGTCGGCTGATGACACCTTACAGTCCCTAGAGTCCCTGCTCGACCCATAAAGTGCTGCAATGGTAAGGCTGCGTGTAAGTCCCAACCATTTCCAAAGACAGCCACTGATCTTCCTTTCAAGGGACTCAACTGTTGAAAAAGGGACTGCATAGACGAGCAAGCACCACAGAACTCGGGGCAGGATAAAGTGCTGGTAGATCTAGGCTTTAAATATACCTGACAGACCGGACCTATCAACTTTATTGAGCCACGTACCAAGTACTTCGGTGGACTTCTGGATGGCAGCAGTATCTTTCAGGCTTGAATCGAACAGCTTTCCGAAGCTCTGGTCTGCCTGCTCTGTAATGGATGCTATGACCGATCCAGAGATTGAGAAACAGTACTTATCAGTCACCTTCCCCATCTTTAACACAATGGACCTTGACTTGGAGGGATTAAAACCCATCCTTGCCCAAGTGATGAGTCACTTATGACCTTGTAGGATCCACCTACTCCCGGGGACCAATGTCGTAGCGATGGTGAGATCATCCATGTAGGCTCTTATTGGGGGCTGTCTTACACTGTACTTGCTCAGGGGCCCTCTGCATTCTACCTTGGCTGACTCAACCACCAAGTTCATGGCAATGGCAAAAAGAATAGCAGAGATGATACACCCCGTTATTATTCCTTTGCAAAGACGGTGCCAGGCTAATGTTTCTGAACGAGAAGTGACCCTCAACCTGAAATTATTATAATAATCCAGGATCAAGTCCTTCATCTCACTGGAACATGGTGGTGGTGTAGTGCAAGCTCAACCAGCTTGTGTGGTTTGGACCCATAGGCGTTGGCCAGGTCCAACCACAACACAGCAAGGTCACCTTTGTTCTCATGAGCTTCTCTGATAAGCTGAGTGACTACAGCAGTGTGTTCTAAGCAGCCGGGGCCTCCAGGAATCCCACCCTTCTGGACTACTAATCAAATAATTCCAGAAAATCCTGGTATACCACAGGACCTAATGCTTGTCCACGTAATCACCTAGCAGTTTTTTCTGTATATTAGACAATTATTATATTATACATATCAATCAATTTTCAAAGGTATATTAATATAGTAAAATTAAACACCTTCCTAAAGTATGACCACCACGACATTGTCAGGTTCAAAATATATAACTAATCATTTATCTAGCAGTTATCCCAGAAGTATAATTACAAGACAAGAGCATCAAAAGCAGACAATCCCATTGCCTGGAGACTCACCAAGCCTCTTTTCCTTAAGACAGAGCATATTCTATTAAGAAAGCCACAATTTAAATACAAGTCTCACCGTTACACACTTATTTAACTAGCTAAATTGCCTATTTCCACAAAAATCACTGATTATATGCTTTCAGCATACATGGCCAACTCACACTTGAAGTATTTTGTTGACCATTCATAATTAATACATAATTTATAATTAACAGAGAAATCAGTACTTGTTCCTATCTCTATAATTCTGACTGATAAACATTATTTCCAAAATAAAAACTCAGAATATGCTAACAATAACAACACTAATGCATATCTCATTATTTCCTACTTACGGAAACATTGTCTGAAATGCAGTAATTCCCATGTGTCCCAGGCAAATGGAATTAAATGAGTTGAATATATTTGCAGTTAATTTGAAACCTAAGTTATAAAGACGTATTTGTTTGGAAATGGTTATAACAAGCTCTTAAGGATTTACATTATATTTACTTACCACAGGAAATATACATATACCTGTAAGATTACATACGTACAGTATATTTAAGCTTAATGACTTATTTAATGGCAATTTCTCTGTAAATTTTCTTCCACAGTAATGCAGACAAATTAAAACCTGCACAAGGTACCATGATTATGTAGCCAGTAGTTTAGACAAACCATAGCATGTAACAAAAAGTTATTAGTTCTATATACCTAAGGCACTGAACAGCAGAAAATAGATGCAAGAGGAAGTGAGAATGCAAGTAACAAAACACTAAATGACAAAAAAATTAAACAAAAGGTGAATTAACAGTAAACCAAAGAATGAACCGTTTTTTTTTTTCTAATTATTTAATTCTCAGTTGTTCCTGTGAAATCCATCAACATACAAGTTAAGACACTTTTTTTGGAGCCAGTGTTCCCAGGCAAAATTGAGGTGACATATCCCAGCTTCCACTCAGCACGCACTCACCGGCGCACAGCACGCACTCACCGGCGCACAGCACGCACTCACCGGCGCACAGCACGCACTCACCGGCCCACAGCACGCACTCACCGGCCCACAGCACGCACTCACCGGCACACAGCACGCACTCACCGGCACACAGCACAGACTCACCGGCACACAGCACAGACTCACCGGCACACAGCACGCACTCACCGGCACACAGCACGCACTCACCGGCACACAGCAAGCACTCACCGGCACACAGCAAGCACTCACCGGCACACAGCAAGCACTCACCGGCACACAGCACAGACTCACTGGCACACAGCAAGCACTCACCGGCACACAGCACAGACTCACCGGCACACAGCAAGCACTCACCGGCACACAGCAAGCACTCACTGGCACACAGCAAGCACTCACCGGCACACAGCACAGACTCACTGGCATACAGCACGCACTCACTGGCGCACTAGCAGGTCTGTACATGTCCTGTGTCAGCACTTCTCATGCCGATGACCTACTTCTCCCATGGCCCCACACACACAGCCAGGTGGTTCATCACTATTATATCAGCAGGGTGCAGATCAAAGTAGTGTGTTCAGTGCCCAAGCATCAGCAGGAGAAGGAGCAGAGGGCAGCATTAAACCCTGTCAGATTCACCCTCTTTCACTGGTAGAACTAATTACTTTGACCAGAAAACTGCAGCCCTTGGGAAGCCTCCTACGTTGGTACGTTTCCGTTAAAGCCCCCACAGTCCATATTCAGCCAAACGATTTGTCCTGAAATCGACAGAACTGCATCCTGTGACTTTTACAGTTTCACCAGCACATGCATTTCCATTTATCCAGAATCTTCTTCACACTAGCCCAGTTAAGCACATGCTTTTGAAAGCTACAGCTGGGATAACTGACCAGTGAGCTTAACTTGCTAGCTGCCTCGGTATCGTAGTTCATTTCAACCTCGGTGCTGCTTTCTCTTTCACTGTTACTACAAAACAGCAAACAGTCTGAATCACCTAATGGTCCCTTTGCCATCATCTCGTCCAGCTTAAAGTCATACCATTTGCTAATGACTGAGCTCTGACTAAGAGTGGTGACAAATCCTGCATGCATAAAGTCAATTTCTAGGGAAAAAAAAAAGCATTTCATTACTATCATACAACTTACACATTTTTAATACCAAATCTAGTACCTGTTCTTGGACACATAGTTTCTTCGCTTTCTTTGACTTTTTATTGTACTTTCAGTACAACTTTATCAATGAGTATCACTTTCGGAAACAATGCTTATAACTCAGAGAAACTAAAAACCAGTAATCACTGATAGTAAGTCTTCCCTGCAGGACTGGAGGTTTGAATCCTCTGGGTACTTCAGTCTGCACCAGCCGTCCAATGATATTAGGCTAAGGTGAGTCGTTACATTTCCCATTATGTCTTATTGGGAGCGTGTGTGTTCCTCCTCATGATGAGTCTACTTATTCCATATGCTTACTAAGATGACCCTGTTTAGGATAAACTGCCCAAAGATGGTTGGATAATCACTGCTGTTAATATAAAGAAGAATAACCTGTACAAAACTATAAAACTTCAGTGACAAAAGTCATTTTAGCAGATCAAAAGGCCAACCCCTGGCCAACTGCCAAAGCACTAAAATGAAATGGAAATTAAACAATCACTCCCAAACAAAACGAGAAGCAGTAAGCCGCAGTTAATTAAAGCAACCTCCGAACTCTCTGGGGGCCAACAGCTGGGAAGGATTTGGCAGCACATTAACACTCTCTCGGAATTAGGCCCCACAGATTCAGACTCCTTTCTGAGCCAATCGACGTCAGAACTATCTGTTCGATTCAGTTTAAGAAGAGCCCCGTAAAACTCCCTGGGTACCGCCTATGGGAATTCTAAAGAGCATCATTGTTAATACTCTACCTTTCTTATTTGCTAACAAAAAAGTACTGAACCTGCTTATCTGCAAAGCAATGCTAAACAAAGAGAAAGACACTGATAAAAGAAGCAGAAATGCTAACCTCTTCCATTAGCACAGACCCTAGTCTGTCATTTCAATTTCTGTCCTTCAGTCCTTTTCCATCATAAACCTTTTTGAATGCTAAACACTTTTTCCCTCCTAATCACACAGTCACTTCCTTTTCAGCTCACGCTTGCCCGCCCCCCCCCAACAGCGCAACGCAATCACCAGCCATTCAGGATTTAGCAAAAACTATACTTCGGGGAAATCTTATCCAAGTCAGAGCAGAAAAGCTTCACAAGAAATGTTTTATTTTTTAGCACATTAATGCATTTTGATCATAAAACTGTCTGTAGCGCCTTTCTGCACCTTGACTGGCAGCGTTCGTTAAGAGCCACGTGAATCTAACAGATGCTTCCGCAACAGTCTCTCATCCACAGGTCCTTGAGCCTCCGTCCTTGAGGAAAGCCGCGCACTGCGGCCTTTTGTCGGAGGGGTCGCAACGGCTTCATCTCGCTCGCGCTCAAAGGAATGCGCCTCGCACCCCCCCCCCCAACACTCAACGGCGTGATGTGAAAGGGGCTGACGCTGTACGTCTCTTCCTCCTGTGCTAACACGTGGCCGCCTCTTCCAGAAGACAAAGCACAGCGTTTCAGGTTCTCCGCGCGGGCTCGCTCTCCACAAAAGCACACATTAGCACATTTCACACAGTCTGTAAAGGCCCGACTACATGAGTAATATTTCTACCGTCAGATAAATACAGCTGCAGTTTCATCACCATAAGGATTCAATGGAAGTTCCCATAAATAAATAAATAAATAAATAAATAAATAGATGATTGAATGATTTATACAGTAAGCCCACATTCACCCTCTGACAAAAATGGTCTCATTTGCTGATAGGTACAAGTTCATTTGGCAAAAGGTTTTTCCTGATATTCCCTCAGTTAAATGGTAATGCAGGTCAGAGGGGGGGGAAGCATTTTCACTGGTAATTATTTAGAATTCTGCCAATATGTTCACCCTGATGGTCATTCTTTGAGACTGGATAAATTTGGATAGACACCATGAGAATTATAATAAAAGAGAGAAGAAATTATATTAATTACATGAGTAATACAAATCACATTTTAAACAATCATAAAAAATGTCCACTGTCCTATAGGTTTTTACAGGAATTTTCCTCAGAATTTGACTTGGCTTCTTGAGCATGTATTTAGACATACAAACAAATCTTGTAGGATCTTACTACAGATGTTACTAATCCCCATTTGTCCAACTGGATCTTATTTTGACATCAGGTTCCATAACATTACTGGTTAAGGAAAGCAACAACCACTATCATAAAACAGAAAATCATTTGCACCAATAGCATTTATATATAAACTTGTATGCTTGATATTCCAAAGAAAAAAAGTTGCCAACCACTGACATCTAGTGGTAATGCTGTTTATTTTCAGTATAGAGTAAAGTCTGCCAAAAATCCATGAAGCTTCTTCTGCAAGATGTACTCTATATGTTCTTATGATATTTGAATGTGTCTGCTACATTCACCATAATTTTTATTATTTTATTTTATCAGATAGCCTAATGGGGAAATCTGGAAATGAATCACTACAGAGAACACACAATTCAAGGCAAGATTTTATGTCACAGAGTAGTTCAATTGTTATAAAGGTAAAGATAATTTATTGTTAAAGATGCCTTTATTTAGTAAATACATGTTTTTTCAGGAACACATTACTCATGTTGTAGTATACTATACTGACTGTATATAGTGTTTTCAAAGTTTTATCATGAGACTGAAATTAAGACAGGGCCCCCCAAGGAAATGGTTCTAATTATAAATTCCACAAATCTTACAGTATTTTTTGTGCTGAACTCAAATATCTAATCAGAATTTCCATAACACACAACGATTTTGAGTGATATACAATTAACCTCTAGGCAGTGCTGTTGTTCGGCAACCAGAGAGTTGCCGGTTCGAGCCCTGCTTACTCCTGACCCCATCAAAGTGTCCTTGAGCAAGACGCTGAACCCCAAATTGCTCCCGGTGTGCAGGTTGGCGCCGTGCATGGCAGCCTCCACCACTGGTGTGTGGATGGGTGAATGTGTGGCATGTATTGTAAAGCGCTTTGAGTACTCGGAAGAGTAGAAAAGCGCTATATAAATGCAGTCCATTTACCA